>QEPC01012846.1:2527392-2560219 GCA_003113815.1 Sphenodon punctatus
CAAAAGCCTGGTGGAACAGCCAGGTCTTACACAAACATCGAAACGACAGGAGGGTGGGGACCAAACAAGCCTCCTCCAGGAGTGAATTCCACAGCACGGGGGCAGCCACCGAAAAAGATCTCACATCAGTGGCCACCCATCTCGCCCGGGGAACCTCCAAAAAGGCTCCCACGGACGATCTCAGGGGTTGCACGGGCACATGGGGAGTGAGGCGATCCCGCAGATAGGCAGGGCCCAGGCTGTGAAGGGCTTTGAAGGTCAAACCCAGCACCTTGAACCTAGCCCAGTGCTTTATAGGCAGCCAGTGCAGAGCCCGGAGCACAGGTGTCATGTGCTCCCTGCGACCCGCCCCAGTAAGGAGACGGGCCGTGCCATTCTGCACCAGCTGCAGCCTCCGGACCAGCTTCTCGGGCAGCCCCACGTAGAGCGCGTTGCAGTAATCCAGCCTCGAGGTGATGAAGGCATGAATGACAGTGGCGAGATCAGAGTCTGAGAGATACGGCCGAAGCCGCCGGACAAGATGTAACTGCCGAAACGCACTCCCCGCCACAGCCACAACCTGAGATTCCAGGCTGAGCCGTGAATCGAGGAGCACACCCAGACTCCGCACTTGAGAGACCATGGGAGGGTGAAACCCCTCCCCAAGAGGAGATTCAACCACCCCCAGGCCCCTCAGGCCCTCACCCACCAACATCACCTCCGTCTTGCCAGGATTCAGCTGCAAATGGCTCAACCTCATCCAAGCCCCCACAGCCGACAGGCACTGGGAAAATAAAGAGACTGCATGGCCTGGGTCAATGGAAAAGGAGAGGTAGAGCTGAGTGTCATCAGCATACTGATGCCACGGCATGCCCTGAAACCCTTTCACGATCTCCCCTAACGGCTGTATATAGATGTTAAACAAGAGGGGGGATAGAATGGCACCCTGCAGGACTCCACACGTGAGGTCCCAGGGGGAAGACGTACACTCCCCAAGACCACCCGGTGAGTTCTCCGGCCAGGAACAAATGAAACCAGTCCAGGACCGTCCCACCAATCCCGGCACGGTACCGCAGGCGAGTCATCAACACCTCATGATCGACTGTGTCAAACGCAGCCAAAAGGTCTAGCAGGACCAGTAAGGTCTGACAACCCTGGTCCAGCGCCAGACGGAGATTGTCAACCAAGGCCACCAAGGCCGTCTCCATACCATACCCAGGCCGAAATCCGGACTGAGAGGGGTCAAGGAAACTGGTGCGGTCCAGATGTTCCTGGAGCTGCCGTGCCACAGCCCGTTCAATAACCTTCCCTAAAAAGGGAATTGTGATGCAATGCAATTGTGATGCAATGGTGTTCACAGCACATGTTCAATGGGTAGCCAAATTGGTGTTGGGATTGTTATGGTGCTTACACAAAACGGCCAAGCATGTGCTGAGGGGTTTTGACACCCGATCTTTGTTATGTCTAAAGATGCCCCTTCACAGTCAAAGGTCCCCAAGAGACCACCTCAAGAAGCAGTCGACACTGTAAGGGCTGCCACTGGTGCAGTGCCATCCCCTGACTTCAACAACCAGACCTCATCTAGTTCACTTGCATGAAAGCCCGGTGAGGTAGGTCTGGGTCATTATTATTCCCATTTTACAGATGGGGCAACTGAGGCTGAAAGATAGTGACTTGCCCATGGCCACAGCTTGAATCATGGCTAAGATGGGATTTGGACCCTAGTGTCCTAAGTCCAACACCTTATACACTAGGCTTACACTGGCTCCTTAAGTATGGGACCAATAGGGCTGCATCAGGACCCACACTAGAGGGGGTCCCCTCCAGGGTCTCTGAGTGTATTGACCCACAAACCTTTGTCTAGGATGCCCCTTGTCAAGGGCGTAGCTATCATGGGTGCAGGTGGAGCTACTCTACCTCCTAGGCTTGCAAGCCTGGGGGTGGGCCACACACAGACAGAATATGAATATGTGCCACCAGAATGAACCAACCTGGAGGGGGCAGGGATTCTTTCTTCTGCACCAGGGGCCCATTACAACTTAGCTACACCACTGTCAGAACCTAGCCAGAGCTGGCCCTGATCGTGACGGACTCAGGCACCGGGTCCCTGCAGGTCTGGGAAGCTAAGGACCTGGGGATGCAGGGAAGCTGGAGGGCTTGAGAGCCGGAGGTCTGGAAGGCCAGGAAACTGGGGAGTTGGAGGGCTTGAAGGCTGAGAAGCTGGAGAGCAGGGATACAGGGAGTCTCTGAGCACAGGCTGAGCTAGGCTATACCTGCACTGCAGAGACACTTCCTGATTCCGGTGTGCTCCTTATATAGTCCAAGTAAGCCAACAGGGAAACTAGCAGGGCTCAACCAATCAGGGAGACAGTGGGGATGGGGGAGCACCAGGTCACGGCTCCAGGTGGCAAACAGTGCTACGGAGCCTGCCTTCAAGCCCTGTGGGGACCTGGGTTCAAACCCTGCTCTTGCAATCTCTGCCTCTTGTGCGTTTCTTTCTGGACAGAGCCCCACAATTCCCTAGGGCCCCTCGGCCCCTCCAGGAGGTTGTTCTGTGTGCCAAGAGCCCAAGCTGAATGTGTGTCCGGAAACCATCATCAACTCAAAAACCCAACATTGCGGCAGGGGGATTTTTCACGCCTCCCGCTGTGCTGAGCCAGCGGAGCAGAAGTATAATGTAACGTCTCTTCCTACCCAGCAGGCCTGGAGGAGAGACTCCCCATCTGCATGGCCTCTGAGTCACGACAGCACTTGAGCATTTTAGTGTATACACTACTTAACGGAAACAAAAACAGCAAGGATCCCTGAGCACTGGGAGACATTCATCTCATTTCAAGTCTGGCTGCGGACGGAGCTCCAATTACCACTTTCTGGCCATTTTCAATATTTCACTGTGGTTCCTATAAACGGAGAGATGAATTGCTGCCTCTAAATATGACTTCTCAAAGGTCACTGACACCTCCCGGGGGCGAGGAGAGAGGAGGGGAAGCTTTTGGTTTATGAAGACAAAGAAAAATCAGTTGTAAAAGTTCTCTCGGCCTTGATGAGTCTCCAATAGCGTGGGCACAGGAGACTTCCTTCTGTAACGCTTCCTAGCCGGTGACCTTAGACAGCTTTATCAAGTAAATGAGGAAGGAAGCTTGGTTTCCAGAGTGAGACATTGCAAAGTCATGAGTAATAGTAGCTTCCGTCCAAAGAACAAAGGCATCGGGAAATCTAACTCAGACACCAAGGTGCATACTGTCCCACCCACCTAGTAATCAGAGCGAGAGAGCCTTTTATTTGTCCTCCTTGAAAACCAAAACTCCCCACAAGGGCCACTTTGAGATGGATGCGGAGGGCGGGTGGCTCCATGCGCCCTTGGGGGAGCGTACATGCATTTCCAGCGGGTAGGGGAGGGTTTAGACGGTAGCGGATGGGTGTCCTGCACGGTGCAACCTGGGTTTTTCCTGGTTGCTCTGTGTGGGTTAGATGGGTGGGGGTGCATGGATTGTGGGAGCGGGTGCCTACCCGAAATGGGTGTTACCACACACGTCCATGCACTGGGTGGACTTGTCTAAAAATGGCCAAAAATGAGAAGCAAAGACAGGAAGGATTACAGTGGTTAGCGGCTAGCTATCCAAATGGTACTGCTGTGTCAGCTGGAGCAATCCATTAGAACAGCTCGCTTGTCAAGGCACCACACTTTCTGGTGCTCTTTGCAGTCCAAGAGGCTTAGAGTAGTACCTAACCATACTTCCCAACAGTCCTTATTTAGGAGGGACAGTCCCTCTTTCAGTGCTGAATCCCACTCTCTCTTTTTCAAGGCTCAAAGTAAGGCTGAAAGGAAAATTTTGACCAGATTTTGTTTTCAGCAGAATCCAGTAATTTCAATTGATCCGGTGAAACACAAACCAGAATGAATTCCAATTCCCGATTCACCAGACTGACGGGAAAGATTTTGCCGCTTATTTATTTTACTTATTTAAATTTCTACCTCACCCTTCCCCTAAGGCTCAGGGCGGCCCACAACAACACATAAAAATATATTTTAAAACCCCTAAAAAAAAAACACCCCAGCCCCCTAGAATCTCTTCACCCAACTCCTATCCCTCGCTGCCAAACGCTTGGCCAAAAAGACAGTCTTACCTTGCCTCTAGGAAATGCTCAGGCTGTGATGGGGCTGCAGGGGAAGGGAGTTCCACGGCTTTGCTGGGGCAGCAGCCAAGAATGCCTCTTTGAGGGTCCGCGGTGCGTGAACCGGGGCTGGCAGGTTGACACCCACAAGAGGGCGCTCCCAGCTGACCGCAGGATTTGTCGTGGAGCACGGCGGGAGAGGCCACGTCCTTTCAGATACATGGGGCAAGGCGCTTTGCCCCCGGAAGGGGGTGTGATGTTTAACTGAATATCAAAACGTAATTACGGTCACACTTCCCTTCTTTCTAACGGGCGAGTCAGTGTGTGTCTGGAAGGGGGTTCGCATCACCGTTTCATACAAGGCCTCAACACCCTGGAGTCTTGCACTAGCTTGAGGATCAGAGCCGGAAACTGCAAAACCAACCCTGGCCTTTGCTTCAGTGCCTCCTGGGAGAGGGGGCAGAGAGGCTGCGTTCCACCTCCTGTACCAGGGCCCATTTCCGTCTAGCTCCCCACCTCCCCCAACAGGATCCCATGAAGCTCCTGTCCCAAAGTGCTGACAGGGTGTACAGGAGAGACCAAGGCCTGGAAGGCAGCAGCAGAGTGAGCAAATTCATTACATCCACGCAGCAGGTGAGGTGCAGAGCTAGGGCTCGAACCCAGATCTCATTTCTCAGACACAAGTATACCTCTCACCAGTCCCTATTTAGGAGAGACAGTCCCTCTGGGAGTTTTCAGACAAGACACTCTTCGCCCACTACCCACCCACCAACCACGCACTATACATGTTGCAGGATGGCGGTGTTGGCGTATGGGTAACGTGTATAGTGGGTGGGTAGTGGGTGGAGAGTGTCTTGTCTGAAAATGCCCTCTGTGGGGGCTAAATCCCACTATCCCTCTTTCAGGGGTCAAAGTCCCTCTTTCAAGAGAGAGAGAGAGATTGAGGCCACTTTCAGACATCCCCCCACCCCCGGTGCATATTTGGGCTGCGGGGGGCGGGGGGGAATGCACAGCCCGAATATGTGCAGGGATCAGCCGGTCTGAAAGCCCCCCCCCCTTCCTCCGGCGCAGCTTTGCGGGCAGAGCCATGCGGGACGCAAAGCAGGAAATAGAGCTCTGCATCCCTGCATGGCTCTGCTGGCAATGCCGCGCACGGGGGGTGCTTTCAGACCGGCCGATCCCCGTGCATATTCGGGCTGCGCATTCCCAGCGCAAATATGCACCGGGGTGGGGGGGGCATGTCTGAATGTGGCCTAAGTATTCAAGACTCAGGCACCTCTTTCCTGGTTGCTCCCCGGAACAGCACTGGAGGGGATGGGAGTGTCCGACGCTCTTTGTGCACTGGGAGTATGGGGAGGAGTCTGTGCACGGGTGTGAGTGAGGGGGTGGAGCTTATGTGCTGAAATTAAATGTATTGGTCAAGGGTGGAGCTTGTCCCTTTTTGGCCACTCAAAAAGTTGGGAGGTATTTAATTAAATTAATTAATTAATTAATTTAACATTTATATCCCGCCCCTCCTGCCCGGGGCGGCGAACAACATTCAATACATTTTTGAAAAAACAATTTAAACAATTTTAAACAATTTAAAATACAATACAATGTGGGAAAACCCCACCCCATGCAGCCTACCAGCTCATTCTGTGCACGGCACCGTCCAAAGAGAAAAGGAGGGGGTTTTGCTTGGGGGTGGATTATGCGAACAGCTTAAAGCTAAAAGGATAAGGCGCGACTGCTTCCATGGCTGGCACATCATTTCAATCAGTTAGTCTCGCCTCGGCCACAGGAGAAGAGGCTCTTTCGCTTTTTGTAACTTCGCTTCAGCTCAGTGAGTCGTGAATAAAGATGGAACGGAAATAATCTAGCCGGCTCCTCTCTGAGTGGTGTTCAAGGAAAACAACATTTATTTATTATTTGATTTATTCATTGATTAACATCTTTACCCCGCCCACTCCAAAGACGCAGGGCAGCTTACAAAAAACATAACCCACAAAGCCCTACCTACTCCAGTTCCAACCGCCCAACATCCTCCCAGCTCATCAGAGGACCATGAGATGCTGTTGATGTGTCTGCGGGAGACCGTGCAGGGGTGGGCGGGACGGTTCCTGAACGGTTCCGCTTTTTCCTGGCCAGAAGAACCAGCAGGTGGTGCTCAGGGATTATTTTCATCGTACCGAGACCTCTCGTGTGGGGTCCCGCAGGGTTCTGTTTTGTCCCCTCTCCTGTTCAACGTGTAGACGCAGCCGCTCGGCGAGGTGGTCAGGGGGGTTGGCATGCGATGGCATCAATATGCTGATGACACCCCCCCCCCCCCAGCTTTACCTCTCTTTTTCATCTGACCCAGGCCCGGCAGTCTCGGTGCTTACTCGGTGTTTGGCCGCTGTGGAGGACTGGATGAGGGCTAACCGACTGAGGTGGAATCCTGACAAGATGGAGGTGATGCTGGTGGGAAAGGCAATGGAGATGGTGCCCCCCCCCCCCATTATTGATGGGGTTTGCACCCTGCTGGTTCCCCAGGGGTGCTCCTCGATTCGCAGCTCCGCCTGGATGTTCAGGTGGAGGCTGTGGCGAGGAGTGCTTTTCACCAACTTATTTAAAAAACCTTTACCTCGCCCCTCCTGTCACCGGCATCTGGTACGACGGCTTCGGCCGTATGTTTCGGACTCTGACCTGGCCACTGTCATCCATGCTTTCGTCACCTTTAGGCAGGACTATTGTAATGCGCTCTACGTGGGGCTACCCATGGTGACGGCTCGGAGGCTCCAACTGGTGGAGAATGCGGCGGCCCATCTCCCGGTGAGGTTAGGCTGCCGGGAGCATATTACACCAGTGCGCCAATCTCTGCACGGGTTGCCTATAGTCTTCCGGGCCTGATTCAAGGTGTTGGGACTTAAAGCCCTAAACGGCCTAGACCCTGCCTACTTGTGGGACCGCCTCACCCTCTGGGTTTTGGATCGGCCTCTATCGTCATCCGCGGGTGCCTTCCACGAGGTTCGCCAAGTCTTCCGGGGGCCCATGATGAAGAGGGCATTCTCAGTGGCCTCACCGAGGCTGTGGAACTCCCTTCCGGTGGAGGCCCAATTGGCCCTGGATCTTTCCTCTTTTCGACGAAGTTGTAAAACCTGGCTTTTCTGCCAGGCATTTGGTGGGGAAGATGGGGAGGAGTGGGGGGGCTGGGGGGGGGGAGGGATTTTTATGAACCTCCTGCTAGGAGTTATTTTATTTGTTTTTTTAATGTTGATTGTTGTTGTAAGCCACCCCAAGCTGCTACGCCAGGAGAGGCAGGGTATTAGGTTTTTAATAAATAAATATATAAATAAATAATCCTTATCCCCACCCACCAAATGCTTTACTAAAAAGAAACGGTCTTACACCGCCTTCGAAAGATGCTCAAGGCTGGACTCTGATGAACCTCCATGGGGAGGGGGAGTTTCACAACACTGGGGCAGCAACTGAGAATGCTCCCCCTGCGTGCCCTCATCATATGGACAAGAGTAGCAGATGGAACCCACAAGAGGGTGCCTCCAGTTGACTGCAGGGGCTGCGACGGGGCACGGTAGGAAAGGCAGCCTTTCAGATATATGGGGCCTGTGCCATTTAGGTTTTTAAAGGTCAAAACCAGCACCTTGAATTGTTCCCTGAAAGCTATACGTAGCTAAGATACACTCTCCAGAGCACTGGTGGTAGAATATGCTCCCGGCAAACCATCCCTGAAAGAAACCGGGTCTCCACATTCTGCACCAAACAGTCATCAAGGGCAGCCCCACATAGCGCGCATTGCAGTAATCTAGCCTCGAGGTGATGAACGCATGGATGACAGCGGCCAGGTCCGAATCAGAGAGAAAAGGCCGCAGTCTTCTCACCAGATGAAGTTGGTGAAAAGTGCTCCTCCTGGCCACTGCCGCCACCTGATTATTATGGGGCAGCAAGGGGTCCAGAAGCACTCAGAGGCTACAAACCTAAGTGACCGAGAGGAGTCCCAATTCCCACCAAGTCACAGGGACTGCCCACCAATATGTCTGGAAGACTGCAAGCCTGACCCGATAAATAGACTTTAAATATTATTATTTTATTTTTTTAAAAAATCCTATTCCCCCTTTGCCGTTAGCGTGTGACTAAGATTGGCTTACACCAGCTTACACTTCTCATTAAGAAGCATTGCAGCAAGTTTGGCAGAAGGGACATTCCGAACCTTGGTGATTAATGTGAGACCCTATCGAGACGCAATGCAAACTGGTAAATCCAGCTGCTTGAAACATACCATCATCTTCCCAGAACTCCTCCTCCTCTATCTCCAGATTGGATTCTTTTGGGGTTGCGCTGGTTTCCCCTCGGGATCCTTCACTCAACAAAGGGAGGAGTGAGACTGCTTCCAGCTGCCCTCCTACTTAGGACTCCTAATCAGACCTCTTTGTGCCTGAGAAATTGTGATTGTACTCTTTTACAAGGAACAGCTCCTTTTCCAATGCACCTTCTGCATGGAAACCATCACTCAAGCCATCCTTATTACCCAATGTTTTCTTCAGATGACTGAACTTGACCCATCCACCCATCATAAATTAAACCCTTTGATCTCCTCTGTAACAATATGGAGCAGCGATAACAATGGATCAAAACCACGGCAAGGACAATATGCTTATTCTTTAGCAGTTAACTTTTTAATAGGCAGTTAGGAAACAGGGCTGTGGCAGACTCCCTGAGTATGGAACAAAAAAGGAATCGTGTTTAATACATAAGAGAAACAGCTGAGAGAAATAAAAGTAGGAGGATGGTGGGGGGGGGGGGAGGTTGGTGCTCTCCATTCCTTTTAAAATTGGCCAAGAAAACCCACCCCATCTCTGAACCAGAAGACCAGGATGAGTTTCAGGTCGCTTAGGAAATTGTCATCCAACCAAACATCAAAAGATTGGCAGGGAGGGAGGACACAGCTCAGGTGATTCCAGAAATAGCCTGAATCTATTTGTCAGCTGCGCGTAAAGGAACAACGCCCCCCCCACTCTCATTCCTCGTCTTTATCCTCATTCTGTTTGCATTGTTCCCTGTGGTCGATACAGTAAGGCTAGTTTGTGGTTATGGGTGATTCAGCCCGGCATACCTCGCTGGGGTGTAGAATGTTTGCACAACTCTTTAAAGAAAAAAATGTAAAGCCATGTCCAAATGCTGCGTTGTTATTACTGCAGCAGCATTGCTTTAGACCGGTGTCTATCTGCCATCGTGCAGATCCTCAGACACGACAGATCACTGTGTGTGAGTTTGGCCCTTTTCAAATGGGCGCAAGAGCGTGGGGGGATGGGTGGGCGTTACACAGACGCCCATCCGCCTCCACCCATCGCCGCACACGGAGGCACCGCCGTTTGCTCCCGTGCCTCTGTGCATGGGTGGAGGTGGGTGGTGATGGGTGGCACACGGGAGCATGTGCACCCCACTGCAGCGGTTGCGTGGCTGCCCCCCACTGCCCACTAGGGATGGGCGAACAGATCGCGGTTCGGGTTCGGCCGTTCGGTTTGGCTGAGTTCGATTTGTCCGTTCGGTTCGTCTGTTCGGTTCGTCTGCTTTTGATTCGGCCGTTCGGTTCGGCCGTTCGGTTTGGCTGCGTTCGGGTCGGCCGTTCGGTTAGTTCGCCGGGTTCAGGTTCGACCGTTCGGTTCAGCCGTTCAGCCGTTCCATTCGGCCGTTTGGGAAATGTTGTTATGGGTGGGTTTTTTGTTTTTTATATTTTGGGGGGGGGTTTTATTGGGTTTTATATGGTTTTCTTTTGTTTTTTATTTGTGTTTTTTTTTTTATATGGTTTTTTTTTATTTATTGCAAGCCTCTCCACCCCTGGTGCCTGGAAGTCTGCTCCTCAGTGACTAGTACTACCCCTCCCTGTCACGTTTGACCTTCCAGTGAACCTTTTTTTGCCACCCAAACTCACCCGAACGCGATCCGAACTGACCGAACTGTTCGGTCATTTCGACGTTCAGAATTGAGTTCTGTTCGGCCAGTTCGTGTTCGGAAGTTCGGTTCGGTTCGGTCGTCCGAACAGGCCGAGTTCGGGCCGAACTCTGAACTTCCGAACCGCGTTCGCCCATCCCTACTGCCCACCCACACATGGCCTGGGGGGTGCGACGTCCATGTAAAAAGGACCTTTGTCATGTGTGAGCATTCCAACATCCTGCTAGCTGCTTGGGAGCTCATTTTAAAAACAAGGAACAACAGATTTCCTGATGCCCGTAGCAGAATAAGATGTAGGCACCCAAACCCCTCACAATCAAGCTCTCAAAAGACATCCTGACGAGGACTGAAACTCGCTCTCGCAAATCTCATCAAGAATGGGTCGCTCAATGAGATTTTCGAGATCGAGGACGAGTCGAGAACTGGCCGTTCTCGACATCATCATTATTGGGAAATTCTCCCCCCCCCCCCAATTTTTTTAATGCTCCATGCATGCGCAAAATGGTCACCAGAGCCATTCTGCGCATGTGTGGCCCCTTTTCCAAGATGACACGGGCTGCACCATTTTGGGAAAGGGCAGCTGGTTCTGTGCATGTACGGACCAGCTGGCTTTTTCCAAAATGGCACCGACATGGCCCACACCATCTTAGAAAAGCACGGAAAGGCTACAGGGTCCATTTTGAACATGCACAGAGGTTTTTTTAAAAAAAATTTCAAGAATTTCACGAGATCTCAAACTTCTTGAGATCTCACTGACAGTTCTCAATTCTTGCAAGATTCTTGCGAAAACCATAGAGAGTCTCACTTCAGCCCTAATCCTGACCAAACAAATTTGATATACACACACCATGCCATGAAAGCTGTCAAATCTAGGAAGTTGAAGACCATCAAAGGCAAAGTTCTAAATCTGGGGATACTCTCCATCGAGAATCCTTGGACATCTCTTAATCTGAAGCACTGACTGACTGACTGAAGTGCTGCCACCAACACAAATTTAGAGACACAATCTAATCCAGGGGTGGGGATTTGAACCTGAGAGGCCCAAATGTGTTCCTGGGCAAGTTTTTTGTGGCCCCTTTCCAGTTGCCTGGATGCAGTTCCTATCCCAAAGCCCTGAGAAACTGAGCACAGGGGAAGGGAGCAGAGATGAGGGCAGGCACACAACTAAAGGAGAGAGATCCATGCTCTCAACCCTCCTTTTCTTGAGTGCACCCCATACTCATCCCTACCGCCAACTTCTATGCAACCTTCAGAACTTGGACTTATTTTCAAAGTGGCCCCTGGGAGGGAAAAAGTTCCCTGTCCTTTTCTAATCAAAAAGGGCAACTGAAAAAAAAATTTAAAACTCCACAAAAAACAGAAACATCTGTTGATTCTTTCTTAGATGCACCTCTAGAAATTAACAGCACAAACCATCCCAAAGCATCTCATAAACCATGTGCACAGGGATGCATTCACATACGGCAGAATCTCAAATTTATGACCTTATTAGGAATTGAAGAGTTCAAACTAATCATTTAAAAATAACAGCAGGTATGGCAGTTTTAGCTAGAAAAGGAACAGGCAACTCAGATGCTTTCAGATCCTGCTGTACTTAACACACAACCTTCCCATCCAATACGGAGACAAATTTCCCAGAGCCTAGAAAGATCAATGCAACCACAGATCTGCGTGCACGTCAGGAACGATTCGTAATGATCCGTCGGTTGGTTCCCCAGTCTGGAGTTCATCAGTTCTGCTGCACATGGAGCTAGCGTGTAACCCGCTGAGCTGGTGCAGTGCAGAGAATGTAGAAGTCACAGGTTCAAATCCTGCTTTGCTCAGCCTCGATTTCTCATCTGTACGAAGGAAATATTCAAATAATACCAATCTACCTCACAGGGATGTTCTGAGGATTAAGGCTTGCAAAGCATTCTGCTAAAAAAAATAATAATGATCGACTTCTACTAACTAGATGATGTTTGTGAACTGCTACTCTAAGATTATTTTTTTTTAAATTCTCATCTGCTGTTCATGGATCCTGCCATTACACTGGAAGTCGGTGGATCATCGGGCCTCTGATGTGGTGAGCCCGTTAGTGTGGAACTCTCGCTCCCTCCAGATGTTCCTCCCGCCTCACCTTCAAAACCATCTGGGAATCCTCTTGATGCTTTTAAAGCAGGGCTGGGATGGGGAACCTCAGACCCGGGGGCCAAATACAGCTCACAGCAAGTTTTTTATATGACGCCCCTTCCAGTTTCTGAATCTGGCTCCTGCATTCAGTTCCTACCTCCAAGCAGTGAAAAACTGCGCTCAGGGGAAGGGAGCAGAGACTAGGGGCTGCAGACAAAGAGAGGGGAAAGATCCATGATCTGGATCCTCCTTTTCTTGAGTACAACCCTTAGGCACCCCTACCCCCAACTTGTATGTGGGCCTTGGAGGAGCTCGTTCTAATGATCAAACTGGCCCTGGGATTCCCCGCCCCTGTTCTAGAGGATCCACTGCTGGTTCCCCTTGATGTATTTTTGTCTCCCCCTTTACCTTCCTCTTTTCAACTGTTTTAAATTAATCTTACATGGATTCTAGGCTGTTGTATGGTGTTTTGTTTTATTTTATTGTATGCATGCTTAAAAGTGCTTTGTACGTCATTCGACAGGGAAATAAAAGTTGGTGTTTTTTTTAAAGAAGATAACCACAACTGGCACCAGGTGGTACCCCAGTCAAAGATTAAAAGGGTTTAGGGGTGAATCCCCTTCACCCATAGACATAATGGCCAAGACACATTCCCAAGCTGATACTGGGAAGCTTGACCAGCTTTTTCACCGGAGAAAGTGAAACTGGTGATGCTTATTGCCAAGACGGTCAACCCAACGTACCTACTTACCAGTGTCAACATCTTAGAGTGTTGAAGCATTGAGTGATCTGGGAGCTTGGACTCTGCAAGCAGTCACAGCCATAACTCCATTACCATCTCCAGTCAGCTGAGGTGGGCCTTAGCCAGTAACAGCACCAAAAGCCTTTCCAACAATGGAGAATTTGGCTTCTTTTGTTTTACAGTCTGATGGGGCACATTTTACCCTTTTTAAAGAACTTAATGTATTTGTCTAGACTATTCGGCTGCACTGAATAGTAAAAAGGAATTTCAGATTTCCGAGTTTCCGAGGATCGGCGCCGAGTGTTTGACCGGACCTCGGTAACTCAGGCAAATACTCAATACTTGGTAAAATACTCAGTAAAACAAAAACTGAATACCCAGTATTTTCCAAGTACCAAGCTCCCTTATATAGGACCAGGAAAAACCCTGTATGTTACAGGAAAAGCCCCATATGTTGCCCATCCAAGGTTACCTGAGTGCCAAGCACTGAACTAAGTACCGAGCCGATTCCTTGGTTACTCAGTAAAACCGAGCTGAATATGAGATACTTGGTAAAATGGAGTAATTTTGAATACTGAGTTTCAGCACTAGTATAGACTAGATTGCTTTATTTTTATTTTTAGCAAGGGTTGTGATTTGGTTTTGTTTTTTAAGTTTACATTTAGCATCTTTCTGAAAGCATTTATTTTTAGTGTCAGTTTTTCCGTTGGCAAGATATTATAGCTGAAAGAGTCGCACAGCTGGGAGAAGGGCTCTGTTTTCAATATGAAAAAGAAAAACCCTGCTTCTCACAATGGAATGCCCAAGATGACGCTAAGGCCAAGATAACAACATGGTGGTTTCAATGGAAACTTTGCCTGCCCTTGGGGTATTGGGCCTGACTCCATTTCTGTTCATGCCAGCAGATAGATTGGGCACATTGTTATCACCGACCTCTAGTGTCACCTATCACCCCATGCTGGAAGCTATACAAGACATCAAACAACTCCAACCCATACTCAATGAAGAACAGACCACGAGAGAAACCTTTCCTGAATCCCTTCTTTTGGCCTCCAACCAGCCCCCCAGCCTCTCCAACCTGATCCTCAGGAACACACTCCCTAAAACCCAGGACACCCCTACTCAAACAGAAACAAGACTGGAGCTGAAACAAGTATATGCAAAAATGAGTTTACCTGTTGGAATGACAGTACTTGACCTAGTGACATTGGATATTAATCCATAATTGGGCTAACCAGTTTACCAAGTTACCAAGATTAGTGCTGACTACCGGTACTTGATTAGTGCCCCACAGGTTACCCACATTACCATCTTCTGGTACTGATTTTCTGACGTCCTGTAACTATTTTCCGCTTTATATTACCAAAATTGGTCAGTAAAATGAGCCTCGGTAACTCAGAAACAGTAATATCTGATATTTCACATAATCGGGTGCCTGATCCAGCACTCGGGCAACAGTTGGGTATCTTCCAGGTACCTGAAATTGTGGGTATTACCCACAGGAAGCAAATGTGCTACCCGTTTCACCTCTCAACAAGACCATAAACAGCAAGTGTAAAACCTGCCAACCTGGCTCTGACACAACCACCGTCAACACCTTCCAGGCAAAAACCATTCAAAAAACACAAGAGACAGTTATTGGGATGACTTCCTTCAAAGCACTAAATCTGTGGGTCCTGGGAGGGGTCTGGGGTGCGGCCTGTAGGGCCTGTGAGACTTGGTGAAGCTGCATCATGGCCTGTCCTGTGCTGCTGAGGGCAGGAGAGAGAGAGGGCGGAAGGCCACGGCTTTCCACAGCTTTCCTGCCTCTGTTTCCCACCTCTTTCTGTTTCCGGTCACCACGTTGGTTCCTTGCTGCCGAGATTGGGTTCCCTTGCTGGCACTGTGTTGGGAGTGTCTACCCATATTGGCAATCCTGAACATGTAGCTGGCAAACATCTGTTAGTGCCCAGTGTCATCATGCAGGTAACCTTCTGAAGATGAAGGACATTGATAATAACAAAGAATACTACTTCCTCGGCGATTAATAAATTAGAGGTGAAACGAATAGTAGATTTATTATCCACAGTTAAAATACATCATTTTGGATAGCACTGTGGTTATCTGGCCATTAACTGATTACTGCAACAGCTGACCAACAAACTGAATAGCTGGATAATACCACAATGGTAAACCAGTTTACCATATTATCGTGTTACCATGTAACTGAACATTACCATTACTACCTGAAACCTGGCCCGGGGTAGGTGGGGAATAAACAAGAAAGGAATTGCTGATAAATGGTAAATGCCATGGCAATACTGGAAATGCCAGCACACTGCGATATTATGCACTAATACAGTAAATTGGCAAAGCAGTCAACTATCAAATGATAAATGGATACCGCTCGATAACCAGTCCTTACCAGATTGGATATCAGATAGTGGCGAATAACCATTTCAGCTGTGTAATAAATAGGGACCTCGTTTCTTTAACCATTCTCCTCAGAGACTGGCTATGCTCCATGCCTGAGGAAGGACCCTGTATGGCACGAAAGCTTGTTTATTTCCAACAACAGTTGGTCCAATAAAATATATCATCTGAACCAGTTTGTCTCCCCATTCTCCTCAGAAAGTTATACTAGGGGTATTATGTTCTCATAACTTCTAAAGCATTCAGTCCAAATATCATCAGCAGAAAATAATATTTTTGGAAACAAGCGTCTTGCAGTTTAAGGGTCCCCCCCCTCCACCCTCTGGTGGTTGTTATTTAAGAGGGGGGGAAACGCCACCAGAATTAAGCAAGGAAGGCCGTTCCAGCTGAGCTGCTTGAGCTATTGTCTTACCACAACCTTTAAACCCAATCACTCAGTTTTAATGAGGCATTTTCTTCCTCTCAGCCACACAACTTTAATCCAGGAGGTTAGCCCAACTCAGAGAACCTAAAATCAGAACATTGGGGCCATTCTTAATCCTCTTAACTTGCCAAAGGTTTTCTGTTCACACACCTCTTCCTTCCTATTTAAGACCCCCTCTTCCTCCTCACCCCTCACCCCCTCACCTCCTTTGTCTTCTGGTTACAGCTGTGAAAAATAAAGATCCTCACAGTAGAATTTCTCCATAATAAATGAGCACTCGGGGTGGCCTATGCATTTTATGGAAGGAAATTGGGCCTGTTTTTCTTAATTAGGCCATCAAGTCATATGCAATTTATGGTTCTCTTGGGCTCAATACTCCAGCTGGGGGGGCGGGGGGAAGCGGAGGGATCCCTAGTCACCAGCCTTGACTTTCCTTTGCGGGCTTGTTCTGAAGGTCACAACTCATACTAAAACCCCTTTATGACACCCTGGGCATAGAGCAATCCCGCAATAGTGCACCGCAGTTATGACACCCTACCTGATCTGTTGGTTCAGGAGGTATGCTTAAGACCTGCCTGGATATGCAGCATGGGCTAAATGAGTGGTTGCCAAGCTTTTACACTCAGAGGAACAGCAGCATGGTTCTTCAATAAGTTCTCCTCCTCATAACAGCCCCACAGCTGTGAAGGCCAACCCCAACCCAGAAGCCTTGTTTGGCTAGGGACGCCCACACAGCAGAAGCTGGCCTCTCTACACCTCCACAAACTGGGTTGGCCAAGAGGGAGTCCTACTCTATAGGAGAAAGGGGGACGTCATTTGGAGGGAAAGCCCACACAGGCTTTGGGAAAGGGCAAGGAGAGCCATTCCAGACCCAGTTTGGATGCATGCTGTCAAAAAAATTGGTCCACAGTGGGGACCCACTGTCCTAAAGCAGTTGTGTCCTGGCAGCCTGGGTGGTAGAACAACCCCACCACTGGGGTTCCCATTCAGTAGGTACAGCAGATCCAAGGTCAAACTATTTTATATTTATTTATTTTAATTTCTACCTTGCCTGTTCCCTAAGGCTCAGGGTGGTTTACACAATAAAAACATACAGAAAATACAATAAAACTCCATTAAAAGAAAAAAAAACCTCTCATTAACCCCCCCCCCTCACCTCACCTCATCCCCTAACCCCACCCACCAAACGCTTTACAAAAAAAGAAAAGTTTTGCACCGCCTCCAGAAAACGTTCAAGCTCGGCCTCTGACGGACCTCCGGGGAAAGGGAGTTCCATATCAGTGGAACTCCCAATGGCTGTCCGCAACCAAGAACGCCTCTCTGCGGGCCCTTGTTGTGCAAACAAGATTTGCAGGTGGTACCTGCAGGAGAGCGTTCCCGGTCGACTGCAGGGGTCGCAATGGAGCAGGGTGAGGAAGGTGGTCTCTTAGATATGTGAGGCCCTGACCGTCCAACTAGAGAGGTAGCGCCCAACCACAATTACCCATATTCGGTTCCAATCATGCCTTAGCTGGAGCCCAGAATCAGACCAAGAACCATTCCAGTGAAGCACTGAAACAAGCTCATTGCCATGAATTAATAAATAAATAAATAGTAAGATGTTTATTTAGCAATTAAATGAATAACCAATGTTATTATTTTTTTATTGTGCCCCACCACCAAATGGTGTTCGGAGCACTTCACAACATAAAAATACAATAAAATATGAAGTCCATTAAAAATATAATAAAATAATAATAATAATAATTATTATTGTTTATTATTATTAGAGCATCCCACCACCAAATGGTGCTTGGAATTCTGTACAAGATACAAATACAATATATAAAATCCATTTAAACTATAAATCTATGTAAAAACAAAAGTGGGAAGGAAACAGGGAGATGACGACACACTTTAAGGGGAACCAGCAGGCGATCCTAAAAGCACCAGGAGAAGAAATAAGTTTCAGGTGCTTTTTAAAGGTGACGAGGGAGGAACGAAGGCCATTTTAAAATGGGCATGGCTGGGGGGCAGGTCCGTGGGCTCCAGTCACTCCCGACATTCCGTGTGTGGGCATGAGTGGGAGGTGCGTGGATCACGGGAGCGCACCCCTACCCACGCCACCTCTGGATGGTGTGCTCAGGTAGGCGGACCTGCATGGGCTCGTCCCGTTTAAAAATGGCCTAAGACAAATATCTGGAAGACGCAAGTTTCACACTGAGGGACGTCACGCGCCACGGCAAAGGCCCGACTTACGACGCAACAGAGGGACCTCCAAACCAGCAGGTGGTTTCTGACTGTAGGTGCGAGACTCCAGGAGCAGGCCTCACGGATAGCCTGGGCCTGGACCATTCAGGACCTTGAAAACCAGCAGCACAATCTTATATTCCAATCTGTCGCTCTACAGGCAGCCAACGTGAAGAAAGCTGGGCAGGTGTCGGACAATAATCACAGCTGCTCAAACCAGTAAGTCAGGCAGTTGCCATTGTTTCTCTCAAGGGACCAGTCCTCCTCAGTCCGGTTCAGTGCACGGACTGAAGTGTTAATGACAGCTTCTACACCAGGGTCCCCTTAGTGCGCCACTGGCTGTTGGCCCCATGGGGAGCTGCCTGGGCATTAGAGAAGCTAAAACTACCTCCGAGGTTTCCCAGATGCTGCTCTGTCCTGGGAGCAGTTGTTAGTGCCCCCAAAACAGGATGCCATTGCAGCTCAGGGCGGAATTGTGAACAGCAGGACAGCCAATGGGACGGGCACAGGAGTGTGTAACGGACAGC
Organism: Sphenodon punctatus; assembly: GCA_003113815.1. Classification (NCBI taxonomy): domain Eukaryota; kingdom Metazoa; phylum Chordata; class Lepidosauria; order Sphenodontia; family Sphenodontidae; genus Sphenodon; species Sphenodon punctatus. Next base: position 2,545,865 of record QEPC01012846.1, read on the forward strand.
AGGGGGAGCAGAGGTCCAGCGAACACTCCTACAGCAACGTCAAGGCCACAACATTAAAAAGTTGATAAACACACACACACACGCACAGCCTGGCCTCACTTATTTAATTTAATTTATTTATTTAAATGGATAGCTTACCCTTCAGGGAAGGCTCGGGGCAGAGAAAAAGCAGACATGAAACTATACTGTAGCAGCTTGGGTTTAGCCCAGGTAAGTGCCCACAGGATCTGGCCCTCAATGGCCAAGCTCGCACAGGGAATTCGCTCCAGTTGTGCCTTTAGTTTACAAGATTGTGTCACCTGTCACCGGTCAGTATCCTTCATCCATCCTTCCCTAGGCCTCTGGGCCTGTATCCACTCCAATGCTAGCCCCACTGGATTGGATAGACGTTCCCAAGAGCCTCTGCTCTCATGTCCTTCTCCTGCTGGAGATCTCTCTTGTCTGCCAACACCTCAGTCGACAGTTTTCCCTTTGGTGCTTTTAGCTTCCCCAGCCACACATGAGCCCTGGTGTGCTGCATCCAAGCGCTGTCCTTCACTACTGAAGCGCCTGGGCCTCAGCTAACACCTGTGCTTCACCTGCTAGTACTAGCCCTTAAAGGGCCAGTCGCTCATGCAGTCTGCTCCATGCTACACATACACATAAAAAAAAACCTCCCTGTATAAAAGCAGCAGCAGCCCAAATCCTATCCCTGCCTGCCAAATGCCCAGAGAAATACACAGGCTTGGCGAAGCTGCAAAAGAATTCCAAAACTCCATCTTTGAGAAGGTGCCAGTTGATGTTCTAAATTCAGAATGGGGATCCTTAGGGCCAAGCGGCCAAAAGCAGCCCCATGGCTAGTTTTTAGTTGGTCTCCTTCCACTTCCTGCATCTGGCCCCCCCGGATCCAGTTCTTGCCCCCACCCCCAAAGCACTGAAAGACTGAGCTCGTTGGAAGGGAGCAGAGATAAAGTCATGCACACGAGGACAGAGGACAGATCCACCCATGGCAAAGATCTATGGTCTGGACCCTCTTCTTTGTGAGTCCACCCCACAAGCACCCCTGCCCCCAACATCTATGCAGCTTAAGGAGCTTGGACGAATTTCCAAAGTGGCCCCCGGGAGGGAAAAGTTTCCCCATCCCTGTTCCAACTGATACATATTTTATTGGACTGAGCAGTTCACTAGGGGTGGGACTATCGGTATTGGATTAATCTGATGATACCAATAATTATTGGTATCGGTATATCCGTTTTTTTAACATTGCCGGTTTCTCTCAGATTTTTAACATCGATGCCATTTAACAATGACGGCAATGTTAAAGGTCCAAAAAAATTGGCAATGTTAAAAAAAAGATATACCGATAAATCCGATATTGGATTAATCTGATACTGATAAAGCCGGTAACCAATAGAGTTCCACCCCTACAGATCACCAAGAACACCTCTCTGTGTGCCCATGCGGTATGGGGACCTGGTGAGCGGATGGAACTTGCAAGGGTCATAGGAATCATGATGGAACACAGGGGACGAGGGCGGGCTTTTAGCTATGTAGGGCCAAAACTGCCACCTTCGGAAATCTGGGTCCAGTTGGATGATTTGCACAATCCAGTAGACTAAAAACTAATTAGAACATCAACTGGCACCTCTTCAAAGGATGGCAGGAGTGCGGTTAACATTCTCTCCTCACCCAAGATTTTTCACACAGACATATGCCATTACACTTCCTCCTTCCTGGTCTGCTACTTGCCCTAGAGATAGGGAATTACCCACCGCACCCACCACTTGACCACTCTCACGCCCATCCTGGAGGGACCCGAACAAGCTACTCCAAAAATCCTTCACGCCCACAAAAATGTCCCCTTGCCACATCACATTTGCAATGAGCCCTGCTACCGGTTCTACAAAGTACTGGTTGGGCTCAAGCAGCAGAGGATGATCAACCTCGGTAACAACAGCTGAAAGAAACTGCAGATAATATGGTCGTTGTTCTCCGACCATTTGGAGGAGGAAACCTCACGACAAAGAAAGGGTGTGAATAAAAATACACTTTTGTGTGTTTTTTCTTAAATTCTTTTCCAAACAGCTAATTTTAGCTTCGGGGCTGGGGCTAACTGGCACACTTCCAACAACGGAGCTTTGCCCCCAGTTTATACTAGCCAAAAAGCCAACCCGATCCAAAGCGTTTCCTTCTGCCTCCACCTAGAGTCTGCTAGGATTTGGAGGTTTTCCTGAAAAATCAAACTTGGAATTCATGATCCATTCATAGCAGCATTATCCTCACTTTGTAGAACCAGGGGCTACTTTCACACAAGATGCTAATTGCAAGATTGTAATTTCCTCCTGCAAGCTAACTACACACGTGAGTGCACAATTCCACATGCTCTTACATGCATGAGTGCACCATTTGATGTTCGTCCCACAAGTTATGCTTTGAGTGCTCGTACATTACTGGGCTCCAAAATCCTACTCTTACAGTGATGGATGTTATGGTTGCGCAAAACTGGGAATGTGGCAATACCAGTTGGCATTACAATCATGGGATAGCAGGGGTGGAAAGCAGGAGGACAGAGCCGTGGTTTGTTACTGGCTAGTTAATTTCAGCCGGCTTGTTAATCTCATTCTGCTCTGCTGTCAGCATGTTAATTTCACCCAGCTTGGACACCGCCTTGTTTATGTCAATCCACTGCTGGCTTGTGCATTTTTCAACCCTGCTCTGAGGTGAGTCGGTCAGCAGGCGCAAGGCAGATGGGAGAGGATGAAAACTGTGCAAAGTTTGCGCTTGTGAGAATGGTAGATCCCATGAATAGTGACGTCATTGTAAGAGATGCAAAGATACAAATTGTAGGGAACATGCCCTTTGGGAAGAGTGCTCAGAAAATAAATTGTGCGAGTTTAAGATCGCGGGAACACAACCAATTCACAGGAGACACTGAGCCCGATCCCAAACTTCGCTCCATGTGCGATCTGTAGGGTTTGGGATCGGGCTCACTGTCTCGTATGAAAGCAACCAGGTTCATGAGCCCTTCCTTACCACTCCTCTATGGCAGAGCCTAGCAGGTGTGGGGAGCCCAAAATCTTTGGCTTCTTCTATGCAGAGACGGGTTGGAAAGTCACAAATGAGTCAGCGTTCAAACTTATTGATAAACTTAAAATTGCTCCCCCCGGCACATCTTGATCCATTCCATTCTGGTAGCTGGACCCAAAACTTCAAAGCTCAATTCCACTCAACATTTACAACTCATTCTCCCGTTGTTTTGCGTATTCTTTCATTCACAGCCTCTTATTTATCCTAAGCCAAAGGTGGCCAGATTTACAGTGCATGGCAATCCATTTGATCCAGGCATTAGTCTCAGGTGATCTACCATGACCCCTCCTGCTGTCTCCAGCACTCCAGGATGGGACCCCTCCTACCAGCTACCAGCTCAAGAGAACCTCTGCAACTGGTCTCAGGAGTGGAGCATGCCGCACTGGAGGTGCACCTCTGCCGCACTGGAGGTGGCCTCCTAGCCCATCTCTTTCCCAGAGACAGTTCCACTCTCTTCCCCAGAAGAAATGTCTGAGAGGCTGGTCCCCCCACCCCCCGCCCCCCCAATTCCATGATCTTCTGGAACCTAGTTTGTGATTTACCCAGTAGATTGTGATTTACCTCTTGGCCACCCCTGCCCCCAAGCCCTAAATCCTACAAAAGCCCTAAACGGTTTGAGTCCAACATACCTTAGGATCACCTTCTTCCCTATGTCCCGTTGAACACTCTTCAGTAAGGCCCAGTGCCCTTGGTGCTACAAGTACGGAGGACAAGGACGCGGGAAGAGGTGTTTCCGTGATTGCTCCCCAGTTGTGGAACTCTCCCCCTCCCCCAAGTTTTGTCAAAGCTCAGTCCTATGTGTTTTCCAGAAACGAGAAAAGGCATTTTTGTTTAGGCGGGCTTTTGGTGGTCTGAGGATGGGTTAAGGTTGGGTATACTGTAAATGTTTGATCTTTTCTTGTGTTGTGCATGTATCTGTTTTTATATTATTGTAACCTGTCCTGAGCCTACTTTGTCCAGGATGGACAAGACAAACATTTAATTAATAAAAGACATTTAGCACTAGTGTGAAGGGAGAAGATGCTGAACCTCTTGCTTCCACCAGACTTGGCCAATCATGCCATCAGCCTTTCCAGCTGAAAGACACACATGTTCCTATGGAATTGTGACAGGGTGTGGGGCTACGTTCCTATGGGAACCTGCTGCTTGGTTCCAAGGCCTGTCAGAAGTCAGGTGTTGTGTCAGCCCCCTAGCCGCTTGTTAGCCAATGAGGTAATCCATTTGGGGAAGGTTAGTCATGCCCTGATGATCAGATTATCAAGACCTGGGCATGGAGTTCGAGCACAAGAGAGAGGAGTAGGAAGAAAGAGTGGGAGGTTGCAGGTGCAACCAGAGTTCCCGTAGGTAAGGGACTACTGAAGGCAAGCCCCTGTCGCTGCGCGGCCCTCCCTGGAACGGGTAGCGGCTCGCTGGTGGCGGGTTTTGTCTCTCCCCACCCCTCATTGTCAAAAGGAAGACGTAGGGCGGGGGGCGCATGGCACAAAAAAGAAATGCGGCCCGGGGCGAAGTCTCGCGAGAGGCGAGACTTCGCGACTGCCATCTTGGACCAGGCGCGGTTCCCTCCATTCCACGCCTGGGCAGCAACGAGACAGCACCCTCCCACCCTTCCTGTATGCACTGTGGGTCAAACTGGTCATTAAACTTGGGTTCAAGGTTGGGAAGGAATTTGGTCACCAGGCTGATTGGCACTGGGCCCAGTAGGTATTTTGCCTTCCTCACAGTGATAAGTTTGTTTCGGCTACAGGTGGGAAGGGGAGATCGTAAAGTTAATCTTGTTGCACCGCAGGGGTCCTGCGAGTTAATTACATTAGAAGTTAGGGACAGTCTGCTGCCAGGTCACCTCCTGAAGAGGTGAGGTCCGAGTGAAGGCTAGAGCTTGTACGGCCGGCGTCACTTGGGACCCAGGACGGGGGGGAACAACAGACCGCTCAAGTTTACTATAGTTCAGTGATTTTAAAAGTTACGGTTAACAGGACCCAGAGGGGCAGAGCCCCCTCCCCACCCGACTAGGTTTAATAAAGATTGGTGCGGTCTAGTTTTCCCATACATTGGTGTCTGTGTCTTCCTTTCGGGGTGGGGGACAAAAGCAGGCAAGGAAATCTCTGGAATAGAGGCCAAAGTAGGAGGGGAATGGGCACTTCAAAAGTGTACTGAATCCTTTTTGTGGTGAATAAACTGCTTCTGAAAAGGAGTGTTTCTATTTGGACTCGGTGAACTACCTTAAGGGAAACTACCTTAAGGGAAACCACAAAGTCAAGTAACTCCCACAGGGAGGCTGAATTTAACACACTGTGGTAGGGAGCCCAGCTATCACTGGAGTTTCAGGGAATGTAGCTCTCCCACCTACCAGATAAACTGCAAGATGCCAGCTGTGCCCCAACTCATCACACAGGGTTACCCCAATTTAATGCTGGCCTCCTCACATGCCCTTACAGCCAGCCCTGTTGCCCACCAACTGAGGGCTTCTCCTAACAATGGTGGGCCCTTCTAAAGTAAATCAACTTAACATAAAGTCTTTAACAAAAGTGTAGGTGGATCCCACCTGATGGTTATGTTCCAAGTTCCTGGATAAGTCTCTGGAGGTTGGGTCTACTTTGCCTTCAAAGCCTCCAAGTAAAGTAGCTCACACATAGGCTGTTTTCTCAGCCTTTCCTGGGCCTTCATCCCTGGGTCAGCCAAGCTCTGGAAGAGGTCTACTCCCTTCAGCTGCCTTCCTTTTGACTGACACTACTAACTGGCTTGATCCTGGGCCTTTTATAGGCCTTACTCACCATGTGTGAGGCTTTCTTAAAGGGCCAGTAGCCTTTTAAGCCATGATCTGTCCTGTGCCCTGCCACACACACATAATCAGAGCATGAACTGCAACAATTCTCACCTTGGATAAGGATGTATGACCTGCAGGGACTACAGATACCAGCATGCTTGGTGTTGAGACCACTGGGAAGCACTGCATTCTGGGGCACACATTCTCCACAAACCACACACTGATGTTAAACAGGAGTTGGCCTTGTCTTAGAGCTCCAAGGACTATGACAATTCAGAAAGCTATGTAGGGCTGAACACAGGGCCAAATACTTGCATCTGTGACTTAGCAGTTGTTTTTATTTGTATTTATAATCTTTGCCCATGTTCACTGAATTTCCCTCAATGTGGAACACACAATGAACATGGGGCCCTACATATGGGGAAATGAAAATTCAATAAAAACTGCTGCTAAGCCTGCTACCAATTTTAAAAGGGGGACACTGATTTGGGGGAGGATGGAGAATATGGCTGGCTTGTTAGCTTGGGAGGTAGGAATGAGGTGTGGATCTGGCTTAGAGGGGGTCACTGGCTTAGGAAAGGGACAACAGGTTTGGGAATGGGGGCAGGGGACTAGGTTCAGGTCAGGTTCTTGGCTTGGGGAGGGGAAATGGGACATGTGACTGGCTATGAGGAGGACAGGGAGGTTGTTGGGAAAGAGAGGTTGGTTGCTGGCTTGGGGGCTCTCCTCAAGCAGGCGGTTAAGCTGAGAGTCAGTGCAGCCTGGCTTTGAGCCTGGGCATCTTCCGGAGGCGATGTAAGACTTTTCTTTTTGTTAAGGCATTTGGGCAGGTAGGGATAGGGGCTGGGGTAGCGGTGCTTGAGGAGGGTTTTGTGGTGGGGTTGGGGAAGGGGAAGGGAAGATTGGGGGCGTGTTTTCATGTTGTTTTATAGGCATTGTTTTATTAGTTTTGTGACCCACCCTGAGCCTTCTGGGAAGGGCGGGGCAGAAATTGAAATAAATAAATAAATAAATAAATACATTGGTGCTGTAGTTTTGGGGACCCAGTTTCAGACCTTGGATATCATGTTTTTCAGGAAATATTGGTTTCCCTCTGAACCCGAATTTGTGTTTCAAATATGGAGCCCCAAAAGGCTTTCTGTGGATTTATTTGTGTTTTTATCTGCACCTGAACGCTCAGCCCTGAGGCTATGCAAGGCCACCGCTAAACCATCCTAACACCACAGCGCGCATGGGGTTGGACAGATTTCTGGAGGCTCCATTATGTAATGGCTTCCAAAGACCGAGCAGCTCCAAAACTTGCTCAGAATGGAACAGGCTGTGTATCCAATTATACTCTCTATTAATTGCTGGATTGTGGTATCACAGAAATGTGTGAAACTAACGAGAAACCAATGACAAGATGCCTCTGATTCACTGCTCCTCTATGAATCTCTTGCGATTTTTCTCCTGGGTGGCTAATTGCTACAACGTGCTGCTGCAGGTTCATTTCAATTCTTGGCGACACCAAGACAATCCTGGAAGGTTTGGCAATGTCAAGGCCACATCTGACATCCTGTCTGCTGCTGGCTGCACAAAGCATCAGTACAGAAATACCTCGAACACTGCCTCCCGCTTTTTCATTACAATGTTGTTGTTTTGTGACAGGCAAGGCCAGAAGAGGCCTTTCGTTACTGTGTTATTTACAGGGAAGAAATTTATAAAACATGTTTCAAGCTTTACAGGGAACACAATTCTTTCCAAAACACTTCAGATCACAGATCGGCGCCTGCCACCATCCAGCATTTACATGCAAGGAACAGGGTGTCTTGCGCACGCACGCCGGCGAGAAAGAAACATTTTGGAGATCAAGCACTTTGGTGATTAAGAATTGTTCTCTGGATTTTATTATGGAGATAGCATGATTTGAGCAAAGCCTGTTCGAACTAAATGGACTGATTTTAAGATCTATCGCAAGGCAGATGTTTGACTGTGTAATGGCCTCATTTACAAGGAGAATGGAGCAGTTGGTGAGCAGGGAGAAGAGGGGGTAAGAAACTTTAGATCCGTTATTGCCACTGGATTCCTCCAGAAATTGATGATGCCTGTTACATGTGGGACGTTTTGAGCTGCTCTGCATTATTTTAACATGGTAGAAGTTTTAGGTTTGGGGGGGATTTTTTGGAAGGAAGATTATCCGCTTAATGAGAAAAGTCTGAGATGGGAAGGCCGGGCTATCAGAGGGAGAATGCTTCCAGATTTACATAAATAACATTCCTGCTACATAAACGCCTTGGCAAAGGCAGACTATCTCTAACCCTCTCTAGCACAGTCCTGGCCTCCCTGAAACTCTGCAGAATACCAAAAAAAACCAAACCCAAACCTGATGGAATAAAAAAAATAATCATCACCTCCTGATGGTTTATTCTCAGCTAGAAAACAATCCTTCCCCTGCACAAGGTAGGTACCCAAAGTTCCAGTCTAGCTCGAGAGAGAAGAGCGAATGGGAGCTTCCTTGACAGAGGCTGCTTTCACACCTTACAAAACGGGATGTTATAATAACTTGAGACAATACTGGGTAGTATAATTACACAATTTTTGTGATGTGTGAATGCACTATTCCCCCTTTTATGCTGCGAGATCTTGGGTCATTGTAAGAGCTACCAAATGTGGCTTTTACAATGACCCGAGATCTTGCAGCATAAAAGGGGAAGAGTGCATTCACACTTTACAAAACTCCAGCAATTATAATACTCTGTAATATTATCTCCAGTTATTATAATAGCCCATTTTCTAAGGTGTGAAAGCAGCCAGAGAGGCTTGGGGAAATGGCAATGCAGGTTGCAGGAAAGTCAGCCTAATTGCTAGAGAATGCGTCTGTACAGGTGAATGCCCTTGGGAACTAACTGGTTGGAACGGCTAGGGATGGGTGGACGCGGTTCGGAAGTTCGGAGTTCGGACTGAACTCGACCAGTTCAGTCGACCGAACCGAACTTCTGAACCGAACCAAACTGAATTTTCGAACCGAACCAACCGAATTTCCGAACTCAGCTCTGTTCACCCATCCCTAAAAGATACTATTCCATTTAGTTCAATGGGGTTTGAATTTCCGAACTTTGTTCGGAAGTTTGGACCGAACTCGAATAGTTCGGTTGACCGAACTGAACTTCTGAACTGAACCGAATTTCCGAACTGAACCAAACCGAGCCGAATTTCCGAACTTGGTTCTGTTCGCCCATCCCTAGGAATGGCAACAACAGTTACAGGGGTGGTTTCAAGCTGCACTGTGGAGCTGGAACACAAGATAGAGCGTGGATCAGTAGGGTGAACACCAGCTTGAAAACATGGAAGGACCTGGATTCTTTTCTCATCTTTGCCAGACTTGCTGTGGGACCTTGGGAATTTTCTTTACTTCTGGGGGCTCCACAGAAGCCCCCTGTTTTTACCAGGGCAGGGTGCCAGGGCCCCCACTTCCTCCCAGTGAAGACCCCAAACACGACTCCCTTCAGGGCTCCACAGAGAGTGCCCCCCAGGGGACAGGGGAATAGGGGAGGGGCCACTCTGCAAATTCTAAGGCTGGCCTGAATGTAGGATACAGCTCTTTAGGACAGAGGCTGTTTGTATACAGTCCCTTACACAATGGAGCCGGGGTCTTAGTTGGTAGCTCCATTATTTTAAATTATTATTAATTAAAAATTGGAAAACCTCACTTAGGGAGACCTCTCTAATCCAGATTTTTCTTTATTCCAGATGTATTTTATGCCCCTCACAACTCTCTCACACACTCTATTACTAGGATAATACGAACTCTCCCTCCCCATAACTTTTAATCAGGACAAACAGCATGTCCAGTAATGGGGTGGGTGTCCCACTGTCAATCGTTTGTGCATTCCCATAGGGTCAGAGCTTTCCATTTTGACCTGGCACAGAGCCGCCATGTTTGTCTTGGGATTCTGCCACAGCCAACAGTGAGTTTGGCTCCTGACCTCTCTTAAAGAGGGGAAGTCAGAATTAAGAAGTAATTAAGGGGCATTCAAATGGGAGTCAGGAAGGACCAAGTGAAAACACCAAGCTTGGGTTCCCCTGTCCTTGGGCAAGTTCTGTCCCTAGCCTGAAGGTCGCTCTATTCTACGCCTGCTGCTGAAAAGATCTGGTCCAGCACTAGGCATTTTGTTTGATTGGGTAACTGGAAGGGATCGAAGGGTAGGAGCCACTAGTAGCTGTAAGTGGATTTGCAGAGATCAGGACTAGGGTGGCAATGGATATTAAAAAACATCCATAGTTCATCTCCGGTATTGCTGTTAACTCAGCGGTTATTCCAACTCACGGGTTACCACATTACTGCATAACTAAATGTTACCATTACTGCCAGGTCAAGAGGGAGAGCAAAAAAAGGTTTTAAATGATGGGCAAACGATAATAAACAGTAATGTACAGTATCATAGCAAATCAGTAATCTGGTTAAATGCTGGATTAAAATACGCAGAATGCTAACTGGATACCATTAATAAAACTGAAACAGGTGGCACATTTGCTTCCCCGGTAATACTTGCAATAATGGGCAGTCTTTTGGGGCCCAGTCATTACCCAAATACCAAGTCAGGTACCCATTACCTGAAAATATTGACTATTACCGTTACTGAGTTACCAATTTATCCCTTTACCGATCAAAAAACAGGAAGATCGGTACTGGAAGTCAGAAAAATCGGTAAATCGGGTAGCCCATCAGACAGTAATAGGATACTGACTAGTACCTGATGTTACTGGGCGGTACTGTAATTTTGACTGTTGTGCCCATTTTTGTGGGTACTCATTTCAGTTCTAAATTCATTTAGTACTATCTGGCCGAATACAAAATTCTGGCACATACTAGGGCTGAACAAGAAGAGAAATTTCTCATGAGTTCAAGAACCAGGACCAAGATCACGTAAGATCTTGGTCCTGGAGCAAGTTCTCAGAAATAAAATAAAATAAATCACTGCACATGCGAAAAATGTCTGCCAGACTGTATTGCGCGTGCACAAAATGACCACCGCCCTTAACCAATATGGCAGCAATAGTGCCACCGCCATTTTGGTTAAGGGCGGCAGCCATTTCTGCATGTGCAAACCAGTCCGGTGGCCATCTTGCACATGTGCATTGATTTTTTATTATAAAACTCAGGGCAAGAAAAAAGTAATTGCACATGCTCGAAATGGCCACTGCCCTTCACGAAAATGGTGGTGGTGCTATTGCCACCATTTTGGTCAAGGGTGGTGGCCATTTTTACACATGTACAAAACAGTCCGGTGGCCATTTTGTGCATGTGCAATGAATTTTATTATTATTGGCGTTTTGGTTTTTTGTTTTTTTTAAAAAAAATCTTGCTGAAAACTCAATAAAATGTTCCGGTTCTCGGTTTATCTCGGACGAGGCAAGAACCAGGATTTCAATGAGATTCTCACTTAGAACTATGCAATGACTGTGTCACGCAATAAATAAATTATTTATGAGAGTCTCACTATTTGTGTGATCTCATTTCAGCTCTCCTCAGGACAGAAACCTGCTAAACTGGGGCCCTCTTCTCATTTACATATTTGATGGAGGAAGACACCCTCCTCCCCTTCCAAAGTCAATCTATTAATGAAACTAAGGATGGCTGAACAACTCTTCCAAACCCAGCTCTCTCTGTTTCCAATAGCTGTAGCTGTCCGTGTCCACCTCCTTGGATGGTCTTCTTTAAGCGCTCGAGACAATCCTGGGCAGCTCTGCTGAGACAAACTGATTTCGAGAGGAATCGTGGTATCAATCAAGCCTAATCTCTCTTGACAGAAGAGAGCAGCATGGGCAGTTCTTACATTTAGCACAGCTCCTTGGAGCAGCCGTGTTATGTCACAATTATTATGCAATCTAAACTTCTAAAAGCTTAGGGAGATTTGCTCAATGACTCAGTATCGCTTCAAGCTGGTGTTCATGCCCCTGGCATTGTGAGGACTATGATACAAACACTGAATGTGCTTTCTTTCCCCACAGCTGGGTTCTGCACCTTCCATTGTGAGACGACAAAAAAAAAAAACATCCACCATGCTGAACAAATGAGAGTTTTTCCATAGAAGAGTCTGGTGTCTTAGGGATTCTGTTTTGACAGTCACTGAAAAAGCAGCACAGCGTTTTCACAATCCTTAAGCCACGTTTGGCATCGTTATTACCTTGCCAACCTTTATTCTCAGGAGAAAAAATGATATATGCGTATACAGAATTGGTCTAAGGAATCAGACTTGGACCAACGGTCCTTTACAACGCCACCTAGTCCTTTACAACACCACGGTCCGTTGTTAACGGTCCTTTACAACATCACCATTCATAGGACTTTAGCGAAAATCAATCTCGCTGGGCAGCAGGAAAATCAGAGGGCTACCCTAGCCTTTTGGCGGACCATTGCCTTGGACAGGAAATCTACCTTATCCCATTGTGGGCCACAAAATGTCACCTACAGATGTTAAGCTATTATTGGGAAGAGAGAAATCTGTGGTGCGAGGCTCCGATAGTCACCGACTCACCTTTGGCAGAGACCAGAAGGAAGGTGACCTTGATGACAGGGTTTCCCACCTGGCGTTGTGTTCCTATATTTTGCGCTGTGGTAGCACTCAGAGGACGCAGTTAGGATGAAGGCCCTTTTGTCATAGTTACTGTTTCAAACACACAGGAACACATGAGGTGAAATCCTGGCCCTGTGACAATTCAACGGCAGTTTTGCCGTCAACGCCAACCCATCAGACCTGTCTAGAAGAGTTTACAGTTGTCATGAACCTCCATTTCAAAGCTGGAGCCTTTTCCTAAGATATGTCAGTGTCAGGATTCAGCGAGTCTTTGGAAAGCCCTGGCAATATAGACAACACCTTGGAATATAAACCCAGGAAGTAGTGAGCTGAGTAGTGTGGGTGGCCACAATGTGGAGCGTATTTAGATGCATGCATCTGAACGGCCTAACTACTGTAGAGACCTGAGCAACCTTTGAATTCTCCTAAACCAGGCTGGGTAAAAGGAAGCAGTGTATGCAATAGAATGGGAGTGGGAAACATCAGACCCAGGGGCCAAATTCAGCCCCATGGATAGTTTTTTATTTGGCCTCTTTTCAGTTCCTGGATCTACCCCCTAGATGCAGTTCCTACCCCCAGGCACTCAAAAACTGAGTTCAGGGGAAGGGAACAGAGAGGAGGGAATGCACACAAAGATAGGGGACAGATCCATGGCCTGACCTTTCCCTTTCCCAAGTGTACCCCAAAGAGCCCCTACCCCCAAATTCCATGTAGCCCTTGTGTAAGGGACAGGGAGGTTGGAGCCAAGAAAGGGGCTCAGGTGGAAGGCCAAGAGAGAGCAGGAGAGGCCAAGCACCAACAGAGTGGGGGGTTGGAGCAGGGAAAGGGGAACCACTCAGAATCTCTCCAAGCTCAGGGAGAAGGCATTTTCTGAGCTAGGGAAGAGAAAAGCTCATCACAGAGGTCCAGGGAAGGGGAAGACACAGGAGGCGTAAGAACCAGGGAACAAAAGGCAGAGAGTGAGGCACAGGAAGGTCAGGCACAAGAGAGACTAGGAACCTAGGAACACAGGTCTAGGGAGCCAGAACTAGGAACAGATAGAAGGGGCAGGATGTAGGAGGGAAGGAATGAGGCACAAGGTTCAGAACTAGGGCTGGGAACCAGGAACAAGGAGGCTAGAACCAGAGCATGAATCAGATGGGAGGTAAGGAGAGAGCACGACAGAAGGCCCAATAAGGAGGTAGGAAGGAAGGGGAGAGGAGAGGGAATCAGCGAGCCAAGATACAAAGGAGTCAGGCACAGAGCGGAGTAAAGACAGAATTCGGGAACAGGGAGCCTCTAGATGCTACGTCATTCGGATGTTTTGCCGTTTAGCACGTATTTTCCACGTAGTCTGAGCCTTGTCATTTTTTTAAAAACACCCTTGGTTTAGCCACAGATGAAGCTCGTGCCTGCTGCTCTGATGTATCCGGTGTGTAATTCCTGTGTCCCGGACACACGTGTGCTTAGAGTGCCGCGGAAGTAGTATGTGTTCGTGTGCTTGCCGTTATTTCTGGTGAACGATCACAGAGTTCAACACACAGAGTGCGACTTCCTGCAAAACTGAAGCTGCTTCCCTCTTGCTCCTAAGAAGGGGGAGAGCGACTGGGAGACCCGGACAACTGGGTGCTCGGATTCCCCTCACCAGGTCAACGATGAAGCCTGACTGAGACGGGGAGGGAGGAGAAAGGTTTCTATCGCTGCCCAGCCCTGCACGAGTGTGTAGACACTCTCTCTGGCCAGGCGGAGACGGGGAGGGTGGGGGGGTCTGATTCTGCATGGCTCTGCCCCAGTGTGCACTCATTTAGAATCCCCCCACTCCCCATCATTTCACCCTGGCCCCTGTCAATGCACTCTTTCTATGCAAGTCGCACCACTCTTTCTCCGGACCCACTCCTTTGTCTTTTTTTTAATTGGAATTGGAAATGGCAGTGCTGTATAGCAAGAGGAGGGAGTGCTGCATCATGGGATAGCATGCTTTTTTTTTTT
>QEPC01012846.1:2563570-2584812 GCA_003113815.1 Sphenodon punctatus
GGGCCTCTGCCTCTCCCTCACTCCCCGGCTGAGTCTGAGACAGGCAGTGGAGGGGGCCAGGGAGTGAGGAAGAGGCAGAGGCCCCGCCTCTCCCTCACTCCCTGGCAACTTCCAGCGGTGTCGGGCGGTGCAGTGGCGGATTCAAGCTTCTGCTTCTGCGCCCAGCATGGCCCAGGAGCCAGTAAGCGGGCCTGGCGCGGGGCCCAGGTCAGCAGCGGCAGTAAGCGCTGCGAAAAATGACTGGGCTTGGGGATGGGTGGAGGTGAGAGCCCCCTCTGCCCAGGCAGAACCCCCAGACTGAGCTGGGGAACGCCCCCTGAGCCAGGGAGTGCCCCTAGGCCTTCTGGCTGCCGGCGGGACAATGGGGCCCGACATTTCTCTCCCGCCCTGTGCCCTGCAATTTCTAAGGCTGGCCCCTGGGCAGCAACAGGCTGGTGCTCTGGGAAGCCAGAGGCTGGGAGTTCAAGGCCAGTGGAAGGTGACCTTGATCACAGGGTTTTCCAACTGGTGTTGTGGCTTCTACTAATTTTCAAAGTGGGCCTTGGGAGGGAAAAGTTTCCCTACACTTGTGACAGATGTACTCCGCTACCGGAGTGATTAGTAGGTGAATGGGGAAAGGACTGGAGATATTGCCATTACCTTTGCTTATACTTCCTAGTGGCTAATTCAGAAATAGCACAGCGTATCCTTTTACTGTGACTTCTGGGGGAGATAGGTCATTAGATCTACTTTGATCACCATCTCACCCTATGGAAAACATAGCTTGGTTTCTGCAATATGGCTTGCAAGATCTCACTTCCATTGCACACGAAATGCATGTCACAAACTATCTGACTTGTTTGTTATTAGAAACAGTTCTTTGTGGGACTGCCGTTCCAGGAGAAGCATCTTCCCAAAAGAACCCGGAGAGATATTCCCTGCATAGAAAAGGAGCCAAGCTGTGAAAGCACTAACTCTGTTGCCTTGGGGCAGCTATTGACTCAGAATATTTTCCATGGAAGGAAGAGAGGTTTCTCTTGCCCAGGGGTCTGCACAGATCGGATGCCAGTTCCTTGCTGGAAATACCACTTTCAGCGTCACTTGAAGTCTCCGACAGATGTTTCTGCTTTTCACTGTAATGGAAATTTTATGGGCCATTTTCCCTCTTTTTCTTAGGAGCAGGCGTCGGCCCCAGATGCCCGCAGGAACACACTCGGAAAACGTCAACGAGAATGGAAGGATTGGTAGACCAGGGAGTTGAAGCAGGGATGATGTTCTCCCAGAGAGCAGATAAACCTCATTTGGAAGTCACGTCCTTCTAGACAGAAATCGGGATTAATTGGGTAGCAATTTGCACTTGCTCAATAGCTTCCATCTGAGTGTCTCCAAGCACCTTGCAAACATTAAACATCAGCCACAAGGCTCAGCGGGCAATTGTTATCCTTCCTACTTCCATAAAGGATGAAACTGAGGGAAAGATTATGTGCGCACACCCACCTCCACCCACCATGGGCGCACACCCACCATGGCCCATTTGAAAAAAGCCTGTGTCTGACGATTAACATGAATGACTGTTGTCCTATGGCTATAGAGTAATAACCACCATTTTGTTAAGAAAATGTCCAACCTGAATTTCCGAAGCAGTGTTGAAACAAACAGCAAAATAACTGCTCACAAGTTGGGTTGGGTTTTGGAATTTTTTCAGTTTTAAGCAAGTTGTAGTCAACCCCGACGACATTCATCAAAAAGTTGGAGCAACCAATCTTTTAACCATTTGTTGGTTTGTTTTCGTTTTGTTTATTTTGTCCGTTTCTAGTTTTCCATTTGTTTTCTGCAAGAACAACGAAAACGAGTGACGGAAAATGAATGTTAAAAACTGGAAATGGCCAAAATGAATGAACCAAACACACTGAAAATATGAAAATGGGTAATCCATTGAAAATTGGACAGGTAGTGTTTTTTAGTTTGTTGGTTTCGAGCTGGATTGGGCAAATTTGATGGGTTTGCTCATTTTGGTGGGCATTCACTTTAGCTCTATCCTGAAGGCACGCACAGTCCTACCCTACCATGCAATTTGCCCCCGCCTTGTGCCAAAGTCTTAGCTACGGACCTGGTGTATCGGCATGTTAATGGACTAGTTTGCACAAGAACAACAGCAAGATCAGTTGCGATTAGAGATGAAACAAGTATCGGATTTGGTATCCATGGGCAATACCTGAGATTTCAGGTGCTATTTGGGGCACCCAAATTGGTGCACAAATACGGTTTGGGCACCCAAATACCCCAAAGTTTGTTTTCCCAGGTTTTGGGTACCTGAAATTACCCCAAAACCAGGGGGGAGGGAAATCATGGAAAATATTCAGAAACCTGGGACCAGAAGTTGAAAAGGTAATTTGATCCTCTGGCTATCCAGATCAAGCACCATTTTGACTACCGAAAGTACCCCAAATTTTGACAGGCGTACTCATTTTTTCAGGCACTCGTTTCAGCTCTAGTTGTGATGCTATTGCAAAGAGATGGTTTAGCGACTGTTAACGGTGCCAATACAGGGAGCGGTGGCTTATGGGAGGGCCCAAAACATGACATACCTACAGCATCATCGCCTTGTACCCTATCACGGAAGGGGCTGAAATGGGTAGTCTTGTAAAACCCAAGCTAAAATGGAGTGAAGGTCCAGGTTTTTGTGCCTCTTCAGAGGGAATTTACTAGGACAAAAGCAGAGCAGCCCATGAATTCACACTACACATTGGTACTGGTTGCATTTTTAACCCCCCCCCGCACACCGCAATGATCCTCGTCCTAGGACAGCTTTGTGATTCACTGAGATCAGTTTCTTTCTTTTCCCCACCGCGCTCTTGCGTCTTTGTCTCCACCAGACTTTGTGCAAACGCCAGCGTCTCTTCAGACAGATCAAATAAAACGCATATGTTGTAATGGTTTTCAGCAAAAGAAAAACCAAACAAAAGTTGGGGAATCCCAATGACTTGCACCTGTTTTAATTATTTTTAGAGGGCCCGGGACTTTAGTGAATGAGAATATTATCCCATGGGGATTGAGAATACAATGGGCACAGAAAACTTTTAAAGAGCATTTCTGGGGAGATATTATCTCACTGCTGTAGGACACAAGATTTACTTAATTGCAGCCAAGAAAGTTTTAGATTACCCTTTGCAAAGGGCTGCATAAAAGTCTCAGCTATCAAGGGGGAAGCTTCTTGCCCGGTTTTTTCTTTTCAGCTCTGTGCTTTTGCTCTGAACACATTAACACGGAGGGATTTTGCAACAATGTAAGTGACTTCAGAACACTCAAAAGCTTTAAAATTAGATTTGGGGCATCACAATCCACAACTGGGAACGTAAAATTACTCTTTCTTGCAGATGGACATCCTGCTTGCTTTCTGAAAACCACCAGCTTCCTCCACTTGGTCCATTAAAGAAGTCTTAAAGGCCCCACAGGAGCCTGGTTTCGGTGCATGTACCACAAAAGACAGAGCCAGTGCCCTCGGGCACATCAGCAACAGGAAATCTCAATCCAGTTCCATACCCGCTGTAGCAACACTCGAGACTTGGCAGATTTAAACCTTAAAAAGATGTCTATGAGATCGACACCTTCTAAGTAATTTTAGAAAGTTGAGAAAAAGAGTGACATCAGCCTGCCAACTTTTCTCCTAACACTTCACTGCTGAAACCAACATTGGATGGACTCCTTTTCCTGGCGGTGTCTGTGCCCCAACTGACCTCTCTGGGGCTGAAGACAAGGTGTTCTCAGAGGGTGTTTTTAGACCCGTGCCTCCTTACCCATNTTGCTCCTGTCGCTGGTTGAGCAGACCCCCACAAAACACTCCAGTGTCTACCAGACCACTCAAGCTTTAGTCTATGGTCTTCAAGGGAGTGGAGTTCTGTTTGTGGTCAAAGTTTCCTTGATGTTCTATGGAGAAATGACCCAGGGCCTGTATCAGATTATGGGAAGCCTAGATGAAAATGAGACCAAGGCATTGCTTGCTCTATGGCTGGACAAAAGCACACCACCCCACCAGATGCCCAGAGAGGGGAGCCCAACGGGGTCTTCATCCTCCTGAAGATTCTCCCTGCAGGCTGGCAGCTGAGAGATGCTCGGTATTTCAGTTCCTGGGGGCTTTAAGGAAAACTAAGCAGCTCGGTGTAGCAGGCACCCAAGCTAACCCAACATACAATAACTCTGTGGAACTCATTGCCAGGGGACATTGTGCAAACCAGTAGCGTAACTGGCCTCAAAAAAGGACTGGATAAATTACTGGAGGCCAGGTCCACAAAGGGTTACTAGTTAAGTTAGTCAGGAAAACAAGACCCTTGATTTTGGGGAGCAGGGGGAAGGTGGCAGGGAACGGATTACCCCACTGTAACCTGCTGTGTACTCCCCTGAGGCAACTGAGGCTGGCCACTGTCAGAGACAGGACGCTGGGCTAGATGGACCATTAGTCACTCTGAAGTAACGGTACTTCTTATGTTCTAAGAAAGCCTGGTTTCCAAAGGTTGAAGATCAATGGTCAATGTAAGTCAATGGGGTTTTTTTTGGTAACAGGGACCCTATATTCCCTTTGCATGCACCTATTGCTATGATATTTTGGGTCCCAAATTACCTTTGGGTTTTCTGTCCCTCTGCCAAATTTGGCTGAAATGTCTCTGTGGGATCAAAAGCTAAAGCAACAGACACACATACAGTGAGCCTAGAGCCGGAGGGTCCCTTAGCGGCCATCTAGTCCAGCTCCCTACACATCGGTGCATTTGGGATTCACCAAACCCAGATTACCACACAGAAAACTATCCAACGAGAAACAGAGACTATTAAAACAAAACAAAACAAAAAACACCCTGCCACAAGTAGACTGGGACCAACCAGAACACACTGATGTCTGAAATAACAGAGAACAATTTTATAAACAGTAAGATCCAGATGTCTCAAACAGGTCAGGCACATCTACCCTGCTGGGGAAGGCAAAAAACCCTCAGACCTGACTGCCAATCTGCCCCGAGGGAAAATTCTGTCCTGACCCCAAACATGACAATCAGACTCTGAGAATGCACGCAGGTTCCACCAGCCAGACACCAAATATATAATCATAGTCCCCAGGCTTCAGAATCCCCCCAATCAGCCACACCTCCAGTTGCAGACAACTTCGATGCTTCAGGAAAAAATAAAAATAAAACCAAAATGTATTCTGGGGAGAATAGAATTTTTTTTCCTCCTGGAGCAACTAATGGAAAACTTCTCACAAACTGCGAGTCATAAATTTATCCAACTATTTAAAAACTATGATTGCACGAGCCATCTTTCCTTAAAGAATTAGACCCAACCCCCCACCCAAAAAATATTACAAGATTCAGGGTAAAAACTGGAAGCTATGTGTAGCCAGTAGTAGTTATTAGGAGCAAACTATAGTATTGTTAATAGAGCACAAGGACTTGTAAGGCCTGGTTGGGCCTGAGTTGAGTTAGCATGAGTGATGCTAAGTTGGAGACAATGGAATGTTAAGTCCCAAGAAAGGACGCCCGAAGGGATCAACTTGTAACTTGTAGAGCTGAAACGAGAGCAGGTGTTTCCTTATTGTCGGGAAATACCTACCTTTCGGGACTAGGGATGTAGCGTAATGTCGCAGCAGTAGCTATTTCTGCTGGAAACAGTGTTTCCGCAATTAGTGGTATGGCAGAGGCTTTCATTCCACTAGTTTCATTCCGCTACTTCCGCAGTTCTGCTAATTTAATTCCGCTACTTCCACAGGCTTTGCAAAATAGTGGAAACATGACATTTCCGCTACTTCCGCCATTCCGCCAGCACCACAAAATAGTGGAACAGCGGTTTTCCGACAGTTTCCGACAATTCCGCAATTTTTCTGATAGTTTCCGAATTTGCAGAATGCCGGCGGAATTATCAGAATGTCAGCAGAAAAGCCGCGGTGTGGCACGGGCAATTCCGAAATGGCAGAATGGAATCGCAGCACGGTAACAGCTGCTGCCACATCAGCCCTATAATTGGGACTGCTTGCAACTGTTTGTCGGCATTTCCTCACCAGTCAGTGATTCTGTTTCCGCCGTTGCAAGGTCGACGCCTGCAACTTTCTTTCATTTTTTGTCTGGTATTTTCATCAATTTCTGTCCTTTTCATCAATTTTTGACGTTTACCAACAATTTATGTCACTTTCCATCACTTCCATCAATTTTATATCTCTTAGGGTAATTTCAGACGTGATGGGCCCAGAGGCCCGCCATGCTGAACCCTGAACCAGGATTTGTCTCGGATCCCGGCCCATGATCAGGCCGTCCATCCTTTAGACGCGCCAACCTGATTCTGGAGGGGGATCGGGAAGTGGGCGGGGCTGCGTGGCGCAATGTGCGGGCCGCTCAGCCCTGCCCCCCCTGCGCTCCCTTGGCCGCCCGCCCATGAGGCGACGGGTGGGAGCAGTGGCCAATGAGGCCGCTGCGCCCAATCCCGTCCCGTGGTCAGGGCCTGATTCCGGGACGGAGCTGGAGAGCAGACGTGCAGCGCCGCCATCGCTGGCCCCGTCCCGGATCATGGCCACTCTAACCACGGTTCTCGACCTCTGGCCGGCCAGAGGTCGAGAACCGTGGTCAAGCTTGACTCTGGCCGGGGGTTCACCGTGGTGAACATCTGGCTGGGACCAAGCAGACGTTCCCAGAAACTCCACCACCACAGTGAATCCACTGGGGTTCACTGTGGTAAAAGACGTTTTCGTAACGTCTGAAATTATCCTTAGGCCGTACTATATAAACCATAGAGTTAGTCCCCCTCTGTTCATCTTGTGTTGGAATAGGACAGCAAGAGTCCCCTTTCATTGGGGTGTTTGATTTAACAATTGTAATTCACTGAACTAGCGAAATTCCAAAAAATGCCGGAAAATAGTGAAAAATGGTGAAAAAGCCGGTAAGTTACCTCATTGCATGAATGGAAGTGAATGACCCATTTCTGATGGAAACAGCATTTGCTGGGATTGCTCGTTTCAAGCCGTCACTGGCACAGCTCAATAAAAGAACAAGTTGCAGACCACAGAACTTGCGAGAATCGGCTTAGAAGCTACTTTCCCTCCCCCCTTGCAAGCCCCACCTAGTTGGGTGATACTGTGTATTGTATGTGCTCCCTTTGCTTCTATAATTAAGGAAAATATATATATTTTAGTTTAGTAAAAAGGCCATAAATACCAGCCTCTCTGCAGCTCTGTGTGTTCCTCACCTACTGAAGCCCCCATCTGCAGATGCTACAAGCATGATATCTACTCAGACTTACTTTGGGTAATCCTTGTAGTCAATCATCATCATCATCATTCATTTTATTGTGAAGCCCAAAGGCTATTACAATATCCGAGGGTAATCCTTGTGCTAACTGCCTGCCCAGCGATTAGTACACCATTAGTAATTAAGCCTCTTTAAGTTTCCTTTTATGCTAAGTTCTTATTACTCTGTAACTATTATTCACATTTCCAACGGTATTCCTTCTCTTTTTCGTTCATCATTCGTATTCGCTGCATTTTCATTTATGCATTCATTGTATTCTGGTTTTGAACCTAAGTCAAGCATTTAAACTCATTTACTCGTGAAAGAGACAGGTTTATTTTGGGGACAAGGTCCTTCCTTCCTAGATTGGGACCTGGATTCATTCCGGCGTCCTACTGCTGGCAGAGCCGAGGGGAGTGTGATGCTGTCTCCGAGGGGTGCACACTTTTCCGCAATAAACTAGTCAATGACCACTCTCCCCCACCCCCCACCTATTTTTCCTCCCTCTCCTCCTCCCCCACCAGCAAAACAAGGATGAAGGAGCCTAGCGCCGAACAAAACCAAAATAATATGGAAAGCCGAGAAGTCCACATTCTCAGAATGAAGCCATGTGTGAGATATTTTTTTGCTTAATTATTTCAAGAAACGTATGGCCCCTCTGCTGTCGCCAGGCTGGGCTTTGTTAGGCTAATATCACGATGACCAGCTCTTATGAAGAGAAACGCATAGATCCTTCAAGAATCGGAGGCTTTACACATTGGATCATGTTTAGGGTGGCCGTACCTCCCCTTTAAAAGAGGACGAATATGAAAAATACAAGTCGCAGGTCTGCATTGTGTATTTATCATAAGTGTCCACTTTTAAAGTGGAGGTATGGGCACCCTAATCATGTTTCATATTTTCTTTCAGGCTTTTTAACTGAATAAAGCCGCTACTGTTCTGGGCTGAGCTATTCATTCACCTGCTCCTGCTTCTCATAAGGCTTCTTGAAGCGTTCTACCAACAGGCCTGTCCCCGTTGCACTTGGCTTTAAAGCTAGCTGTCCCGATGCCCTGTTGCACTAAGCCTGCAGAAAATGCTCTAGAAAGTCCAATAGCAGATAAAAAGCGGCTGCAGATTATCTCTGAAGAAGTAACTCAGCAGGAGGGAAATTCCAGTGTCTGTTTTCCAGTCAGTCGTGCATCAGTGCCTTGGACGTCTGGCAGAGGAGACAGGTGCTTTCGGACCCAAATTATGCTGGATTAACAGGGGGGAGACAGGGATATTCACCTAGGGAGAATTTCCTCCTAAGTACACGGAAAGGAGCAAGTTTATGGGGGAAAATGTTATTTTATAGTCTCAAGTTTTAAATAGAGTTTTGTAGCAGGAACGTTTTGCCACCAAAAAGCGGACCCAGGGCTCCATTCTACTCCACCGACTCTAGTAACCCTGCTCTCCTCACTCATTCTCACATTACGCTGGCTACCTGGAAACCACAAACCCAGTTTTCTTTTGACAAGCAGTTGGCCCCCAATTGAGGTGGACCTGTGTCTACGTGTTCACAGGAAGCCAGCTTTGGAAAGATACCCCCCATGAGGATTGATTAAGGACCCCAGGGAGCGTGGGAGAAAACAAAAGACCGAAAGAAACCTGGGCCCAGTCCCATTTGAGTTACACAACATTTTATAAATCCGGTAGAGAATCAGAACGATGATAGGTAGGTGCCGTTAACCAGAACGAGAACGAAGTTTAAAGCAACCTGCATGGAAACTCTTCCTCAGTCAATTACTCAACCTCCATTCACTTGGCTGTAAGCAAGGGCACTGTTGGCTCTCTGGCCAGCCCAGAGTTGCATAGTTGAGATTAACTTTACCAATGTAGACAAGCGGGGTGGGTGTGTGTGTGTGTGTGTGTGTGTGTGTGTGTGTGTGTGTGTGTGTGTGGTGTACGTTTTCCATAACCATCCTCATGGAGGCCAATAAAATAAAACAACACACAAGCTTCCTTAATTGAATGTAAGAAATTAAATGAAGTCTTAATTCAAAGGAAATGTGCATCCCCGGTAGAAACACGCAAATCACTGCACTGTCAGAAAGAGATTTGTTTTAAACGTTTGTAGGAAGTAAAGCTCCCGTCCTCAAAGCAAGCATTCTACTAGAGAAAGCTCAAAGTGCTTGGAGGACTGGGTGACCCGTCTGAATTTTCTTAAGGAGGATAGTAAAAGAGCAGGGTGCTTTTGGGGAGCATCTGGCTGCTGCTGGAGGCTTGGGTGGATCCCAACTAACAACCAGAATACCCAGTTCAGGAATATGCCTTTGATTGTGCCCACATCATCTTATGGAAAACGGGATCAGTAATAGGGCAAATTGGTACATGGTGTCACAGCAGTAGTTGTTCCACATTCAAAAATTGCTAAACGTAGGGGCTTCGGAATAGCAAGACTTCCTGCTCACCACTCTGTCAACCATGGACAATACAATGTCAGTACTGTAGTTAGGGTGGACATACCTCCCCTTTAAAAGAGGGAGGGCGGGGGTGGAGGTGGCTCCTTTACTGGTTTCATTCCAGTCGGCGTCTGCCTCCTCCTTTCTAGCTGGGACAGGAGGAGGAAAACGAGAAGCTCCTAAGTGGTGCTCTGTGGGGCAAGGACCTGGTTTTCAGAACTTCTGCCAAGAAGATGGAAGATGGAATCTTCTAGTTCTCAGAACCAGCAACATGGGGATGTTATGGGGGTTTGGAAAACTAGGGCAGGTGGAGCCCAGATTTGCACTAGGACAGGAGTGGGGAACCTTTTCCATCCCAGGGGCCACTTTTGAAAATTATTACAAGGTCCTTGGGCCACAGAGCTGCTCTGGGCCAGGGATGGGTGTCATGGATTTGGATAAATCTGTAATTGCTCATAACGGACAGTTATGGGTTAACCCATATCAATCTGTACTGAACTACAACAGGCGTGTGGTGGTTCAGTTTAAAATCTATTAAATAAATACATTTTTAAAACACGCACATGCCTCAGGGACCGCCTCGCCCTCCGTGCCCCAGAGCGGCTCCTGTGGTCGGCCGGGGGTGCCTTCTTGGAGGTCCCACGCGTTAAGCGGGGGGACACAATGGAGAGGGCATTCTTGGTGGCCGGGCCGCGCCTTTGGAACTCCCTCCCGGAGGAAGCTCACCTGGCCCCAAGCCTATTGACATTCCGGCGAAGTTGTAAAACCTGGCTGTTTGCCCAGGCCTTTGGGGAGGGGGGGTTAGAGGGTTTTATCTCCCCTTACCCTATTTATTGTTTTATTGAGTTCCCTGGCCCTGTTTTAATACTTTGAATTGTATCTGATATGCTTTAATTGTTTCTAGATATATTTTACATGTATTGTTTTATTGCTGTGAGCCACCCCGAGCTGTTTTTAGGAGGGGCAGGGTAAAAATCTAGTAAATAAATAAATAAAAAATGTAAAATGGCTGCCGGACCATTCTGCGCTTGCAAAGTCTTTTCTAAAATGGTGTCAGCGGCATCACCGCCATTTTGGAAAAGGGCAGCCAGTCTGCACACGCACAACAGCCATTTTGCACATGCAGAGACTAGCTGCGACGCTGTCACTGCCGCTTTGAAAAAGGCTGCACATGCACAATGGTCCAGTGTGCGTTTTGTGCATGTGTTGTTGTTTTTTTAAATTGTTTTTAAATTAACTATGAATCTATAATACATAGGGATGGGCGAACAGAACGCGGTTCGGATGTTCGGTCTTTCGGTTCGAAACCCGAGTTTGGGTTCGGTTCAGCCGAGTTCGGTTTGGCCGAACTTGGCCGAACATTCAAAAATAGCGAAACCGAAATCGAAACTGAAATGAAATCGAAACCTAATATTTGGCCCTGGAAAGACGTTTTTCCTGCCCCCGAACTCATCCGAACACGACCAAACTGTTTGGTCGTTCGAGAGTTCGGTTCAGATGTTCGGTTCGGACATCCGAACAGGCCGAGTTCGGTCCAAACTCCAAACATCCGAACCGCGTTCGCCCATCCCTAATAATATGTATTAGTAATTAAATCAGGACTTAAAGCTCTGGATCCATAATACGGATCTGGATCCATAATTTCCCCTGGACACCCATCCCTACTGGGGGCAGAGGATGCTTTAGGGGTGCATTTCAGAAGAGGAAGGTTCACATCCTGGATCTGTGCTATGGATCTGTCCCCTATCCTTGTGTGTATCCAGCTCCTGTACCTTGGGGTCAGTCTTTTAGTGCTTCTGTACAATGGAACAGTTTCTGTACAAAGAGAGGCTTGATAGGTTCGGGCTCTTCAGCTTAAAGAAGAGAAGACTGATAGGGGACGTGATAGAGGTTTATAAAATCTTGAGTGGTGTGGAACGAGTAGATAGGGAATGGTTATTTACCCTCTCAAATAGAACTAGAACTAGGGGACACTCCATGAAACTAGCTGCCGGCAGATTTAAAACAAATAAAAGGAAGTACTTTTCCACTCAACACATAATAAACTTATGGAATTTGTTGCCAGAGGACGTTGTCAAGACCAGTAGTATAGCTGGATAGGTTCTTAGAGAGTAGGCCCATTAATGGCTATTAACCAAGTAGCTTACGGGATGAACTTCTTACTGTCAGGAGCTGGGAGTGAACAACGGGGAATGGATCGCTCAGTGTGACTGTTGGTTCTTCTCCCATGCGATCGAGATTGGCCACTGTCGGAGGACAGGATGCTGGGCTTGATGGACCATTGATCTGACTTAGAATGGCACTTCTTATGTTCTTATGCTTGGGGGTAGAAACTGGATCCAGGGTCCAGATACAGGAACTGGAAAGGGGCCTCATCAAAACCTGCTGTGGGCCGCGTTTGGTTCTCCACCACTGAACTAGGCCAAGCATTCTGCCTTTCCGGTAGGGATGGGACTCCAGGGGGAATTTCGGATTTGGATATTTCCTTAGTCATTTCGAATCTTGATTTGGATGGGGGTGGGGAGGTGTTGGTTTTTTATTCGGATCTTTGGCATGCATTTTTCACCATTGAAGTCCAACCACAATTTTAAAGATCCAAATGAAAAAAGACAAACCAATGTAAAAGATCCGAATCACCCCAAACCGAAAAAGATCAGAATTTCAGATTAATCTGAATCAGCCATTTTCAGGTTGATTTGGTTCTAGCCGAATCCGAAAATCCCATCCCTACTTTCCAGCAAGAGAGTAAGTGGGAGATTGAGAAACACAGGAGGAAAAAGTTTTGCACTTTGATTTCTCAAGAAAAGTTGATAGTAGAATTAGAGGGATAACTAGCCCCCTGAAAGCAGCCCCCATTCTCGGTGGATCTATGAATGCCTTTAAGAGAGATACTCACTTCCCATTTGTGCCTAAGATACCTTGGCAGAGAACAAACGAGGAAACTCCTGTGCAGTGGCCGTGACGACCAGAGACGCGGACGAGTGACAGAACAGAAGCGACACTGTCTCGCTCTTTGGAAGGGACTGAGTCATCTGTCTGCTTTTCAGAACCAAACCCAACGGAGCCTCCTGAGCAGGGGTTATTCCAGCTACTCCATTGAGAAGAGGAAGGCAACACTGGAGAGCGAAAACAAGATAAATCTGCAGTAGCCAAAAAAAGAGGGTAGTTTCTTAATGTTCTGCACGGAATGTCCCTCCGGGAACAGAGGAATGAGGAAGCCCTTTCGCCTAGCTTCCTGGAACGATGACTTTAAATATCTTCTTAATTAGGCAAAAATCAATGTTTTGCAATGCGAAACTAATCCCTCTTCACTGATACTGCAAGGAATATAAAGTACCCAGTTAATCCTTAGGAGTGGTCTTGCTCCAAAATGCTCATTGGGGCAATTACTTAGCCGCAGCTTGAACAGTTTCAGACACTTGAAAATGCAGCCAAACATAAGTAGCTCTAGGTGGGAGCGATGGTGCGTCGCTTCCTCTTCCTTTGCCACTGCAATTCGCCGGCCGTCCATGCACTGTGTGCGGGTTACCCGTGGAAAATGATCGAGTGTCAAATGATCAAATGTATTTCCAGCTTTGGTGTGGTTTAGAGGCATTACTGACTGGGGGAGATTATACAGAACAATACGTGGCTTTTGCAGATGATTAAACAGAGGCATTTGACAGCCACCCAATCCATTTAGGCTCAAATTAGCAGCTGGGCCTCCCATTCTCCACACTCACATTCATGCGTTCAGCTGGGCAAGCACGAGCTTCCGTGTGCAGGTGCCGCCAGATGTTGGTGCGGGATTGCCCCGGGCCATGTTGGTGGCTAGCCTGTGCTGTGACCTTGAAAAACTCCGAGCTCACAGCCTGGGGTAAGGCCTGCCTGACCAGGCCAAAGCAGGCTACGGTGAGCTATCATGTCTGTTTCCAGGCTGGCATACCAGCCAGGTCAAGGCCGCCATGGCCAGCCATCATTAGTTGCCATGACTTCCCGTCAGGGCGGAGTGCTGGCTGTAGCATGGGCGCATGACCAGCTGGCTACATGTTTATGGTTCTCCCTGTCCTCCTCAGGCCGCGTGGAATGGCGTCCCGGCCTCAGGCAGGTTTGTTTGGCGCCCTGGCTCGACCTGTGTCCGCCATGGTTTTCTTCCCCAGGCCAGGTCAGGCTGCCACCGCGCAGCTGTCACATGTGTTTCTTTCTACCCTGTGTTCCATCCCAATCACTGAAGTCTGAGCCAAGAGGACCCTCTTACAAATTCCGTCAACAAGACAAATGCTTACGACAACCGAGTGCAGAGAGGCCCTCGCTTTCGGTGGCTGTTCCACAGCTGTGGAACTCCCTGCTCCTGTGTAAGTGTCATAGCGTGAGGGGCATCTGGGATGTGGGTGGACAAGGAGTCTTGGGATGAAGAGGGTCAAGGCCAGGGATAGGGAGCAAGGCTGAGGGCAAGGCCTCAAGAAAAAGCCGGACCAGGAAGGAGGGGGAGAGTTGTTCCACCCAAGATGCTGGTTGGCTGCCAAGCAGGAAGCTGGGAGGCATGACAGGGGCCAGAGACATACAGGAGGTGTGTGGCTAAGGACAAGGCAGGGAGGTTTCTTTGTGGGAGTGGCTGAGCCTGAGTGGGGTTGAACTCCACTCCAAGAATCCCAGGGGCGAGGGTTCAAGACCTGGATCCCGATACCCTGGGGGTTCAGGAAAGCCTGACCATTTTTCAGAACCAATGCAAGACCTATTTATTTGGCCAGACATTTAGCAGGAGGGGATAGGGTCAAGGGAGTTATTTTTAAAGGGAATTTTGTATTTTCTGACCGTTTTTATTTTTATGAGCTTTATTTGACATGTAGGTTGTTACCTAGCCTGAGCCTTAGGGAAAGGGGTGGGGGCTAGAAATCTCAATCAATAAGTAGATAAACCCATGCCCAAATGGCAGTGTTGGACACAGGAATTGGGTACGTTGCACACTTAGTGGTGTAGCTAAGATGGAATCCCACCTCCCAGCTCCTTCCCAACACCCAGAAATGCAGCTGGCCATGGGAGTGTGGTTCCCTCTGCCCCACTCCCCTTGGTTCATGGGCTCTAGGGCAGCTCCAACATTTCTCTCGATTATACGCATGCCCACATGCTTACTCGTGTGTTTCTAGGTGTTGTATTCTAGGGATGGGACTATCGGTATCGGATTAATCCGATAATGCTGATAGTTGGCGATATCGGATTAATCCGATAATACCGGTATCGGTATATCGGTTTTTTAACATTGCCGATTTTTCAGATCTTTAACATTGCGGCCATTTTTAATGGCCGCAATGTTAAAGATCTGAAAAATCAGCAATGTTAAAAAACCGACCCAGCGTGCAAAGCAGCCAGTACTATACAAGAAACCACACCATCATTTTTACACAAGAGCTGTAGAATTTTGATACACACTTGGGTACAAGGATCTGAGCTTTAACAGGGAACAATTATCACCATCGAACTGCGGGGGTGAAACGATGGGAGTCCTTCAAGTCAACGTAAGAACGGCCTTTTTTACCCAGGCCTCAGCTGCAGAGGTGGTTCGTGGGGGTGCAACTGTGGGGGCGGGGCGGGGCAGGCGTGCAGGGGCGCCCACTGACACACACATCCCCACACATGCCTCCGCACGGAGCAAGCTGTGTTTTCACTGGTTGTTTCTTGCAGGGGCAATGGATGGAGGTGGGTGGGTGGGCATGTAGGTTACACCCACCCGCCCACCCACCGTCACTTTCAAACAAAACCCACCCATGCATGTCCACTGTGCGGGAACGCGGGGGCATGCATGGGTGCGGGTCATTTAAAAAGGGCCAATGTCCATCAACTGCCCCTTGCTGCAAGGCAGATTTCCTTCCCTTTACTATCCACCGGGCTGAACGTTTCCCCAAGATCAGCATGTCCAGGCACCTGCAACCCTTCATTACTTCCCCTTCTCTTACCAGAACGTTTCGATGAGTGAAAGCTTCCCAGAAGCTACTGAAAAAATACGTTTATCTGACCAGAGCTTTCTGCTGTAATGCTGGGACCGCTTCGTTCCCTGAGTAAGAGGTGGTGGACGAGAAGAGGGATTCTGGCCAAAATGTCGCAGCATCTGGACAAAGGGCAAAGGAAGGGATACTGTTAGACTTGAAGATTACACAGAACAACATTCTTCAGAATCCTCACTTGGAAGCTCACCTCACTATTACTTGAGATCCTGCAGCTGGACAGTCTCCATAAGCACAGATACAATAGGTTCTTCTCACTGGAAAGCTGGAGCGACGTTTGTCTAATTCTGGGAACCTTACTATTTCAGAAGTTGCCTTCCTTTTTCAAAAGGTTTGCTTTGTGTTTCCAGAGACTAGCACAGGCTGGGAATAAAACCTTTCAATGGGCAATGAAAAGGAATAAGAGAGGACGGGATTTAAAATGTACTTGCCAGCTTGTAGATTTCAACCCTGCTCTGAGGTCAGTCCGTCAGCAGGGGCAGGGCAGAGGGGGGGAAGGGCGAAGTTTTCACTCGTGAAAATGGCAGACCCCACGATTTATTTGCTTTGCGCTTGTGTTGAAAGCCAAGACCCACCACCACTCAAAAGCCCCCGTGACAGACACCTTGGACCATATGTCCTTTTGTTCCTGAAATAGGAGACTTTTACTACTTTTGATAGATAGATAGTCTCCTATTATATATATATATAAACTCTCCTATTTCAGGAACAAAAGGACAAGAGAGAAGGGTGGTCCAAGGTGTCACAGGGGCTTCCGAGTGGTGGTGGGTCTTGACTTTCAACACAAGGGCAAGGCAAACACTGGGTTAAATTCTCCTCTTCCCCAAGGGGGGCAGTTGCTGAAAATCCAGGAACAAGGACAGTGTTACAGAGCAAAACCCTCCAGCAGCAAATATAGGCAGACTACCTTCCCTATTCAACAGGTGCCCTGCTCTGCATCAGCCCCGCTTATGCACTCAGGCTGCCATTTATCCTAGGGGTTTTGTTTTCATGGGTTCCTCTTTAGCAAGTCACCTGACAGGAAAGACATTTAAGCCTCTTTCACAGGATACGGTGTCTGCTGCGACTTTCTTGTTCCCGTGATCTTCCCGTGGTTTTAAAATCACACCATTTATTTGGGGGCACCCTTCTCGCCAGATGTGTCTCACGCAATTTTTTTCGTTGCGTGTTTTATATTGGCATCACTAATCGTGGGGTCTGCCATTTTCACGGGTACAAATTTCGCTCCTCCCCCCTCTGCCCTGCCCCTGCTGACTGACTGACCTCTGAGCAGGGTTGAAATCCACAAACCGGCAGCAGATTGAAATTAACAAGCCGGCATGGGAGCCAGGTGAAATTAACAAGCCGGCATGGGAGCCAGGTGAAATTAACAAGTCGGCATGGGAGCCAGGTGAAATTAACAAGTCAGCAGCAGAGCCAGGTGAAATTAACAAGACGGCAGCAGAGCCAGGTGCAATTAGCTAGCCGGGAAGGAACCATGGGCTACGTCCAGTTGGTTTGCTGCTGCTATGCTGCAACTGTAACACCGACAGGTATTCCTATGCACCCAATTCTGTGCAACCTTAACACCCACCACTGTAAGAGTTGGTTTTCAGAGACCGCTAGTGCATGAGCACTCAGGGCATAACTCGCTGGAGGAAGGAACGCAGAGTAGGGCACTGACATGTGCAGTTAAGTTGTGGCGGGAGCAAATTACAATCCCGCAATTAGCGTCTTGTGTGAAAAAAGCCTCATTTAGTCTCCAGCCCAAGCAGGGAGAGGGGAAAAAAAGAGGGAAAAGCAAAAAGAAACAAACACAAAACAACACCAACTTCCACTCTCCATTTCTATCTCATTCTCTCTCTCTCCCTCTCTCTCTTCACAGAAGACTCCGAATTACAGAGGCACTCCCATGCCTCTCTAGTTACGGTGCATTCCCATGCCTCTCTAGTTAAGGTGCACTCCCATGCCTTTCTAGTTACGGTGCATTCCCATGCCTCTCTAGTTAAGGTGCACTCCCATGCCTTTCTAGTTACGGTGCATTCCCATGCCTCTCTAGTTAAGGTGCACTCCCATGCCTTTCTAGTTACGGTGCATTCCCATGCCTCTCTAGTTAAGGTGCACTCCCATGCCTTTCTAGTTACGGTGCATTCCCATGCCTCTCTAGTTAAGGTGCACTCCCATGCCTTTCTAGTTACGGTGCATTCCCATGCCTCTCTAGTTAAGGTGCACTCCCATGCCTTTCTAGTTACGGTGCATTCCCATGCCTCTCTAGTTAAGGTGCACTCCCATGCCTTTCTAGTTACGGTGCATTCCCATGCCTCTCTAGTTAAGGTGCACTCCCATGCCTTTCTAGTTACGGTGCATTCCCATGCCTCTCTAGTTAAGGTGCACTCCCATGCCTTTCTAGTTACGGTGCATTCCCATGCCTCTCTAGTTAAGGTGCACTCCCATGCCTCTCTAGTTACGGTGCATTCCCATGCCTCTCTAGTTAAGGTGCACTCCCATGCCTTTCTAGTTACGGTGCATTCCCATGCCTCTCTAGTTAAGGTGCACTCCCATGCCTCTCTAGTTAAGGTGCACTCCCATGCCTCTCTAGTTAAGGTGCACTCCCATGCCCCTCTAGTTAAGGTGGGTGAGAGTCTCAGTGGAATGGGCTCCATTGAGTTGCATTGGGTGTTTTCAGCAGTTTACTTCTGGGTGGCAAGCAGGGGTGTTGCTGGGGGGTGCTCCATGTTGGCTGCGTGGACGAATCTAAAACATCCACAGAAAATTCAAGTCATGGTCAGGGCAGGGTCGGGGCTACTTTTTTAAAAAAAATTGCAGGCCTGCAAATCGGGGATTCGGGAGGGGTTAAAAATGCTGTTTCCCGCAATGGAGGCAAAGTTAAGCCGAGTGCTTGATGACGTCAGCTGGTGGCCGACTGGGAGCAAGTGCGGGGGAAAGAATTGCTGGCGCAGCCCTAGAAAACAAAAGTGGAAGCCACTGGGGACTTCACAATATATTCCCTGCCGAGTCCTTCCCCCGGCAGCGACTTGGGTGGAAGGGGGTAGGAACGTACACCGCCCCCACCTGCTTGTCTGCCTGGAAACTGTGTCTGGCTGCTGCTGCTGCCTCTTTCCCAGCCATCTACGGCAGCAGGGGATCCAGCTTACTGGATGCAGTGATGCCGAGGTCACCGTCTTTTTGAAAGGGACCGGGGGTCGCATAACTGCACAAGCTGAGGGCGCGGCCATGAACTCCACTGTCCGCTGTCCGGCATGCTGGAACTCCATTGAAGAGCGGAATCAGGGCCAACGTGTGCATGCGTGTGGGGAATCCTTGCTTACCGGCCTGCTTTTCTTCCAGCTCGGCTGCCTTTTCCACACCCTTTAATAGCTTTCAAAGGCCCCGCTCCAACCCGCCCACACGTGTGCGCCTGCTGGGACCACTGCCATGTTGGATGGTGTGGCATACTGAGAAGGGAAGTCCTAGTATGCCACACTAACTAATATGGCGGCGGTGGCCCTGGCAGGCCCACGTCTGTGGGCCGGTTGGAGCAGGGCCTTTGAAAGTTACAGAGGGTGGCTGAAGCAGTCTGTGTGTGTGTGTGTGTGTGTGTGTGTGCGCACGCGCAGGCAGGCATTGGGGGTGGCAAAAATACCACCCCTGCCCAAGCTGCTTCAGACTGGGGGCCAGGACAAGTGGGCGGCCTTTGAAAGCTGCGTATTGCAAGTAAGTGTGTGTGTGGACGAGGGGGACTGGGTGAAGGGAAGTGTGTGTGTGTGTATGTCTGTCTGCTTAGGAGGGAATGAGTGTGTGTATGTGTATCCCTGGATGAGGGGAATCTGTATGTGTGATATTATGTCCTGTGGCACAAGTTCCCTGCCCTGCAGACCACACCAACCCTCTGGCTTTTGTTCTGGCCCAAAGACCAAACCATGAGCCAAGCGGAAAGGAGGGTTGTCACCGGGACCATGGGGAGGGGAGGGAGGGGCCACCAGGTTGGATAGGGGGCAGGGCACACTTAAGTAACCGGAGCACAGAAACTGGGGACACCAGAGTGGGGTGCACTGGGATGCAAGTGCTGTGGGGCAGGGCCTTACAGAGCAGGGAAGCGGGTCTCACTGGGACAGGGAGATGTGGCCTTTCAAGTCACCCCCCTGTGTCCTAGCATGCCTCACTCCACGGACTCCAAAAGACTCCTCCTCCAGCTGTAGCCAATCCATTCTCTATCCTGGCTCACAGAGGTAAACAGGATTCCCGCCCCCAGTTCTATACTATAAAGAAGTGGAAAAGGCATCCGCCAAGACTGAAGAATTTTCTTGCTGGACACCATTCAAATCAAATTACAGCTCTTCAGAGGAGATTCAGATAAGAAGGGTATTTCTTTGGAAAGCATGAAAAAAGATTTGACGCTTTCTAATGTATGTCACATACCTTGCTTACAAAGTTTAGGTTTAAGACATGGTTTCTGAAAAGGAGATGGAAAAACGCTGCTGTAGAGGAATGCTGTTGTTTCGGTCTGGCACCTTTCTCAGCACTGGGTAATTTATATAGTGTAAAAAAGAATTGTAGATGCATAAACTCTAAACCGGTACTGTTGAATCTCACGTCCCCAACATACCTGCTGCAAAGATTGGGTAAGAGGTCTATTGGAATCGCTTAGAATCTTGGACTACGCCCAGTCAAGATGGTGACGTAGGCAAGACAGCCTGACGTGTATGAAAAATGCATACGCCCAGACAACATGGATATTAGCACTCTGAGTACATCACTAAAAAGTATTAAAGTGTAGTCATACAGAAAGAGGGAGTATCTAGATTTCTTCTCTGTTAGATCCCACCAATGGATTAGTCTACACATGTTAAGCATCTGTCTGATTTAATTCATGAATAACATTGGTTTTCTGCAGTGAAACTATAGATGATATCTAGTGCCCTGGGTGACAAACCAATACATTGGGAAAATAAATAAATAAATTAATAAATAAAATAAAATAATAATAATAATAATAATAATAATAAATAATTAATAAAAGCTAAAGACAGTTCTAAAATATAATATTTTCCCTCTCCCACTCCATCTCCCCAGCAGTTTTCAGAAGACGATTTGCGGTGTGCCTAACAGGTTATTCCTACGTCGGCCTTCTCTACGGCTAGCATTTCATCTATTGTAAGCTCTTGCTATATTAATTTAGTAGAAAACCACCAGAGTTTGTGTAATTAAGAGAGAAATAACCATGTTTCAAGGTCAGAACATACTGAAAAATGAATGAATGTAGTTTATAATAACAGTCGATTTAGCACGCTCTGGTGAAACTTCTGGTTTACTTCTTGCGATGCAGCATTGATCATCTTGGAGCATGACTAACGTATCGATCGGATTTAATCAACAGTTGACTATTAAATAATGGCTTTATTTCTTAGCTTGATCCCCAACATTGGTCGCAGAGGTCCAGCAGTAAACCAGACTCTCATTAGACAAAGGCCAATCGTGAAATTGCCTTAAAGCAAGAGTAACGCCTCATTCAGATAATACTGTAATGCAACACACACAGCAGTCACTCACTCCCCCCCCAGTCTCTCACTCCCCTCTCCCCCTAATACACACTCACTCAGTCCCCTCTCCCCCTA
>QEPC01012846.1:2590285-2696600 GCA_003113815.1 Sphenodon punctatus
AGTATTCCTGTTAGCAATAACTTCATTAAGAAGAGTTAGTGAAATAGCAGCCATAATAATCTCAGAACCATATTTGCAGATTTTCCAAGATAGAATAGATATTGCTTTACATCCTAAATTCCGACATGAGGTAGTATAAGTAAGACAGTTGTGAGAATGTGGCCCTTATTACACGGGCCTCTCCCAGCCACGAACACGCAGATTTCTGCGTATTCGTGGGTGGCGGAGTCCCATGTGAATGATGTGGTTCATGCACCCATGGTAAGTGGGGGTGCATGTGTGTGCGTGCCTAACACGCATCCCCACTCACCCCGTCTTATTCCCACACATGGAGCAACCGGGGGAAATGGCAGTTACTCCGTGGGTGTGGATGAGTGGGGAGTGAATGGGGGTGAGTGTGCAGTCGTATGCACGCCCCGCCCACATACTGGCATGCCCACTGACCCCCCCCACCGGGTAGAGCCATGTAAAAACAGACTGTGAGGAGCCACTCGAAGAAGAACAGAAGGTTGCTGCCTTGCAAACAAGGTTCTTCGAGATGGCTTTGAACAGTCTCACAACACCCACCCTTCGAGCTCTGCATGGAATTTTTTTCTTATATTTCTAGAAAGGGTTGGAAGGAACTGTCATTTTGAGGGGGAAGAGCGCTTTTTATACTAGAAGAGCTCAAGACCATCACATGATCTATTATTTGAATAGGGTGCGCATGCATAACCAAGTTGTGAGAATGTTGGGATCCATTTCGAAGAACCTTCTTTACAAGGCAACAACCTTCTGATCACTCACTTTGGGAGGAGTTGTTTGTAAACAAACAGCTTTATCTCCCAGTCTCCTGCTGCTGCTGCTGTGCTACCAGCAGGCAGAGGCAGGTGAGGGATGGGGACCAGAGTCAGGGAAGGGAGGCAGAAGAACTTATTGGGGGAGAAGCTGGCCCAGTCAGAGAAGCGCAGGGCCCCAGCTTGCCTCGGGGCCATGTGCAGCCGCACATGTCGCACATGCCTGGGGCCGACCCTATTTGGATATTAGGGTTTTTTTGCCTTCATTGAAGAGCAAATGATGAGCCTTCTCTCATAAAATAAAATAAAAAAATCAAGCAAACCAAAGTGACTGTGTTTTTTGTACACACCTCAAAAAACCATCAGCAAGAACCAAGCAAAAAACCAAGATACATGAGAAAACCCAAGCTATGTTATTCAAAAACAAAATTAAAAAAAAACCATTAAAACATTTCCTAAGCAAAAACCAAGGAAATTTACCAACACAAAACCTCTGGTTTAAATGACTAGTTAAGGCTTGCAAACATTTTCAAATAAAAAAACCACCTATCCAAAAACCTCCAACCAAACAAAAAACTTGAGACACAAACTAATTTAAAAACCAAAAACCTCCCATCCAAGGAAATTACCCAACCAAAAACCACTAGCAAAACAAAAAAGAAGAACCAAATCAAAATCCAAAAATCACGGAAATTGAAGATTAAGGCTCCAATGTACAACTACCACACCATGAACACTACTGAGAGCTTATTATGCCACATTTAAAAATACACATAAATCCTATCAGCACTCGCCTTAACTACTGCACCAACGCTACTGTTCTTTTGTAGGAAGATATTTCTCCTGTAGGAAAATGTACTTCAGCATGTCCTCATTTCTTCAATATCTACTGGAGATTTCAGAAGTTTTTTTTTTTTTTTTAATAATACATTTTTTTGTTTTATTCTCACAAAATACAGCAATCAGTAGTACACATTGTACTGTATGCTTTTGTATGATATCAATCTAAGATATACACAGTGATGTCTCTGAAAATGTATACCAAGGCATTGTAAATTCCCTGAAATTCTAAGACACTTCAGAATGTCTAACAACACAATTTGTCAATCAAACATTAAATAAACAAAACAACAACTTAGCTGAACGATGCAGAAACAGAGAGAGAGTTTTATGCCTTCTCGAACACATACATAGATGAATGATGCACAGACAGAGGAGGAGTTTTATGCCTTCACAAGCACATACATCATTTTGGATTGCGGCCAGTATGAAACTCAACAACAACAAAACAGCACACATGGTGCACTAGTTAAAGCAAAGTTCAATAGCAGAGAGGGGGAAATGAGCATGAATGCACCCCTGACTTAATCCGATTCAATGAAAATTGAGTGGATTGGGGAAATGGGGTGAATCATATTAATCCGATTCTGATGAAAATCAAGTGTATCGTAATAATCTGATTCCAGTTTTCCCATCCCTACTGCCAAATTTAAAAGGAAGGATATAAAACCCTCATGCTTCAATATTAGAGCCAATCGATGGACCAGATTACTCTACATTTGCACCTTCTTGGCAGCAGATGATGCTTCCTGTTGGATACTGGACTAGCTGAACAATGGGTCATGTGGGTCAGATCCTATATTCGCATAAAGAGTTAGTAAATTTGATGAACTTTATTTAGCAAACAGCAAACCTACAGGTGGCTTTTGACTGTAAATGAAAAAGAGGTATATGAATTCAAGATTGGTTCAATGGACCCAAGGTGGGGGGGAGGGTGTGTGTGTAGTTCATCAAGACACAGCCCATAACTCAGAGACTCGTGTCCACTACATTTCCCCAATTGCTGCCAATGGAGAAAAAACAGTGAACATGGGTTCCTGGCCATAAATTGGTGGGTGGGGAAGGGGAAAACAGACTTAATTATTTACCCATCCCTGACAACTGTGGTTATTGTGGGTGTAAAAACAAAAATGGGAAGATCCCTCCCCTCCCCATCTCCCCCCAGTTTGATGTGAAAGGACTCACCATCAGCCTCTCTCTGCCCACACCCCCTGTAGCCCTATAGCTGATGTAGGGGCTGAAATTAAGTCAATAGCTGTCCCTCTGCTCCATGCTGGCATTAGAATTTCCTGAAAGGGATATA
Organism: Sphenodon punctatus; assembly: GCA_003113815.1. NCBI lineage: Eukaryota > Metazoa > Chordata > Lepidosauria > Sphenodontia > Sphenodontidae > Sphenodon > Sphenodon punctatus. The sequence continues at coordinate 2,593,205 of QEPC01012846.1, forward strand.
AGTGGGTGGAAATTTCCATTGATGTCATCATTTTTGGGGAGGGTTCGAAAGGGCAGGGCTTTGGAGGTTCAAGAGGAAGACGGTGCCGCCTCACTCCACAGATGATTATTGGTAAAAGGAGGTGCCCGCATTGCTCACCTGTGTGGTAACTGGAGAAAACATTATCTGGGGGGCAACTAGGTTGGAATGGGCCCTCTTCTTCCACCTCCCAGCCCACCAGGCTCATAGGCCCCGGGCAGTTGCGTTACTTGTCCTTTTATAGCTACACCCTTGAACATTATCCTATGTTTTGTGACCTAAACTACTATGCAGTGATAAGAACCTAAGACGTGCCACACTGGGTTAGACCAATGGTCCATTGAGCCCAGCATCCTGTCCCCGGGAGTGACAGTCCTGGGTTGTTTGGGAGAAGTAACCAACAGGTCATAATGGAGTGGTCCAGTCTCTGCTGTTCACTCCCAGCTCTGGACAGTCAGAAGTTGCATCTCACCAACCAACTTGTTTAGTAGCCATTTATGGACTTATCCTCCAAGAACTTATCCAATCCTTGTTTCAACTCATTAACCCAGCTAAGCTACTGGTCTTCACAACATGATGTCCCATGAGCTGGGTGGCATGAGCCCAGCTAGTGATTCACACACACACACACACACACACACACACACTTTCCTTCAGAAGAGCCCCAAAGAGCAGAATGAACCACATTCCATAGCCACGGAAAGAGGAAGATGTAATGAGGATTATGAAAAATAGTTCTTTCACATGCCCTTTGTGCATATTTGTACAGGCTGTGCAACATTTCTGCTGAAAAGTCCACCTGCATACCACCACCCCCCTTCCCACTCTCAGGGAACAAAGAGGAGAGCCCAGGACTGCAGTTGAACCGCTGTAGGTGTTAGCCTTGAATCAAAATTCAATTTTTGTGGAAATTTCCATGAAAACAGAATAGATACTGTTTTTTTTCTATTGGAAATCTAATCGGACATATGTTCTGATCAGAATCCTGAATAGAGAAAAAAAAAGGGCACTGCATATGCACAAAATGGCCACCTTCCCTTATCCAAAATGGTAATAACACTGGCCCCACCATTTTGGATAAGGGCAGCGGCCATTTTGCACATGTGCAGTGGCCTTTAAAAAAGAAATCATTCTATTGCAATTGGAATTGGACAAAATATTGCACATTCCGGTTTTCAGAAAAGGTGCAATTCCGCTTCATCCCCAGGAGATGTCTTTGTCTTGAACCCAGCAGCTAATTAACATAGTGCAGTAACACCACACAACTGTTAGGTCATGTAACACAGAACATGGTGTCTAACTGAAACTCCAGGTGAACCCTTACTGACTCCAAGTAAGAATGTGGCCAGGACCTTCCGGCGTGCAAGACAAGTCTCAAGGGAATTTCCTATTTGGAAAAAATGCTCCCCCCGCCCCACTTAAAAAAAATATGGCAAAACTATATAAGCAAAGGCAAAGAAAAATAGTTTTTAAAAAGGCATAAACACATAGGTTTTCAAAACCAGCTGGAGTATAGCAATAAATCATAAGCATTGTTCTGGGAACTCTCTTGAAGACTTGGGTTTTCCATATAAACAAAACCACATCTCATTAGAAGCTAATAGAGAAATTTGCACCATCTTCCCTTCTGTAAAGTGGCAGACCACAGGAGTTTTCATGGGCAGTGGGAGTCAGGGTGGGATCTTTTCATCTCATCTGAAAGACATAATCCTACCACTGCGCTTGGCCACTAATTCAGTATTGACTGAGTAAAACAGCATCACCTACTGAATCACCAAGCACCCTGAGGTTTCCTGTAGATGCCCATCCAAAATTCTGACCTTGCATGACCCTGCTTAGTTTGTGAGCCAGTCTGAGCTCACTCAAACCAATGGCAAGATGGCTCTATATGAAATTTGATCTTTTTGTGATTGCTTTCCCCCAGTGTGCCAACCACTTTCACATCCTCAGTCAGTCCTTCCCTGTTGGTCAGATCCAAAACCAAGATAGCAGAGCCCCTGTTTGTTTGTTTTTTTCCAGCCTTTCGAAGGAGAAAGCTCCCTCCAACAAGACCTTTTAGGGACATCCTGCATTTTGCTGTCTTGGGCCCTTTTTAAATGGGCGGGGGGCAGTCCGTGGGCGTGCCACTGCGGAGGCGGTGTGGGGGGCAATTTCACACGGGCGCACACCCTTCCCCCCCCATGTATGCCCCCGCACAGAGCAACCAGCATTTTCATCGGTTGCTCCGTACAGGGGCAGTGAGTGGCGGTGCGCATTAAGCAGGAGTATGCACGCATGCCTACCCACCCGCTGTCGCTTTCAAATGGGATGCACCTGTATGGGTATGCATGGGCATGTCTCGTGTAAAAAGGGCCTTAGTCATTCAACAAATATCAGGATAATGGAAATCTCCCATTATACCAGTTTGTAGCTTTTTGAAACATTAGTTACCTTCTCAAAAACATGCCTCCGCCACCTCCTCTGCCTGATTTGGTGGGCTATAAAATAAGACACCACCACAAGATCTCTTCTATAGTTTTTCTCTTCCTACTTTCAACCAGGTATTCTCAGTGGATCTGCTGCCCCTCCTCATCCTGGAGCTCAGTCCAAATATATTCATTTCTTTGTTGCCTGCCCTTCCAGAACAAACTCAGGGACTTACGTTCACTGAATAAAATGCAGCAAACATGGGTCCCCGAACAAGCTTGTACATCTCAATCTTGACATTCCAGTTAAAGGGAGCTACCCTTTCAGGTCCCAGTAATGTCAATGAGGTCATAGCTTCCTTCACGTACTAAGACTTCCTGGTCATTCTTCTTGTTCCCCATACTCTCTACATTAGCATATAAGTATTTTAAGATTAGGCCGATATAACAACATTGTGTTAGGCTTGATGTTTTGTCCAACTTTTGGAGCCAGCAAACAAGCGTCAGCAAGCTGTCTGGATGTCTGGGCTTAGGGTACAGATACCTTTTATTGGATTACAGAACAAGCCTATCTCTCTCCAGGTAGATAAGCAGAGCAATCAAAGCACACACCATGGTACAGGTGCTGGAATTCTCAAAGTTGCAAGCTCTAGGGCATTTGGGGCAAGTCTAAACTGCTCTGGACATTGAGGACAGTCAGGATTAGAGCTGAAAAATGTAGCTCGTTGGATACTCACAGGTAATACCTGCAATTCCGAGTACCATATTGGATGCCCAATGGACCACTCAAGTCCCGATTGGGCACCTGATTATCCAAAATACCGGAGTATTGTTATTGTTACCAATTTACTGACCAGTAAAATGGTAAAAGACATTGGGATGGGATGTTGGAAAAAATTGGTACTGAAAGTTGGAAAACTCGAGTGGGCGGGATAACTGAACGGTATTTTGGTACATCAGGTAGCCTACCAGGCACTAATCAGGTACCAATTAGTACTCGATGTTACCGGATCAGGTCAAGTACCACAATTTTGATGGATATACCAGATTTTGCCAGTACTCATTTCATCTCTAATCATATGCAAATCCTTTACTTACCCCTTCCAGAAACCCTTCTGCTGTAATCCTTGATCTTTCATAAAACGCTCAGAAATGCTGAGTTATACTATAGGTAGGTTTAATTGCTGCACACAACCTGTAGCTAAACTGGCAAAACTAACTCTAATACTTCATTGGACCCTAATCCCCAGTAATCCCACCAGGCAACTAGGAGCAAAACCCCACAAAGAGTGTAAAGGTGTTGGGACGATAGCTCTGTTTGCGAGTTGCAAGTGTCATGTGACACTCAACCGTATCCTATGGGAAGCAGCACCCAATAGACAAGGTGTGGGTGTGCATCAATGGATACTCAAGGCTTGCAAATGGGGATGTTGCCTCTCCGGTTCCCTTTCCAGATGACTGTTCTGTGCCCTGAGGTGGGTTAGCCATTGAAGATAAAACCCAATGTGGAGAGCTTTCTAATTCTAAGCAGCAAGATCTAGGCAGTCATTTAGAGATACCCCTAGTAGAATAGGAAGCAAGAGGTGTAAGCAAAGAGGTTAGTGAATGTATAACTTAGTAGGTATGAGTTTTTTCATTGATTCTAGATACAGAATGCATGTGCAGTTTACGACTTACTCTCAATGTTTTCATTTTCTCCCTTTAGGAGAAATATAATAGATAGTGGCATTAAACAACTGCTACGCGCTTGAACAAAGTGTGATTGGCCTAAAACTATAGATTTATTGTAACCGTGGAGCTTCGTTGGGCTGAATTTAAATTTGAAGAACAGCATGGCTTTATAGATTTAAACTCTAATTAGGCTGCCTGTATTGCTTTTATCCACAGGGTGATTCAGCCCCGTTCCCTAATATTGTGACACCATGACAAGTACTCTAAGGTTTTCTGTACTCCCTGGAACAAGCAGGATTTTTACCTCTGATGAAGTTTGTATTAGCGAAACGTCAGAAAAGATACCTTCAATGCAGTTCTTGAACCTGCTCTATATATTTTGGGGAAAACCAAAGACCTTGAGAAAAGATACCTTCAATACAGTTCTTGAACTTTACTTCATGCTCTCTATATTTTGGGGAAAACCAGAGACCTTGAATCTACACCTTCAGTGAAGCTGTTCCACTTTATTCCCTACCCCAGCTGTTTGCGGGGGGGCTAGTTACTTTTCAGCTTCATTTCCCCCCCTGCATGTTTGTATCAGGTTATCCCTATTTTGGTTTATTTGTCATGATTGTATTATTTGATATGCCTGCTTTTGGACATCAGTAAACTTGCTGTTTATTTATATATGTTGTTTGTGGCTTGCATTTGCTATTGTGCTTGCTTGCACCAATTACCCAATCGTGACTCCAATCGCTGTGGAGTTTATTGGATCTTGTGTACAGTTGTTGTTGGATTTGTTTGTTCTGTGCACTTGTCTTCTTCCGTCCTGGGGCTTCTCCACCATGTGGTCACGTATTAGCCCACATGGTGTGTAGCAAGGCAGGCTAGTAGGGAGCCTAGCCCTTTGCGAATGCTAGCGCCAGCCAAGTAACACCAGCGGCTGGGCTAGCAGAAGGTTGATTGGGGCCAGCTGAGCTGGGTGTGGTGGGACCAGAGAGAGGAGGAAGAACAGACAGGAGAGTGAGAAAAACTCTGTCTCCCAGGGCTCCAGAGGGGTGAGAGCCAGGGAGAGCTCTGTCCTTGGGCTAAGCTGGCTTCAGGAGGGATTTTGCCCGGCCAGCAGAGCCTGAGAGCCCTGTGTAGAGGAAGGAGAAATGTCGTTGAGAGAGCAGGAATGGAGACAACTGGGAAGTACCTGAGGTTGAAGCTATGAGCTCTTAGGACCCTGGCACCGGGCAGGACTAGAACGCCAGGTGGGAGGGCCTAGCTGGCATGTTGGGGAAGCCGAGGGAATGTAGGGTCTGGGCGGGGAAATATGGGGGTGGTAGTAAACCCCTGCCAACCCAGGAACCTGATGGGGCCAATTGCAAGGGGGTGCAACACAGAGTAGTCTGGGAGGCTAGGGCCCCTCAAGGCACCAGGGCCCCTGTGCAACCTAGGGCACGGCTAGGACTCCAGGTGGGACTCGGGAGGGCCTAGCTTGCACGCTGAAGAAGCCAAGGGACGTAGGCCTTGGACGGGGGCGATCTTGAGGGCGACTTCCCAGCTGCCCATGACTCTGAGTGAGCAGAGTCCAGGGCAGCATGGACCATCTACCTGGAGGATGAACTCCGAGATGTGGGACTACTCACTGGGGCCGACCCCAAGCCCTGCAGGCCCTCCCTCCACGCATGCAGGTAGTTTCCGCAGGACACAATGCGCCCGCAATAGAGATGTGTGCGGTTTGTGCACGGCTGCGCAGATGATCCACAGGGCTTGGAATCGGCCCCATTGTCTGGTTGCTAATTCCCCAAGTTAACACCGGTGACCAGCGGCGAGGTTGTCCGCAGAGCCTGAGGGGATATAAGTCAGCGAGTGTAGAGATCACCTCTCCGGAACACCGCACTGCTATATGGTTCCTCCCACTGCCTTGGCAGGATGCCGTACAGCGGCACCAGACTGGGAATGTTGTGTTGTGTCCCCATTCGGGGGTGAGGTAATAAATGGTCCCGTTGCCACCCTGGGTGGGTGGGTGGATGGGTCTATCGAACCGTTTATTTTCACTCTTAATCTCCATGTGACCTTGGACACACTACTTAAACTCCTTGGCTCTCCCATCTGTAAAATGGGGACAGAGACCAAGCTGAGCATTTGATCTTCCACCCTGAAGATATTTTGTATGTAGGATCCTAGAGGACTCAACATCGTATCAGAACAGCAGCAGATATACATGAAGAGGTAAGGGTATGATTTGCTGGGCTGTGGCAGAGATATTTCATTCTCTGGCTATTCAAGAGTCTTCCTCTTGCCCCAGCCCCCCAAAAAGGAGCGTGGGAGACTCTTGGCAAGGTCTAGTGCTGGGTACAGGTGTGCAGAAGGCTAAGTGCATCGTACTTGGACTGGGAGATAGAGGGAGACCCTGGTTCTAGTCTCACCTGAGCCAGAAACTCACTGGGTGACCTTGGGCCTGTCACAATATTCTCTCAGCTTAACCTACCTCACAGGGTTGTTGTGAGGATTGAAAAGTTGTGTTAGTTCTATGTAAAGCGTTCCAAGTGCCATGGCAGGGGGGGCCCTATATAAAAATAAAGATTATTATTATTTTATCTTTTGTTTTTATTACAAAAAAACCTTGAGTTTGGGGAGAGGTTTCGTAAAGGACTCGACTGTTTCCATTAATTTTGTTTTATTTTATTAATAAATAATAATAATAATAATAATAAATTAATAAATAATTTTAAAATGACTGTGCATGTGCAAAATGACCACCGAGGCCATTCTGTTCATGTGGCGGCTTTTTCCTAAAATGGCACCAAATTTTGGCAGAGGGCGTGCACGTGCAGAATGGGCCCCCGGCAGTCACTGGCGCATGCACGCTGTTTTTCAAATTGTTTTTAATAAAATGAAATAATAAAAACAAAACTGAATGAAGTTGAATGAATGTCGTTTGCTTATTAAGTTATGAAAACCAATGGGAATCCGTTCATTTTTGTAACGAATTAAAAATGATATGAATTGCAAATGCCCAGGAACTAGTAGCATCGAGCAATAAACGACGCTCCAAAGATGGAAGCTCCCATCTTTGCAACGACTCCATCTCGACACACTGCAGGCAGTGAGCTCCAGCAAATTTGGAAAGATGCTTTTTTTATGTGGCTTAGCTCTTATCTGGTTGTCAAGCTTTATTGCAAAATGATTTGGCCGTGGCTTTTTAAAGGTGTCGATTGCGGCTGGAGATAGGGGAAAGAATGACAATAAAGCCACAGTACTTACAGCAAAAGAGATTTGTATGGTTAAGCACCAAACGACTACTTAACTTCCTGGCTTAACCTGGGTGTTGTGGGGATTAGGTCACGTAAGGTCACAGGTGACTAAGATCGAACACCTGACTCACATTACGGATGTTTTCTTGTCTCTTCCTTGCAAATAACATCTCTCCCTTGCGTATTTGGGGCACACGTGATCAGACACCAATGCTGCATATCTGATTGAAATAACGGTAACAGCCAGGCTCAGAGTCACTGGATGATTCCGAGCAGTAACTGCTCTAGAGTCATCCTGATTCCACTGCCAGCGACGTTTTCTAGCTAGCCCACGTCCGTCCAGTGGTTTATTATCATTCTTGTGAATGACGCCATGGAATCTTTGGGTTGAGTTTTCTTTTCGCTGTTTATCACAGCAGTCTTTGTATTCTTTCCCTGTGCTGCAATCTTGGAATTTTTCTGCTGTTTTGAATGCCAGAAGATACTGTCCCAGAGTCAGGCTGGTTTTAAAGAGGCCTAGGAAGCTTATTTCTTGACAAGGAGTCTTATGGGGTCATTATCACCCCCGTTATTCCCCACTCCTCCATTGCATGCACATTTATCCAGCCATCAATTCTCTTTGCAGTGTCCTGATTAATCGTTTACAAATTCTAGAATCCATTCTTCTTGGGTTTGCTGATTGCTGCATAATAGCTTGTACAAAATCACGTCTTATTATCAGTAGCGCAAGCACTCAGTCCTGACTGGATCAGGAGCCCCAGGGTTGGCCAAAAGGCCACAGCAAACACCTGGCTCATTCAGTAAAAAAACATCAGCCTGCCTTAGAGTCATAACGCAAAGGGAACACGGGCCTTGAACCCAAGTCTAATGGGTTTGTGGGCAAAAGTGGGATCTACCCTTTCTCTAGACTGCTGTGGTGAAGCAGTGAAATCACAACCCTACGGCCTCTTGCACTGCTGGCCCCACCTTGGTCAGGCTCCTGATTGGCCACTGAAGTGACCCACATCCTGGTTGGCCAAAGACTCCTATATAGCGTCCTATCTGATCTAGGTCACAGCAAATCCCTATCCTGAACCACCAGACAGAGACCTGGATAATTGTCTTGTCTTATGCACCTGTTTGCTTCTGCACCTTGTTTAGGCTCGGCTCCCCGGATGCTGGCCCCTGCCTGGATATTGGACTATGCCTTTTGCCTACACCGCATCAATCAGATGCTGGAGTTCCCTGATGCCTTGGACTTTGAGCCCTGGCTCTAGGGCTGGTCTTAGCTTTGACCCTTGACTTTTGAATCAGGGCTGGCCTTAGGTGCCAATTCAGGACCTGCAACTTGTATTTTTCACAAGTGTTCCTTAAAAATGTCCATAGATGGCCACCCTACTTGACTCTGCGCCACCTCTAGCTCTAGCCAGGATCCTGACACTTAGGAGCAGCAGGATCACCCCCTTACCCCTGCTGACCATCCCACCCGAACACAGAGGCGGCGGTGGCGGCAGTGTCTCCCATGTATTCTGGAATCCCGGCAGAGAGAACATACTGTCACTCAGGCCGTTTTTAGACGAGCGCACGGTGAGCTCACGCGTCGTTGCCAAAATCCCGCGAGACGGGATTAAACGAGACGTTGCCGCGAGTCATGCGCACGGGAGGGGGGGGAACGTGCATTCTTTTCCAGCTGCGATCTGACCGGGTCGGCGATCAAGGTGGTCAGATCGCGGCCGGAAAAGAATGCGCGTTCCCCTCCCGTGTGCGTAACTCGCGGTAGCGTCTTGTCTGATCCCGTCTTGCGGAGCGCACCGCACGCTCGTCTAAAAAAAGCCTCAGTGTAATGACAGCAACTCTGATTGGCCAGGAGACAAGACCATGGGGAGACATTGAATCAGGGCTGGCCTTAGACGTCATGGTGAAGGTGAGGATAAAATACAGGGCCCCAGGTAATCTCACCCTTCCCTCCACCCCCATGGCCTTTCTTCCTTGAGGGCACCCTCTAGAAGTAGTTGTGTTTGGGGACTTGCTTGGTGAGAGTGGGAGCCCTGCCCCCTGTTCTGGTGAAATCCATAGCGGGGTCCTCAGGAGAAAAGAGCAGGGCCTGGGGAAGTTGCCGTGTGGTAAGGCCATCCCTTCATCTAACTGGGTATCTCCCCGATACCTCCATCACTGTTAGGGCAGAGGAAGCATGCAGCAGCCAATCTGGGTGAAAAGAGACATGTGGCTAGGAGAGCTGCTCCCCCACCCAGGTGTGTGTGTGTGGGTAGAAGATGATGGCTGCCACCCTTAGGGCCGGGCTGGGGCACAGAATAAATGTGTGTGCAAGTGGGCCGGCCGGCGAGGCCTCCTCCACCACCAGCAAAGGAAGAGAACAAATGTGCAGGCAGGTGGCCCTGATGGGCAGCCATGGTGACCAGCCATAGAGGCCCCCGATCTCTGGTGGGGATCGGTCCAAAAATAGACATGCTGGCCCACCCCCATTGGCCTGCCTGGGCGGCTCTTGGCCCATGCTATTCACCCAGGATCTTCTGAGTGGACCAGTTCCAGGCCAGCCAATGATCCAGGCCAAGACAGCAACAGGCCCACAACTGGCAGCCTGGAAATAGAAGTCCTGCTGAGTGTTTGGCCTAGGCAGGCCATAGTTGCATCTATTATCACCCTCTGTCACGTCAGGTGCCTGAGGTGGCCCAAAAAACAAGCAGGGGCTGAGACAGCAGGTTTGGATAGGCTGGAGAGCTATTCGAGGCCCTGGAACTGCAGTCTGTGTATTGTTGTTGCAAACCATTCAGGATGGTCCTTCCTAGTACCCAACATATACCTACCTTGGTCCTCTTCTACTTGGGTCCTGTGTATATGACCAGTGGTTCCCAACAGTTTGCCCATGACCGCCATTTTGAGACCTCCATAAGCCCCTATCACACCAAAAGTATCTCAAATATCGAGATCGTGACTTCATCTGCCAAGGACATAATCCCACACAGAGACATAATCGGTAAAATAAATCTGGCAACTTCTAGTCAGGGCTTAATTTGGTGTTGAAGGGGGGCTTGGCAGGGCTCAACCCTGGCAACTGAAATTCAAGGGGGAGGGGCTGAACCCTGAGAAATATTCCCAGTAGGAATGTGCATCCCAAAATGTGACAGACCAAGAAAAGGCTGAAATTGGCCAGTTTGCCAGAAAAAAAGTTGGATAGTTTATTTGGCTTTCACAAATGACTTTCCTGCCCTGCCCTGCCCCCTATGCTGGTCCTCATACAGATTAAATCAAAAGAACTCCCATTTTATATTCTGCTGCAGTGAGGCAGACTAGTCCAGCGGTTGGGTTACTAGCTGGAATCTAGGGTTTAGTTTGCTACTCTGGCACGCTCTGGGGTAGGATATGAGGGGAGGGAGGGGGTTTCTAGGGCAGACCTGGTCCCCCAGCAATTAATTTTTTTTCCAAATTAAACACTGCTTCTAATACCGATCATGCGTGGAGATGGGGTCATGTTAGATCATCCAAATTAGTGAAGCAGTGCTTAATTTCTCTATTTCTGCCAAAAGCTAAATGTGGTCTTCTCTCCGTGCCTGGTAACATCCTCAATAGACGGTGACTGTAGAGATAAGGCAGATCAGATGTGGACATTTTAAACTAGTTACTTTCTTACTCAACCACTCTTTCTGGGTGTTTTTTGCTTCATCATCAGTGGCCCAATTCAAAAGACAAGCTCTCCTTCTGGATAAAACGTGCAATGCATGTTTTGCATCATCCAGTGACTCTCCCCTTAGATTAAATCTCCACTTGGCTTCCAAGGCACAAGGCTCCGTCATCTTTGACTTAGAAACTTTGGCTTTCTTCTTATTTCTTAACCCTGAACTTTCAGTTTCCTCCTTCACCTTACTTGCCTGTAAATCATCTTACAGCCACCTTCAGAGTTACCAGCAGCATCCAACTTTATCTTGATCTCTCCTCCTGACTCAGTCTCAACCAAAATCTTTCTTCATGCTTTAATCACATCATATCTAGACTACTGCAATTTCCTCTTTGAAAAGATCTTCCAAGAACTTTCTTTTGCTAAGTAACGGGGATCTGGCATGCCTGAGCCAAACGAATCACTTTTTCAGGAAGTGAATGTCCTCACTTATCTGTCTGCTGCACTGGATTCCCATCCTCCCAGATTTCAAATCTCCCCATAGATTTTCACTTTTGTGCCCACTTACTCTGCCAGTATTTGAAGATCATCTTCATTAAATCATTTTACAGCTCCTTACAGATAGTTACCAGCATTTTGGTCTCTGCCAAAATCTGTTTATGCTTTAATCGCATTAAAAGAAAAAATTGCAGTAATCCAGGTGTAAACATCTTCCAAGAACTCTCTTTTTTTGGCTAAGTAACAGGGGTCTGGAACGGGATGCCTTGACTAGACTAATTACTGTTTTGGGAAGTGGATGATTTCTCTCCCTTATCTGTTTACTGTCCTGGATTCCCATCCTCCCAAATTTCAAATCTCTCCATAGATTTCACTTCTGCGCCTGTTTACTCTGCCAGAACTGGAAGTCAGATAGCTTGGGAACGCATCTGGTGTTTTCTGAGTGCTTTCCTGTCCTTCACGACATAGCACTTTCCTTTGAGTAAGAACACACTCATGCTTTAATCTGGCTGCCAGCAAAGTATTTTGAGGTTCGAAGCCAAATGTTCTTCTCTCTCTCTCAGACGGCCTCAAAATTACAGTCGCTACAGACCTGCTGGAACACCAAACTATGCTATCTGTAAACACAGCTATGAAGCATTACAGCGCCCTACCAGGATCTGGTGAAGCACCACAACACAGAACTATGGCAGTAGGTGGAAATTAGGGATAGGACTCTGGGCAAAACTTTGGTTTTGGTCAATTTTGATTCGCATGAATTTCAGTTCTTTTTCAATTTTGGTACAATTGGATCTTTTGCATTGATTTTTGTACCGGATTTTTAACATTGCGGTTTTTCAACGGGGGACAAACCACAATGTTAAAATCAATGCAACAGATCCGATAGTACCAAAACTGAAAAAGAACCAAAATTTCGGATTCATTCAAAATGACAATTTCCGGGTACTTATCCAAAGCCTAAATTCCCATCCCTGGAAATGCTGTTGCTAAGCCTAAAAATCTTTCAGTGGCTGTGCAGTCCAGAAATCTTGCTTTCTACCCAATGGGGTAGACTATCGTTTTCTTCTCTTACATGAATTCTTTGGGTGTTCCTTCATATGCCAGGTAATTTAACTAAGAGCGTCTAGAGTAGGGTAGGGGAACCTTTTCCCTCCCGGGGGCCACTTGGAGAATTAATATAATCTCTAAGGGCCACACAGAAATTGGGGGGATGAGGTGTACTCAAGAAAAGGAGGATCCAGATCATGGATCTGTGTCTGAGATCGGTCTCCTGTCCTTGTGTGCAGGACCTCACCTCTACTTCCTTAGCTTGAGTAAGTGCTTGGGGATAGGAACTGGAGTCAGAGGCCAGGTCCAGGAACTAGCAAGGGGCCACATTGGGCCCTGAGGTTCTCCATCCCTGGTCTAGAGAGAAGAGGTTCCTGTGTTGGTCTCAAAATAAAAATAATAGCTGGAAACAAGGTAGTTCCAATCTCTTTTATTTGAACAACATCTCTTGGTGAGAGAACACAAGCTTCCAAGCCTTGTGGGGTTGCAGGTAATTGATAGTCATTCAATAACTGCAACCTCATCCTGAAGCCTCAAGTACTCTCAGCAGACATCAAGGGGGTATCTATCGGCCCCTCCATAATGATGTGGCAGACCCAATCACACAGAGCTCCAGCACAAGAGTGCATCTAAGGTCCCAGTAGTGCAGACAGGAGCTAAGCTGTCGAACAAGGATCTTATCAAGCATAGTGCCATTTAAAGGGGTCTGCTCAAGTTAGGGGTGGGAATTGGGATGAAAATTCCAATTTGGTTCTAGTCTGAGTTAAATCAGAATTTGTTCAGATTTTGGATCGTATTACTCTGATTCGGTTCGTATCTGAGCAATACGGGCCTAAATTCATGTCTGCCCCCAGCTCTGCCTCCCCCGGACCCCTGTCCACCTCTCCTGGACTCCCACCTGGCCGACAGTGAAAATGGCAGTCAGTCTGTGCGTGCCCGGCTGCTGGTTGAGAAGGCCATGGGCCACCGCTTCAGAGTCCGGAGGCTGGTAAATAAAGCAACTAACCTCCCTCCCCTCCCCTGCGTGGCCCCGCTGCCCCCAGCTCTGCTACCCCCAGGCCCGAACTGGCACTTGCCTCCCCTGTCCGCCCTGCAGCGGCACTGGGGTGGGCATACAGGGGTCTGGAGGAGACAGGCACCGTGCAGCTGTCTGGGGGAGGCAGAGCTGGGGGAAGGATGGGTTTGGCATGCTGCTCCAAGGAGCTTTGATAGATTCCCCACTGGGGGATATGAACCTTTGGCTCATATCCCCTGGCAGGTTCACATTGATTCTCATCGATATGAATCTTCCAAATTCGGACAATTTGTATTGATACGAATCCGAGTCACCCACCGCTCGCTCCAGATGGCCAGGGCTAATTCACCAGCCTGCTGTATAATTGCAGCTCTTGTTTTTGCTGGTCTCCAGCTAAAATTCTGTCTAATATAGTTTCAATCAATATAATCCCCACCCCACCTCCGTCTTACTTGGCAGGAGATTGCTAGCAATGAAGGGTCTTGCACGATGGAAGCTTGCAGGTGCTCAACAGCTGTAAAACATCTCACTGCAACTAATTTGCACAAGACGATGGCAGAGCTGGGAACAGCACTCAGTGTCGTGTTCAAGATCTCGCACCCGAGACCCCCCCTCTCTATTGACTCATAGCTTCTAGTTCAATCCCCAGCACGCCACAACCAACAGAGACTCCCCCGCCTCCTCTCAGGGAGGATGCATCCACGTGAAACTCATCAGTTACTGGATGCTTTCCCTTCCTGTAAATAGCAGTAGCATCTGCAGCCTCACAATGACAAAGGGCGGAGGGAGTGCTCCGGAGACCACATTTTTCTCGCGCAGAAAAAGCAAGGCGTATATCTTGCAGTTATGGGAGAGAAACAAGGGATGCAGATGCTAGAGAAGATGATCTTAAGCTCTAGTTTCAGCGGGACCAGAGATTAAGTTAAAATAAAACAGAACTTCTTTAGGATGATTTTTTTAAAAAGGTTAAAGGTCACCAGGACTGCTTAGTCTAAACACGAATCAGACTGAAACCAGAGTTGCAACTAAGGGTGGACCAGAAGGTCAGCTGGTGTGGACACACAACCAGTGACGGCACGGGTGCTGTGGTCACCTACCCTGGCAGTCTTACTGCACCCTCTGGGGCAGTCCTCCCCATACCTTCCCTGGTGCGCAGTGAAGCAGCCGTCTTAGAAGCCTGAAGTTACAGTCTGAGGGTGTTTTTAGATGAGATGCTGTTTCTCATGGACTGCAGAGTCTGGGAGAAACAAATTCACCTGTGGGCGGGGGGAAGGGGTTATCCCCACCCCTCCCCAAATATGGGAAGTCGGCCAGAACCATTGAAAACAGCACACTCACCAATGGATGGCGATCCAGACTTATGAAACCCCGCTATGAAGGAGTCCAGATCTCTGTCCATGTGCGAGTGCACTGTTTTCAATAGCGCCGGCCAACTTCCAGTATTGGAGGGGAACGTCTTAACACCTCTCCCCCCACGAGTTTGTTTCTCCTGGACGCTGCAGTCCACGAGAAACAGTGTCTCATCTAAAAACGCCCTGAGACGGTCATGGCCTGGAAGTTCCCAGCTTCAGGTCTTAGGGCTGATCTTCTGCAGAGCTTGGTGGAGCATGCAGAGCTGGACCACCACCACGCCTCCCAACAGTATCTACTTAGGAAGGACGGCCCCTCTTTGTCTGAATCTTACTGTCCCTCTTTCAGGAGAAAGAGGGACAAGACCACCAGTGTTCCAGCCCCTGGCACTTCCTTCCTGGTTGTCTCCCAGGAAAAGCCCTTGATGGGACAATGGGGAGAGGATTGAATGACAAGAGCCTAAGTGGAACGATAAGCAGATGAGTTTCTGCCCGTCTTTATTAGCGGTAGGTGCTCAGGGAAAGTTATGGATTTCAATCCGTTACAGACCTGGATCTTCAATTTCCAGATTTAATTACGGATCCGTAATATGGATCCCTATTAACAATTTAATAATAAAAGAAAATAATAATTTTAAAGTTATGCACGCACAAAATGGCCACTGGACTGTTCTGTGCATCCTTTTTTGAAATGGCGGTGGCAGCGTCACCATTTTGGAAAAATGGCAGCTGGTTTGCACGTGCGCAAAATGGCCACAGCGCACATGCAGAGCAGACTGGCTGCCCATTTCGAAAAGGGCAGCGATGCTGCTGCTGCCGCCATTTTGTAAAAGGCCACACACGCGCAGAACAATCCAGCAGCCATGTTGTACATGCAGAGTTATTTTTATTGATAGGTTTTAAACCAAACCGCAACAGACATGTTGCGGTTCAGTACGGATTAAATCGTAACCACCCGTTATGGTCAGCTACGGATTAACCATAACACCCATCCCTACTCTTTATGCACGTAGAATGTTAGAAGGGGTGTGTGTGTGTGTGTGTGTGTGTGTGCGCGTGTNCTGCCATTTTTCCAAAATGGTGACGCTGCCACCGCCATTTCAAAAAAGGATGCACAGAACAGTCCAGTGGCCATTTTGTGCGTGCATAACTTTAAAATTATTATTTTCTTTTATTATTAAATTGTTAATAGGGATCCATATTACGGATCCGTAATTAAATCTGGAAATTGAAGATCCAGGTCTGTAACGGATTGAAATCCATAACTTTCCCTGAGCACCTACCGCTAATAAAGACGGGCAGAAACTCATCTGCTTATCGTTCCACTTAGGCTCTTGTCATTCAATCCTCTCCCCATTGTCCCATCAAGGGCTTTTCCTGGGAGACAACCAGGAAGGAAGTGCCAGGGGCTGGAACACTGGTGGTCTTGTCCCTCTTTCTCCTGAAAGAGGGACAGTAAGATTCAGACAAAGAGGGGCCGTCCTTCCTAAGTAGATACTGTTGGGAGGCGTGGTGGTGGTCCAGCTCTGCATGCTCCACCAAGCTCTGCAGAAGATCAGCCCTAAGACCTGAAGCTGGGAACTTCCAGGCCATGACCGTCTCAGGGCGTTTTTAGATGAGACACTGTTTCTCGTGGACTGCAGCGTCCAGGAGAAACAAACTCGTGGGGGGAGAGGTGTTAAGACGTTCCCCTCCAATACTGGAAGTTGGCCGGCGCTATTGAAAACAGTGCACTCGCACATGGACAGAGATCTGGACTCCTTCATAGCGGGGTTTCATAAGTCTGGATCGCCATCCATTGGTGAGTGTGCTGTTTTCAATGGTGCTGGCCGACTTCCCATATTTGGGGAGGGGTGGGGATAACCCCTTCCCCCCGCCCACAGGTGAATTTGTTTCTCCCAGACTCTGCAGTCCATGAGAAACAGCATCTCATCTAAAAACACCCTCAGACTGTAACTTCAGGCTTCTAAGACGGCTGCTTCACTGCGCACCAGGGAAGGTATGGGGAGGACTGCCCCAGAGGGTGCAGTAAGACTGCCAGGGTAGGTGACCACAGCACCCGTGCCGTCACTGGTTGTGTGTCCACACCAGCTGACCTTCTGGTCCACCCTTAGTTGCAACTCTGGTTTCAGTCTGATTCGTGTTTAGACTAAGCAGTCCTGGTGACCTTTAACCTTTTTAAAAAAATCATCCTAAAGAAGTTCTGTTTTATTTTAACTTAATCTCTGGTCCCGCTGAAACTAGAGCTTAAGATCATCTTCTCTAGCATCTGCATCCCTTGTTTCTCTCCCATAACTGCAAGATATACGCCTTGCTTTTTCTGCGCGAGAAAAATGTGGTCTCCGGAGCACTCCCTCCGCCCTTTGTCATTGTGAGGCTGCAGATGCTACTGCTATTTACAGGAAGGGAAAGCATCCAGTAACTGATGAGTTTCACGTGGATGCATCCTCCCTGAGAGGAGGCGGGGGAGTCTCTGTTGGTTGTGGCGTGCTGGGGATTGAACTAGAAGCTATGAGTCAATAGAGAGGGGGGGTCTCGGGTGCGAGATCTTGAACACGACACTGAGTGCTGTTCCCAGCTCTGCCATCGTCTTGTGCAAATTAGTTGCAGTGAGATGTTTTACAGCTGTTGAGCACCTGCAAGCTTCCATCGTGCAAGACCCTTCATTGCTAGCAATCTCCTGCCAAGTAAGACGGAGGTGGGGTGGGGATTATATTGATTGAAACTATATTAGACAGAATTTTAGCTGGAGACCAGCAAAAACAAGAGCTGCAATTATACAGCAGGCTGGTGAATTAGCCCTGGCCATCTGGAGCGAGCGGTGGGTGACTCGGATTCGTATCAATACAAATTGTCCGAATTTGGAAGATTCATATCGATGAGAATCAATGTGAACCTGCCAGGGGATATGAGCCAAAGGTTCATATCCCCCAGTGGGGAATCTATCAAAGCTCCTTGGAGCAGCATGCCAAACCCATCCTTCCCCCAGCTCTGCCTCCCCCAGACAGCTGCACGGTGCCTGTCTCCTCCAGACCCCTGTATGCCCACCCCAGTGCCGCTGCAGGGCGGACAGGGGAGGCAAGTGCCAGTTCGGGCCTGGGGGTAGCAGAGCTGGGGGCAGCGGGGCCACGCAGGGGAGGGGAGGGAGGTTAGTTGCTTTATTTACCAGCCTCCGGACTCTGAAGCGGTGGCCCATGGCCTTCTCAACCAGCAGCCGGGCACGCACAGACTGACTGCCATTTTCATTGTCGGCCAGGTGGGAGTCCAGGAGAGGTGGACAGGGGTCCGGGGGAGGCAGAGCTGGGGGCAGACATGAATTTAGGCCCGTATTGCTCAGATACGAACCGAATCAGAGTAATACGATCCAAAATCTGAACAAATTCTGATTTAACTCAGACTAGAACCAAATTGGAATTTTCATCCCAATTCCCACCCCTAACTTGAGCAGACCCCTTTAAATGGCACTATGCTTGATAAGATCCTTGTTCGACAGCTTAGCTCCTGTCTGCACTACTGGGACCTTAGATGCACTCTTGTGCTGGAGCTCTGTGTGTTTGGGTCTGCCACATCATTATGGAGGGGCCGATAGATACCCCCTTGATGTCTGCTGAGAGTACTTGAGGCTTCAGGATGAGGTTGCAGTTATTGAATGACTGTATCAATTACCTGCAACCCCACAAGGCTTGGAAGCTTGTGTTCTCTCACCAAGAGATGTTGTTCAAATAAAAGAGATTGGAACTACCTTGTTTCCAGCTATTATTTTTATTTTGAGACCAACACAGGAACCTCTTCTCTCTAGACCAGGGATGGAGAACCTCAGGGCCCAATGTGGCCCCTTGCTAGTTCCTGGGCCTGGCCTCTGACTCCAGTTCCTATCCCCAACACTTACTCAAGCTAAGGAAGTAGAGGTGAGGTCCTGCACACAAGGACAGGAGACAGATCTCAGACACAGATCCATGATTGATTAGAAACATTTCCCCCCCCCCTAAAAATGTTATGACCTTGGAGAACAGCTGAAATGAGAGAGCATGCTTAGGACAAGAGTAGGGGAACCGTTTCCACTTTGAAAATTAGTACAATCCCCAAGGGTCACACAGAAAGTAGGAGCCTGGGAGGGTGTGCAGGAAGAGGAGGGCCCGGCTCATGGATTTGTGCCTTGGATCTGTCCCCTAGCCTTATGTGCATGTCCTCTTACCCTGACCCTTGGCTTTTCAGTGCTTGGGAATAGAAATCAGATCCTGGAGCTAAATCAAGGAAAGGGACCACATAGAAACACGCCAAAGGCTTCATTTGGGCCCCAGGCCGGAGGTTCCTCATCCCTGGCTTAGTTAGGGCGGCCAGATACGCAACCTGTATTTCTCAAAAATGTCCTCTAATATTTGCATATCTGGCCACCCTACGCTTAGCAGATAAAGCAGAGAGGCACAGGATAATAACCAGGACGTTGGAGGAAACAGGGAGGGAAGAATGTTTTTAGTAGTTTTAGGATTTTTATTGACTTTTTAAAATGTTTATGAATGTTTTATCTTGATGGTCTGTGTCTGTTGTGAGTCGTCCCGAGCTGCTCTGCGAGCAGGAGGGTGCCGGGTACAAGAGCAAAGAAAGAAAGGAAAGAGAGAAGACAAACATGGGAGGGTCACCACTTAGGAAGGCCCCCCACCTTTTTGTTCTTTGGAAGGGGTGGGATAATTGGGACATAAGCCTGGGCCCCCCTCAAGCCTTGCTGCACTGCTGGTCTGACCGATAATCTCTGCCTCCCCTCCAACATCCCTTGTGGACAGTCCCTATTGCGGACTATGAGCACATTTCACTCCAGCCCTAGGGCCCCCATTAGCTAAGCACAGCTGGCTCACGGAGCTTTTATTTGTGACGGGTGCATTCACTTCCGTTAGCCTTTTATTCACCCATTTGGAATAAACTCCCGATTCAGGCCCCTGCTGTCCATGGCTTATATCTGCAAGCCTCCCTTGCCATTTCTAAGGCAGCTGGTGTGATGGAGAGCAAAAATTCTATGACTTCTTCCTTATCTCCAACTCTCTTCCATGCCTCGGCTTTCAAACATCTGCATAGCCCCCTGGAGGCTCCGGAAATAAGCACGCTCCATACATCCTGCCCCAGAAGGATGACAACAGAAAGGGGGGTGGGGGAGAAACAACATATGCTTGGCTCCAACCTGCTGTCTTGTATATAGCCTTTAGCATCAGCTGGACAGAAGACGACGCTTTGCTGAAACACAGGTTATGCAGGTCTCATGGGCATTTTCCCGAGTCCTCGCTAGGGCCAGGCCTTCCTGCTCTTCCAGGACTATGTTAAAATCTCCCCCCCCCCCCCCCCNCCCCCCCCCCCCCCCATGGTCTCTTGTGAGAGGCTGTTTTGTATTATGGGAAATGAAAGCCAGTCATAGAGTGAAAAAATATCTGACTCTCCTCCCTGTAAAAAAGTTGCAAGATCTTCCTCAATTTAGCACAAAAACCTCACAAACAACCTGCAGTATTGATAAGACTTTTCTTTAGAGGGGACCATCCAGTAATCCACTGCCACAGCAATGGGAGGGGTTTAGTGAAGGGGAGGGGTTGTCACCCCCTCCTGGAGAAGTGGTTGGAACCATAGAGGGGGCAGGACAAAAGAGATGTCACAACCTTTTGATATAACTCAGTCCCTTACCAAACATCATGATGCCATAACATTCAGTAGGCGGCAGGACCAAAAGAGGGCAGGGGCAGCGTGGTTGTCACCCCCACTGAGGGTATTGTAATGAATCACGAAGCTATTCTCTCTCTGCATAGTTTAATTGGTATTGAGGGGGAAAGCCCACAGAGACTGCATTCAATGTGTGGGGGAAATGGTCCCCATCCCCCTTACCACTCAGACCTAATCTCCCTACGCACTCCTGCACGCGCTCTCCGCTCTTCCTCCGTCCCCTCCCTCACTTCTCCTGCTCACCTAACCGCCTTCGATCCTTCTCCCTCACTACCCCCCATGCCTGGAACTCCCTCCCTACCCACATCTGCCTTGCCCCCTCCCTCCGCTCCTTCAAATCCCTCCTCAAGACCCTTTTTCCTCGCCGCCTTTCCCAATGCCTGCTAGTCGTTCCCATTTACCCACTGTCTGCCCTCCTCTGCAGACTGCTGTAACCAACCTGATTGTAACCAAGCCAAACACACGCTCCTGGAGACTTTGCATCCGCCTGAATGTTTGTCTGTCTTCTCCCCTGTCTCTCCCACTGTCCCCTCTCCCTGTCTCCCCCGCCTTGTCTTTTAGATTGTAAGCCACAGGCAGGGACCGCATCTATTTCTATGTTCTGTACAGCACCAGGTCACACAACTGGCGCTATATAAATGTTTATAATAATAATAATAATAATAATCCCCAAAGTAAAAACAATGAATGAACAGAATTGTGCTCATACAATTTTACTCCTTCCTAATGTCTTGCTAGGTGTGAGGATGCAATTATTCTCCACACCGAGGCAGTAGTCAATTTGTTCTGGTAGCTGACAACTTGGGACACAGCAAAAACTCAAGACAGGCCATTTTTACACGGACGCCCTCCACCCCTGCTCAGTGTTCGGGTGGGTGTGTGGCGGGAGGGAGCGACAGTGTAAATGGCCGGTGGTGGGGAGGCTGGGTGTCCACCTGGTGTTCGCCCATGTGAACACCGAGCGGGATGGGTAGGGGTGCGTACGCACTGCCGCACAACACCTACCTCCACCCGCCTCCACCGACAGAGCCCTCTGGAAAACCAGGAGGCTTCGTGGGTGTGTGTCTATGTAAACCTCCATGAGGTGGGAGTGTGGAGATTTGGGGATTGTATTTATTGGGTCACTGTTATTTTTATCATTGCAAATCACCCTGATCCTCTCTTTGGATAGGGCGCCATAGAAATCAAAATAAAAAAATACTACTACATCTGTCAAAAATGACAAAGGAATGAACAACAGGCCTTGAGCAGATTGACTCTGTATTGGACACAATTTCTTCTTTGGGAAATGGGTTGAAAACGGTTTACTGGAAAAGCATGGCCAACAGAATCTCATGGGAAAGGGTGGGATTGTTAAGAACCTCAATCTCTACCTGCACTTGCTGGCAATCTCCATTTTTCTCGATTGCTACTAAGAAGCTATGGACCAGTCGTTCCATTCTGCAGCTCCTTATACACAATGGCAACAGTTCAGCAGAAGAGCTTGCCAGTTGAATTCAGAGCAGGTACCTTTGGGATCGATGTCTTCATTCTTGTTTGATGTAGACTAGGATAAAACATTGGTTCTCAAACTGGTAGGCCTACAATGCGTTGGGCATGAGTAGGTACAGTTGCCAAACCCCTACTTCTGCTCTGGCTGAGCTACAGGTAATTTCAAATGTGGTGATGGTCTACCAATGATGTGGCGGCTACCGACGCTGGAGGTAATGTCCATAGCTCTGCCACTCGGCCCTAAAGGGATGCAGGGAAGGACAAGGGAGACAGAAAATAGGTGGGGTAGTTATATGTCCATGCATTGAGTGGTGGGAAGGTCAAGAGAAGTGTGTCCTAAAAAGTTGAAAACCTCTGGTCGAAGACTCTGCTGCTGTTTGTACTACCTTGCTCATTGCTGATTTCAGTATCTTTCTACAACATCAATATCTACTGTAACCCAAAACACCCCAGGCTGGGTTGCCAGCAAACAGGGGTTGAACTGGGGACTCCCTGCTCCATTGGCATGAGTCTCGACATTCTATGCTAAAAGATCTGTCTGTCTCTCAACTTCATCGAGCAGCAGTCTCACAAAACCACCTCTACACCACTAGAGGGGGCCAACACGTCAACTCTCTAGGGCTACACTACTATCAACTTTCTACCATCAGTATCTTCACCGTTCTAACGTATCTCAAACAAGAATGGTTTCCTTGCGAGATCCTCCCCGATTGCGACAGGCACATTTTAGTATTTTCTTCACTCACTGAAGATCCACAAAATGTTTTGCTTCTTCATGTTCAAGTCGTGTTTCCTTCATCCACTCTCAACAGACAATCGCCCCTTTTCTAGGAATTTCCCCACAAATTTCCCCACCAAATCAGAATTCATGCTCCAGCAATGGAATGAGCGTCCGCTATTTTGGAAATCCCACTACAGCTCAGCCAGAGCAAGCAGAGTAATACTGGGTAAAACCAAACATGACAGAGACCCGCTCTGGCCAGCTTTGTCCCACGAGTCTGTGTCACGTTTGTGCTTGGGCCTCCAGCTCTTTGCCCCAGACTGACCCCAGGCGTGTTGGCGGCTAAGCCAGGCTGTTACTTGGCAAAGTGCTGAAGTCACAACCAGGGTTACTGCGCCCTCCCCGGTCACTTCAGGGCAAAGCAGAACACAGTGGGTTAGAACGTATGTTCTGACCCGCTATGACCCATCCCAGATGGGGGCTGCCTGGTAGTTCATGATTGGCTGCCATGGCTGCCTGTCAAGGTGGGGCACTGGGTGCAGCATAGCGGTGGGCTAGGACACCTCCTCAGCCGGAGTCACATATGGCCGGTTCCCCGATCTGACCCCGGCTGTGTCAGTGGAGATCCGACCCGACTAGGGTCACTGTCCTGCCTATGTCACTTCTGCTTTTACCCATTGTCACAGATTTGCTGTTTGGGGGTGGGGTGGGGGTCACAGGACTGTATTTAAGTCGCAAAAAGGGGCCAAGTAGGTTTAGGTCAATTTTGTGAAGTGCTCCATCCACCATTCAACCAGGGGTAGGGAGCACTATATAAAATTATTCTTACTGAACAGTCTGGCCCAAGGAGTGTTTGTTTAACTACATGCATTAGGCACAATGGGTTAATCATCTTCCATCGTAATACAATATACGTAATAGACAGTTTTGACTACACCGATATTAAACTGAAAATAAGTTAGTGAAGGTATTTAGCAGTCTGCTTTGAAGACTAGCAATGATGTGTGTTTTGGCCAGAATAGTAGATAGTCAAGGTTGGGAAACAGTAATAAAGAAACGTGTAAAAACTCTCTCTAAACTAACTCGGCGGCTTGTTTTTTTATTTTGCCAAGGTAAATATTTGCAGTTATTGAGAAAACACATGTCCATTTTGGTTTGAGAACCAGAAACTCAGGACTTTTGAGAAATAAAAATGAAATGACTTGTGGGTTCTGTGCCCAACCTATTATTCGTTAGTTTGAAGAAGGGTAACTATACTAATACACAATTATGAAAAGGAGCAGTATAGCCAGTAAGAACAGCACCTCCATTTCCCATGCAACTAGTTTCCGATTTTCTGGTCCACCTCTACACACACAACTAGTGGGACTCACGTTTGTTAAATCAATTTGCATATTACCCTGGGCTTTGGGGAACTTGGAGAATTTCATTTCTATGGGACCCAAGGCCTATATAAGACTCATCCACATCAGCTCAGTTTCCATCTTGTAGCTGAAGTAGGTTTTACTGCAGAACCTTTCCCCAAAGCGACAGACACAAAAAGGAAAAAGGCAGGGGCTCTATCACAATTAAGACTCCCCCAAAAATCTGGAAAAGCAGAATGAAGGTTCAACAAACATATGCAAGACAGAAAAGCTGGTGGTTTGGGTGATCGAATGCACTCAGATGAGCTGTGTGACCGTAGCACCAAAACGGATGCTCAGAGAACTAACTAAAGCACCTGCTTCTGGGGAAATGTAAAATTAAATCCAAGCAGGTGAGGTTACTTAAAAAATAATAATAATAAAATCACACCTTGTTCAACCCAAGCTACCGTATGACAGCTGCTAATCATGAGAATGGAATCATTTCTGCACATGAGTTTTCACTCTGTTTTGTAGCCTGGCATCAGGGGCCTAGAACTCAAGTTCCTGAGGAGACCAAGCTAGCACCTTACCATCTGCACCCCAGCAAGCAGAGGCCAGACCAGGCCCACCTGAACATGTTCCAGCTGCAAGGGGTCAGGTGAACAGGAGGCCACTGCTCATCAGCTCCCCTCCTGTACTTATTTCCTGGTCACACCTTTGTCTCAGCAATCCGTCCCATGGATTGCTGGTCAGACCCCCCCACCTCGGTCGCTCCAGCTCAGTTCTAGTCTGCCTACCCACCGCACTTGAGTAGCCCCCAGCTTCAACCCCTGCAACCCTTCCTGCTTGCATCCAGCCCCTATTCTGCCTCTTACAGATGGACTTCCTGGTGTTAACCGCCTGGACTTCGGCCTCAAGCCTGATGACCCTCATGGACTGCTGCTTTGTCAAGTCTGTTCCGCAAGTATGAGGGTCCCAATCCTGCATACCTGGCACCCTGGGCTTCTAATGGCTTATGCTACTCTCTGGAATGGGCCTCTCTCCCAGCAGTAGGGAGACGCGGGTGCCTCTCCCCCGTGTTCTCCCATTATAAGCCAATAATCTTGGAGTTAGTTCACAAAACGTGAAGGTAAAGGATTGCACCTAGACTATGACCATGACTTCAAGCAGAGTAACAGAGAGTGTCTTTATAGCTGGACCACCCCTGTGGTGGATGGCCAGCCCTGCTTCTCCCCACATGCAGCCCTGACAGTTGGGTTTAAAGAGACCTGGCATTACCATGTCCCGCAGTCCGTCTGCACCCCTACCCCCCCACCATAGAGCTGTGGCCGGATCAGCCACCGCTCTGGGCTGCTGGCTGCAGCTCTGTGGTGTTGCCAGGAGAGCTGCAGCAGCCCATGGGAGTAGAGTCTAGTAAATGAACCGCTGCTCCGCTCCGACCAGTGCTTGGGGGGCTGGCTCTGCTTGCGTTGCTCTGGGACGTTCCAGGGCACTGCCAGCAAAGCAGCCCCAGAGCACAAAAAGTCTGCCCCACCTCTGCTCCAGCTTTACCTTCGGTGAGCTGCTTTTAAACAGATGGTCTAGCCGGGGGTGGGGGGCAGAACAGACGTCCATCTAAAGACACCCCATGACAGCAAGTTTTAAGATTTTAATTTGTAGTAAGTTTCACTTAGTCAGCATAACATCTTCTCAGTAAAAACCAAGTTCAAAGCAGGATGCAGACAATTTTGTCGAGCTATTCCTTTGATTAACCTGGTTGCCTGTTTAATTACGTGCTGCAGCATAGATTTTCAGTGTGTAGCTGCTCTCCAAAGTAGCTAGAATGAGCTGTGCTTTCCTCCCACT
Source organism: Sphenodon punctatus (assembly GCA_003113815.1). Classification (NCBI taxonomy): domain Eukaryota; kingdom Metazoa; phylum Chordata; class Lepidosauria; order Sphenodontia; family Sphenodontidae; genus Sphenodon; species Sphenodon punctatus. The sequence continues at coordinate 2,619,151 of QEPC01012846.1, forward strand.
CTAACCTACGCAGAAGAGAGTTTACAGTACATTTCTTGCAACAGAATGATGCATTGATATCATGACCTTGACTTCTACTTTCTTGGCAGTTCGTGGCCATAAAAATCACTTTGTTCAAGGGCAGCGACTGTAACAAATAAGCTTTAACTAAACCATCACTTTTTCTCTCTTACTGATTGCACGGTTCTGCTTTATGACAGAGGTTAATACAAAGAACGACTCTTTGGTGACATTGTTTAAACCTCTTTATCCTTGTCTAATTAAACTGAATAGTTTAAAGATGATTCACAAGGCTTGATGACCCCTTGCATCCTAAAGACGGCATTGATTATCCACAAAAGCAGCACATGGAAAAGCTGAGCAGATTCAGCATGAATACTTACGAGCAAAAGTAGTGCCATATTGGGTCAGATCAACGGTCCATCAGTCCCAGAATCCTGTCTCTGACAGTGGCCACTCCTCAGGCGATAGGTGTTCTCATTTGCCTATTGCCGAATGAAGAGTCCTGTATGGCTTGAAAGCCATCATGCGATGGCCTGCTCTACCAGACTCCAGACCGGGGCCAGAGCTGGTCTGGGCAGGTGGGCCACCCTTAGCAGAATGGGGTGTTGGTGGGTGGGTCTGCACATCGCCCCACCACCCAGCCCAGACATGCCGGCAGCCTGTTTGGCAGCCGGGCCAGATACTGCCCAGGGTGAGGGCGCTCACTCTGGGCAGAATCAAGCCATGGTGGTGCCAGGAGCCATCACATAAAGCCACCCAATGTTGCTCTTGCTCATACTTCCTTTGCCTGCCTTCAGCTCTCAGTTGGAGTTTCCCACAGCTCTGCCCTTGGGACTACTTCTCTCTTTGTGGCAGGGGTGGGGAACGGTTTCCTTCCAGGGGGAAGTTAACTATTAGTACAAGCTCTGAAGGCTGCATAGGAGTGGAGGTAAGAGGTGCACTCAAGAAAAGGAGGGTCCAGGTCATGGATCTGTCCACTACCCCCGAGTGCACGCCCCAATCTCTACTCGCATAACCTGAGCTGAGTTTTTTACTGCTTTGGTGCAGAAACCGGATGCAGGAACTGGAAATAGGTCACATCAAAGTTTGCTGGGGGGCTGCACTTGACCCGCCCAGGCAGGAGGTGACCCACCCCTGCATTATAGCTGAGCCTGCGGAAAACTCATTGAATCTCACAGCTTCCTCCAGTATTACTTTAAACAGAAGCATCAAAATGGCAGTGGTGAAGTGAAACATCATATGATAGGGCTGTTTCCACAAAGACCAGAGGAAATAGCTTTTGAAACAAAGAGCAATGTGATTTTTAGTGCTTAGGGGCCAGCTTCTGCGGTTGTTTCTAGGATTCGAGAGCCAAGAACTGAAGGAAAGCAGTGCGCATACACGGTATTTTACTCTTCCAGCTCCCTCCCCTGCATCCCGGATATGACAGGAGCCACATGGTGACCTCACACAGAAGTTCTCTAGGTGGGTCCCACTCCTCGCCCCAGCCCCGAGAGCTACCACAGCCCCTGGAGAATGCAGGGGGTGTGTGTCTGGGCACCAAATCGCTCCCCAAATCGAAAAGGTAAATCAGTTCTAGTCAAAATAAATTTATGCAAACTCACTTTGCATATTTGTTTCAACTGCATAATCAACCCCTTCATTTGTATGGAATGTGGGTATCCTGGTTGTGGAATTCAGAGGTTTTTTTTTGCATACAACATATGGGACCCCAATTACAGTCTTAACGACATAAAAGGAAGAGAAACTTCCAGCAATCCAAGGGCCAACAGCAAGAGATATCCAAATCTATTGGCTAGATAAAACAGAAAGCTTCTGCATCTGGATCCTCCATCTGAAAACATCGCTTAGGGAATGGTCTGTTTGATGTAAAGTGGTTCCTAATGTTAAGCAATTAGGACAGAGCCCCAGACAGTTAAAAAATGTTATACAAGTTCATTGATTCAGATAAAAAGCAAATGACATGCTGAATCATGGATAAAATATTCCTGCGACACAGAGAAATATCACACTGTAGCCATATACACGCCAATACTGCAACACGTTGGCTTTCCAAGTCTACATTTTAATCAAGCAGAAATGATGCTTGCCTGCACCAACACAGGATGGCTATAAGCTTTCATATTTTGGGCTCTCAGCTTCACCAGGAGAGCAAAGCAAGGGAGTTCAATTCAGCGGCATTTCTCCGATACAACAACTTTGGAAGCTCACAGCCAGACAGCTCCTAAATTTAAGGAAATACAAGTTGAGGCTGGCCAAGAGGTCGATTACGATCTGCTGGTGGATCGCAACAAGCTAGTCTCCAGTAGATCACAGGACAGGGAAGGAGGATGGGGGACTCAGTCTCTCAGAGATCCCCTGTGGAGAGGAGAGCTGAACTGGTGCCCTGAAGAACTTCTGCAAGACGACAGGTGAGGAATGCAATGTACTGTCCACGCAAGACGAGGACTCTAAGGGGCAGCGGTTCTCAAACCTTTCTGAACCATGTCCCCCTTCCCATTTGTCATAGCCGGGGCCCCTCCCCTCCCCCTCTTGCTCTCAGTTTTCCTCTCCCCCTATTGCTTCCTTTCTCTGCCTCTCGTTCCGAATTGGTCCTTGCCACTCCGTTCTTTTCTCGATTCCCTTTAACTTAAGGAGTATGGGGCTAGATGTTTGCCAGCTGGGATCCTTCTGCCCCAACCCCATTTGAGAAGGTAAGCCTGGGAAACAGCAGAAAGAATCTCGGTAGATGGCTTGAGGTCGACACCCAAATCAAGTGGATTGCGTGCCCCATAAGTCTGGACCACCCTGCTCTAGGCATCAGACAGGTAGAACCTGAGGATTGTGATGAAGAGTCAGAAAATCCCAAACGGCTGTTTTCATGAGAGCTCTTCACCTACTTGTTTAATTAGACCCTCACACCACTCATGCAATCCAAATGGGTCTACGACATGGACATTAGCCAATGGAGGAAAGCGTGAGGTTGGGTAGACTCTCCTCAGATGTCACAATGACCTGAATTGGGTCATAGAGAGCATGAGCCGCACGTAGGCTGCTTTTAGATGATCATTTTAAAAGTCTTCGTTTGATCTAGGATGTTTGTAATTGTGATCGCGTAAACACTTAACAGTTTTTTTGTTTTTTTTAAAAAAGCACTTCCTTGTTTTAGGTGGGTATTAAAAACACACCTTTCCCCGTTTTACATAAATGTTTCAATTTGGTAATGTTTCACAGCAATTGCTTTGGTTGTGTAAACATTTTAAACGGGCTGTAGAGCCAGGAGAGTGCCGGTGGGACCGAGGAACTGAAATTCACACGAGAAATTAAATTAACAAGAGCTCTGCAGCAGACCCACATGCTGAGGATTTGAAATTAACAAGGGAACTGAAATTAGCAATAGCGGTGCAGCCCTTGTAAAAGATCCGCTGACTCCTCCAGCATAACGCTTTAGCCTGTTTTTCATAAAACGTTTTAGTAAAGATCTAAAACGTTCTTGATATGGTACCTTAAGAACTTTTCAGTGTGATTGTCTAAAAAGAGACTTCGAGATGGCCAATACATTAAATGTGGCTTGCTCCAACTATCCGTGTTCTTTGATTCAGTATGCAAAGTGCAGAGAACATTTCCGCTATCAAAATGTGTAGCGGCTCTAAACTCAGCCATGAACTCTGAAGAGACGTACACAAAGCTATTACTATTCTTTTAAGTTTGAAGTACAAAACTTCGTAAGAACATACGTAGTGCCATATTGGGTCAGACCAATGTTCCATAATAAACCCATCAGTGGCCAATCTCGGTCGCTTGGAAGCAGTACCCAACTGGTCACAATGGGGCAATCCATTCCCTCTTGTTCAATCCCAGCTCCGGGCAGTAAGAGGTTACATTCCCAGAAACCTATCTGGCTAATAGCTGCTAATGGACCCATCCTCCAGAAACTTGTCCAATCCTTTTCAAACCCAGCTATACTACTGGCCTTGACCCCCAACTTCTGGCAACAAATTCCACAATTTAATTGTGAGTTGAATGAAAAAAAAACCATCTCTTTTATTTGTTTTAAATGTGCTCCTTGTTAGTTTCATTGGGTGTCTCCCAATTCGAGTACTATTTACTTGTTCCGCACCACTCACGTTTTTATAAGCTTCTATCATATCTTCTCTTGGTTGTCTCGTCTCCAAGCTTAAAAGCCCTAATCTATCTAGCCTCTCTTCACAGAGGAGCTGTTCCATGCCGAGGAGAGAAATCAGTTGCGTATTTTTTTTAAACTGACTCAAGTGAAGTCACTCTGGATCTATCCCAAGTTAAGCTAAGGTGGTGGCCTAATTGTCCTTCTCTGCACCGTATGCAAGTACAACCCTCTTCACATGGATCTCATCCCTCAGTACAGAGAAGGGGGAAACCAGCCTACTCGTACAACCAGATACCATATTTAGCTCATGAAGCCTGCAGATAGCACTCAACCCGTGCAATTTCAAGACAGACCAAATGTACGGAAAGAAGTTTGCTATCCCCACATAGAATCCCTTGTCAGCAGCTTGCAAACCCATCATTTTTGTAAACAATAATCTTAGCTTTAATTGTTTTTCAGCTGACAAATGGAGACAGGAAATATAGGATACATAAACTGAAGCATAATTTACCGCAAAACATGGGAGTAAATCCATCAGGCTTCCAAATCCACCCGGCTTGGTAAAAAACAATATAGGACAGCTTGGAATCCACGAACTGTGTTCCAGTGGACAAAGCTGCATGCCCAGATTAAATTTACACACATTACTCATTCCACCAATACCCACTATGAACTATGCAATTCATGATGGGCACCATAGCAGCTATACTGGAGGCCAGTTGTTCATTTCCTCAACTGTGAAGGGGAGAGAGAGTGCAAAGAGCCCCTGCTCTGGGCTCTGAAGGGTTGATGTAGAATTGCCTATGCTCTAAGCTCAACTTACCTGAGGGAGGAGAAAAATAGATGGAATGCACAGGAAGAACAGAATAGAATCAAACTGGAAATGGGCGGGCCCACCAGGGATCTTCCTTTCTGTCTTCTGCCGACACAGATGATCACTTTGAATCCTAGGTCTTGATCCACTGGAGAAGGTTACTCCCAACAGGCTCAATGGCTGTATTCACACAAGACACCAAATTCTCTAAAAAATCCCCACACCCCCCAATCCCAACACACACACTCACAATTTTTAAAAGTAGATCCCATGGAAAGGCTAAGTCAAAGAATGCAGTGGTAAACCAAGATTAACTAAGCACATTTACACATACATTAAATCAGCGCTTTTTTCTTTCCCCCGCATATTAGAACGACGTGGGAAAGACTCCATGTGCTTATTTAGCAGTTCTTCCACTTGTTTTTCCAGCACATTGAGGGGCAGCCAAAAGCTACCTTTACAAGCGCGCATTTGAAATGACCCGCATAAATCCTCTTGTCAGAATGTCGGTACTTCTAGTCAGTGTCATGTCAGTTACACAGCGCCCCACTTCCCGTCTCCGCTCCTCTCCCGTCTCTGGGAGCGCGGAAGTGGGGCTCTGTGTAACTGACATGACACTGACCAGCTTGTGAGTCAGACTAGTCAGTGTCATGGCAGTGTGAATAGTGCATGGGTTTATTTAAGGGCATTTTGAAATTGACTGCATTTAGGAAAAGCAGCATTTTAATGTATGTGTGAATGTGCTCTAAGAAAACAAGGTTTAACGATCGGGCCAATTCCCTCATGCATGTGTGTCATAACGCACAAAGGGATTAATTCTGCTGTCAGCTGGTCTTCCCACAGACTCAGCAGAGCGCCACAAAGCATTACGGCATACCCAGCAGCAGTAAAGGCAATAGGGGGGGAGGGCGACTTTTAGAGTGAAGGGAGGGAACGTGGGAACAAGTTTTACCACCACAGGATTACAGTCTCCCATCAGAAATTGTTAAGGTAGGAGAAGTCAGAAAAGGCTTGTGGGAATGCAACTAAAGCATCCACGAGTGGAGGGGGAAAGTAATAGGCATCTTGAGAAGGCATACAGAAAAAGGAACACCCCGACATTAAAACATTGGAGCAGAAAAAACAGCGCGTGAACCTCAGAGATTTTAACCAAGTTTAAGGTTTTTTGTAATTTTTTTTTTTTTTAATTGAAATAGACCCAAAGCAAAGGGGAAAAAACCAAACAAAAAACCAAACAAAACCCCCCAAAAGCAACCTCCAAACCCCTTACATTACAAAGGAACAAAATACATGGATATTGATAACACAAAGAGCAGCCTGGAAGCTAGACTCGTGAACAAACGGTAAAGGTGTTCTCATCCCAGTGGAACGGCAGGCTCTGGATCAACATGACTGAGAAGGTTAGAACTGAGTTTCTGTATAGTCCACTTGGATAAAGATATACAAATGTCCTGAACATCTAGTTTGATGAGTTAATCATGCTGCTACTCTTTGCTCAGCTTCATTCTCCTGCTATTGCCAACTATGTTTAGAACGCTACATGCTCTCCCCAAAAGCCAGAGTTTTGTTCAAAGCATGAGTGGTATTGAATTGGAGGGGGGAGCGGGGGGAAGAAGGCAAGGAATCCAACAGTAAAAAAAAAAAAAAACCTTTCCGAACTAGCAAGTATGGTCTAATAGTTTAGAAATATGGTAATTAAATAATCTAAAAAACACTCTTACTCTGCTGTACATTTATAAACACAAATATTTACAAAAACTCTGGATTTGTTTCTAAAGGATGAGGTTTGCAGTTTTAATGAACAGAACCTTCAACTCATCTGTTTCTTTGGTGTTTTTGCCAATTTTCTTTTAAAAACAGGTTGAAATGCAAGTACTGGATAATGAGCTTTGATGGGATGTGCAGTCATTTTTCTGAATTCTAGTCCAAAACGCTAAGGGAAAAATCCAATGAGTTAGGGAATTTTCAAACTACTTGTTTGTTGCACCTATTTAAATAGAGGGTCAAGAGAATAGATCAACATAATTCACTGCTATTCGATACACATTTAATAAGTATTTGACTTCACGCACGGCCCCAATTCAGCAGAGCATACTTTTGGCTGAACACATCCTACTGAACTCAACAAGTTTACTCACGTGCTTAAACTTAATATTGTTCATGCCAAATCAGGGCCTTAAAGCCCTTGCTTGCTTTCTCAAATGGTTCCTTGTTGAATTCGGCAGGACAAAAAGAGGGTTTGAGAGACTGTGAACAACTAAGAAAGATTTGGGACTGACCTCTTCACGTGCACATCACTTTGCGCAAAAAAGTGCTCCACTCTAAAACATCAGTTACGGGGGAGGGGAATCTGAAATCTCAAACAATAAATAATATGGAATTATACACTTCATTAAATAACATTTTTGTTATGAGAAAAATGAGGTTTAGGGGTACGTTCAATAGATTAGCCAATGGCTAAGATACAGGCTAGGTCACCTTAAGGAACATCACTCCAATACACTTTTACGGAGGAGAAGGAAAGTGGTTTCAAACTAACCAAGCTAGAGACGTCAGAAAGCATGGACATTTTTTTCTGAAGTTCTTAAATTATTGTAAGATTTGGATTTTAACTAATAAAAAGAGTCAAGAGTTCGAAGCTGCCATTCCATCTCATTTCACTACTTCTAGATACTTGAGCACCTAAAGCAGGAAAAGACAATAACTAGAGGCTACTGGATGTTCACAACAAGAATTAAAACACAGCCGTTCGCAATGGTAATGCTAAATTTGGCCACAGAACAAATGCAGCAATGTTAGTAGTCAATCAAGCATCCCCACACCCTCTTCAGCTATGAGCTAGAGAGACAGCACCTAGAAGGGGCTAGACCTACATATTGGATGCCATGGACAGGGTCATAAAATGAGCAACAATTATGTTGACCCTGCATGAGGTGGCACTAGACTAGCTTGCTCCCTGCAGCAGTATGGGCTTATTGTCATTGCTGAAGCAGGCTAGATTGTGTGTTCAGAGATCAAAGGCTCTGTATCCCATTACTCCAAAGACATGGGCGATACCTAGGCACAGTAGGGCAACGTCATCCTGGTTGCCATGGCTCCTTGTTCAAGCCATAATTGTGATAGTAGTCATGCATGAGAAAAATTAACATCCAGCCCTGGTTTCATGGTGTTAGAGAAGAACTACTAGGTTTAATCTGAATCTAAACTACTTGCTCCCTTTGCTTTAAACAGTTTTTAAATGGCTCCATTGTTACATAGTGTTTGAAAAGTGACAGCAGGGAAAGGTTAAAAAAAGCCAGCATTGTTCCCAGTTGTCTAACTTCTGCCGGTATCTCTGTAGACTTCGGTAAGGCTTGGTCCGAGACAGCTGCTCTTTTGGAATCTATACAACAGAACGTTGGGTCTGTTATGGCCAATGAGATAGGGGGAAATTTCTGCAATACCTTCAATTCTCAAAGAGGTTGAAGTATTACACACACGATGCAGCATTGCAACTGTAATCATTGCTGGTTTCAAGTTTAAAAAAGAAGAATTCACTTAAGTGCTTTGCAAGAGGTTTTTTTAAAAAACAAAATGGTAAGGGGACTATTTTCTTGCCAATAACCATACAGAACTCCCATTAAGAAGGACTGTATGTACACTTTTTGATGGACATTAGGTGCTGCTTAATGTCTAGCAAGCATGAGATTTGAGAGGAACAAAAAAATGGTTGTGTTAAATTCTGGAATTTTAAAATTAAAAAATAAAAATATATATACATAAAAGATCTGGCCTGACAGTTTGCATGTAAAATTTCTGTTCCAAGTAAAATAGAACCACCAAGTTGTACATCCATGAAATGTGGGGATTACGATGAAACGGCAACTGACATGGGCACGGCAGCACCAATGAGTCAATGCTTGAGTAAAGCCACGGTTCCTGTGCTCACCAAACTGGCTGTGGAGACTAGGCTAGGAGTGGTTTACTGACGGACAAGATACACCAGACAGATTATTGTACAGGACACATTACATGAGGAATGGAATACATTAAGGGGAAATTGGTTTCCCCTTAATAAAAAAAAAAAAAAAAAAAGGACTGCGTCTATGCAGTGTACTGCCATTATTAAAATAATTACAAATTACCACTCAACTACAGGAGTATTAGGAAAGCGTGGATCTGGATTTATGGTCATCTGAACTACAGTAATGGGGGGGGAGAACAGTATAAAAAGAGTCAACTTATATTTCCAAAAATTGAACAAGGTGACTGCATTTTTTTAAAAAAAAAAAAACAACTTGTCATTTGTACAGTAAACCTCAAGACTCCGAAGTTACAAATTCTGGCTTTAATCCTACATAGGGATCTGTATACGCAAAGACGTACGTCCTCATGGAGCTTCAATCAATCAACAGGCCTCGCGTGGGCAGGAAGGCTTCCCCTCACGGGTCCCTTGGCAGTACTGAGTGCTTTAAGTTTCCATATTGTTTAGCCCATCTCACAATACAATATTTGCCAAATGCAACCGCTACCTTCCTTTGAGCAGACGATGTTTTGTCTCTATCCCAAACCTGCAAGCTTTGTTAAAAAAAATATTATTTTTTTAATTTTATTTTTTTAAGAAAAAAATAATATTGTATAGAAAGCTTGGACCTTGTAAACCTGGATCAAGAAATCAAAAATTAAGACCTTCTAGCATGTGGTGTGTGTGTGTGTGTGTGTGTGTGTGTGTATGCGTATATATGTTACACATACACACTTACACACACACCCCACATATATATATGTAAAAAAACAACCCCAGGAAGTGTATACCTGCCTTCTGACTTCACAGAAAAAATCAGAAATTGCATAGGATATACTTTGTGCAAGGCAGCGAGCCTTTTAAGCAACTGGAATATAATTAGTCTTGCTCAGAGTTCTTTCTTTGCAGATATCAGATGTCATCGAATTTGTGTTTTAAGTAGTCTTTCATGACCTTGGCAATGGGTAGTTCATCAAGTAGTTTGAGGTTTTGAAGGCCTATACACTGGCGGATTTTAATTCGGCATAGATCTTGCAAGTTTCTGGGCTGCCCTGGAAAAGAAAGATTTTTGGAAGGGGGGTGGGGGGGAAAAAAAGAAGGCATGTTAGAGAAGAATCAAGTCTGGAACATTCTTCAATAAAGTTATTCCCCTTTCAAAGTTAGCAATATTAGAGAGGTTACTTCCTGGTTATTGCCTCTTCTAAACTAAAGAGAATTGCTAAGGAAACGAAGAACTGAATTCTGTAAATGCTACTCGTTGTCGTACGAAGAGTCTCAATTTTGGGGGGAGCTACTCATGTGACTAATGTTCCACATGAGCTCAAGTGTGTATGCAGAAATCAGAAGACTGTGCTGGACCATGAATACTCCACAAAAATTATAGCAGCAGCATTCCCCCCACCCCATCGTCCAATAGCGGTTCCACCCAAGTGATACATCAACCTTTAAATCCTTATTAGTAGGCAGAAGTCTGGCAGTTCTCAACAGTACAAAAAAAATGAGCAGTCTCTTTAGCGGTCAAGGCTTAAGCAATCAGAAGACCACAAGCTAGTGTGAACAAATGGCCATTTGCCCTCCGTGCATAGAAAGGTTTTCGTCTCCCAACTAATTTCAGAAAGTTTGCTAGCTTTGATCAGCGTATCGGAACTTAAACAGATGGCAGAATCCATGAACTGCCACGTCTACTGTGAGGTCAATATAAATGTTCAAGTATCCTCAATATAAACGATTTTTCAAGAGAACCTCTCTAATTTAGGGCTACAACTGCTAAAAAGGCAGCTGATGCATGCCAGGCTCTATTGGAAATCTGGCCCAAAATATTTAAGACCAGCAATATATTGCAAGATAAAACTTGTACCTTCAATGCTATGCAGCACAATAGGTCTATCACCACTGCCAGCTATGCTAAGCAAACTGTTATTCATTTAGGAAATATTTTTAAAATTTAAAAACCTCCCCATAACAATTAAATCACCTCAAAGGCAGCAGATGGCTGTGCAAGTAGAAACATCTTACAATTTGTTTTGAATTACCTTGAACCGGCTGGGCATCGTGAACACATGCGAACGTTTAAACTGTTATCTTGAGATAATCTGTCATCAGCAGAACAACTCACTACGATCATTTTTCATCTTGCTAACTGTTAATCGCGAGTCAGTATTTGTCTTCTCAAAAAAAAAAAAAAGGAATGGAAAGGAAAGGAAAGGAATGGATGGCACTAAAGAGGCCATCTGCAATGCTGCATTTCAAAGTAGAAACAAGAACAGCCTACAAAGCATATATAAAAACCTGAGTAGAAGATTTTCAATTTTCAGTGTTTCCTAGATAGCAAAAAAACAAGTCAGAACCTTGTCTCGAGGAGGGTCAATAAAGGTCTCCCCAAGGGTTGGACACAAAATAAGTCGTTAGAGCAGTATCTGCATATTATGAATCAAAGCTATAGAATGTATGAAATAAAAGGTGTTTGGATTTTATCTTCTAGATTGTTTTGGAAGCAATTGGTTTGAAGCCCAAGGTCGCCTCATCCCTCAAAATGCAAACTATATGCTTGGCATTCGTTCACTTGCATTCCAACATCCTCTTGGTTAAAAGCAAGACCAATTCTGTCTAAAAGTCGTTTACCTTTTGTTGCTACAGGATCCTGTTCCCTTTGTGCATCAGTCACTGTTATGTATATATAAAAAGTTAAGACACCCACCCACCCCGTATATTCTATTTCTCCATATCTTTGTGTAGATTCTACCACAACGGGGAATAGAGACACAGGTTCACAAGAAAAGCTCCATTACAAATGCACAAGAATCAGGAGAACTTAAACTCGTTTCAGCTCCCGTTTTGAAAATGGCTGTCTGAAACAGAGTGTCTACGTTGGTTGGGGGGGGGGGGGGGGTTGAGCCACCTTTCTTTACGCCACTTAACCATTTCCAGAGTGCTGACATCCACATGCGACTGTACCAGTTCCTTTGATAGGTGTATTCTTCACCTTATAAGCCATTTTCCACTTTACCCCCAATCCACACGTTTGCCTTATCTGTGTGTTTACCACTCACTACCTATTGTCTCTTTGTCTCCTACACAATATCTAATTTTACAACTAGCTGTTTTTAAATGTCTGGCACATCTCTCTACCCCACTCTCCCACCCACTACTCTGTCCTATTCACTCTCACCCATTCCATGCCAGATATTCAAACCATTTCGTCTCTTTCACTTGGGACCAACACAGAAACCACTCTCTCTCTGGACTAGATATTAAGTGATGCTGTTTGCGTTCATAACGTTGAAACTGCAAAACACAAGGTCACTAATGATTTAGCTCAATAATTATTTTTTTCTTTCCATTAAGTGGAAACCAAACTGAAGCTTACAAATTAAATAAATAAAATTCAGCTCCCAGACAAGACCAAACATGAGAAGTTTCACCAAGAAAAAGGATAACTTTGCATTCTTAAAGGCATGGGAAAGTGGAGAGGTTTAATTAGCAATGCCTTTGCTATCTTAACTGCTAGGTTTTTTGTTCTATTAGTGCATTAGTTTTTATGTAGCAAACAAAATAAGATGGCCATTTCTAGGTTCAGAATCAAATGGGATCAGTTTGAGAACAGACCAGACAAAATACCCACAAGAAATTGGCCAGCAGTTAATTTAGAGAGTTACTCGAGACCCGATTATCAAATGTCTGACATTTCCCCCTGATAAGCTGAAGAATATTTCCTGGGAGTGTGTTAGTAATGGGCATTCCCAGTGTTAAGCGCCAGTTGCTACATCTAGGTTGTTGGTGTCTTAGGTCATGGCTCACAAATTCCGGGGTTATTAATGCATTTGTGATTTATTAGAAACAGTGTCTAGAGCACTTACTTATTCTTGGTTGCATCAGAATGAAAACGGAGGTGAAAAAAAAAAGAAAGGATTATAGACCAATGTCAGTGAACTTTAATTTGGCAAACATAAAATGTTATTAGTAACCTGGAAAGGCGAGACCAATTAAATGATGAATAAAGTGCTGTCTAATGATGATTAGGAGATAACAAGCATGCAGTATACTAACTTTGTAAAGAAATTTAGGCAGGGATTAAAAAGGTAGATCGCAAGAGAGATAAGTGAAAGCCTTCCAAAACCAGCACTTTGGCTCAGAGAAACCAATGACACAAACTAATTTCATGAATGCTGAACACTCCTTTTTCCTCCCCTGCCCATTCCCATGAGGCCATCTACTTCTCTGCAAATTTGTTATTTTAGACAGGTTTTTATGGTTAGATTTTATTATGGTTCTAAAGAAGCCAGGGAGAAGCCACTGCTCTCGTAGTGTTATGCCCAACTTTACAAACCAACGATTTAAACAGATGGCTGCACTATGGAAGTCTTGGAGTAAGTCACCAGATGAATTGGATATATCGGTTCTAGAACAGATCAATAGTTCTAAATGCTGCACCTGGTCCCTTCTCTCTAAAAGCAGTCAGTGCTTGAGAAGAAGGTGAAAATCCCTGAAACACATTCAGGGCATGAAATTTCAGATTGAACTCTAAGAGCCCCCCTCCAAAAAAAATCAGCCGTCAGACTTTATCCTGATATTAAACTGTGCTTGTCCCCAAACACCCCTGAACCAGTCGCCAGCCTCAGTTTTCAGGGTGCCAATGGCTCCCAGGCACCTGCAAATTTTGTGCCCCGATACATTTACAACCCAGTCCTTTGGCTGATAGCACGTCTGTATGGGTTGTGCAACATTACACCCTTGGTTGAAAAATTTCTCCCACACATTACTGATTATTGTACTAACTTAAGGCACGAAGGACTGAGGATGTTGGTTGCAATCCTAGAAGCACCTGCACAGCCACAGCCATTAGACAAAGGATTTCTTTATAAAAAGAGAGTATATTTCTGGCCTTTTAAGGTGACTTGTTTTTACATATAGCAATATGCAAAGTCTTCCAATTTTTAGCTGGGAGAGCTCCATCTCAATTTAAAAACATATATTCCAAACTTAGTTGCAGAAAGATAGTCCTTACTCCTGGCAAGCGCTCGTGTGCACTTGAACAGCATGCAGGGTTTTCATGAAACCGAGCACGAGTCCCCGGCTTGCATCTCAAGCATGAGCAAAGCTGCTTCCTGCTAACAGCTGAGCCCCATGCTGGTTCCGGAACATGGGATTCTGTGCCACAGTTCGATAAGCTAGACTCTGCTTTTTAAATGTTATAATGGCATTTTTTAAAAGGAAAACTATTTATAAATATTTCTCAGACTTGTGCATGCGCTAGCGTGAGAACAGAGAGACAAACTAAACCGCAAGCTCTTAAAGCTATTTAAATGCAAGTTCCCAAATTTCTCCTTTAACATATTCCAAGAGCACTGATCATTTTCAAAGTAGCCTGCACAACAAGCCGGCCAATTTTCTACCCTTCAGCAATTTTTTTTTGTGATAGATGAGAGTAATACGAACACTGACAACTTCATAAAAGGGACATTTACAAAGCTGCTGGAAACAGGATCCTCTCTAAGCTCCAGAAATGCTTGTATTTAGTTAACTGGACCTGGCTATCTTCCTTCCAGAAAATAAGTGCCCACACCTTGGAATGTACAATCTCTGTCCAACTAATGCCTATAGTTAGAAGATTCTCAGAAGTATTTATCAGATGGCAAGTCCAACTTCCCACTTACACTGCAACAGGAATCTGGTTTCTTTTTTGTTTTTAAAGCAGCTTCACTGAAGTCTACTTTTAAAAGAAATAATCCTTCACATACGAGTCTGTGTAAGCCAAGTCCTATCTAATGTCTGATTTATTGATCAATACAATGCAGCGTTTAGGACTACAGTAACTATAAGTGATTTTGCCATTAACTAAATAATGAATCGGACAAGAACAGAATATTTTGAAAAGAGAAAGTACACCTTTGCAATCTTCAGTTAAATGAAGAGGGGATTTGCTATACATATGAGAAGTGTATTTTGACAGCTGCAGTGCACTTTTATATGGGGGAGCGGGGAGGGAGAAGGCAAAGGCAGTCACTAAAGATGGATCGCGCAGCCTCATCTCCATTACCTCAGGCTGGGAAAAACATATTAGGAGCTTTTTAAGAAGAATGGGATAAAACCAATCCCATCCTGGAGCACAACACGCTAGTGCCTTTCTGCGTAGAAACTCGTTACACTCCAACAGATCGCTTTCTAAGAACCCTGCCGATGCACTGCTTAGCGGGAGAAGGAGTGTACTTAGCAAACCAGGCCGACACCTAGAAACTGATTTTCATGAGCTCAGTACCCAGGATCAGGTACTTTAAAATGATTATTATTCAAAGGAGAGCCAAGCACCCAGCAACAGCTCCTGTGGCTAGAATTTCACAACAGAACAGCTCAACACAGGTACGCAGGAGCTGAACTCTTGAAAAAAAATGGCCCCAAATGTAGGTGCGGAGTTCTTCGATTCTGACCCACAACAGTCAATTCAGACCTGCTCCTGCAAATGGAAGCTTTACCACCAACATCAGCTGGAACGGTGTCAGAGGTTAGAAAATACACCAAATCTGGTACGCAGACTCATTGTCACAAAAGGTTTTCAAGAAATAGTCTGACAGACCAGCGCAGGATTTATTTTGGCACCATTGTAAATGCTACCCCCAAAAAGCATCACTGCTCTAAAATATAAATACAGATTGTATGAGACCAAATGAATAAACTACAAACAGCAATCGCGTATCTTCCAGGACTGTGATTTTCCGAGACTCCCGCCACATGGATGATGGGTTTGTTTGCTGAAAGTGCTATTTTAGATGCATGAAAAAAAGCCTTGATAAAAATGCAGAGAATATGTACTTCCTGCAACAGTTTCAAATTCTTGCGGCTAGCAATACAATAGGGCACTGTGAAAGAACAGTCTTCTCTCTTCCAGCTAGCTAGTTCTATCGGACAAAACTAGCATTTAACCCCCATTTAAACATTTATACAAAAGGTAAACTGGTGTTTTTAACTAGGCCAAGTTAAATCAATCAGCAGCAGACCCCCCGTCTCTTCTACATCAAGTCCATTTTCAAAATTACGCTAGCATAATTCTCCATAATTTGAGATTTTTCTTAGATTAGTCATTCACATGTCTAGGAAAGTTCAGCATTTCCACCACAGTGGAGAGAAATACTGGAGAGGCAAGTTACTTGCTTGAAACTTTACATACAGAAAGCTAAGTATTTCAAAGTTTAATTCTTAGTGCTTGAAGCATAGCAGGTAAATATAAAAGTCAGTTTTAAGATGAATAATTTTAGGATGTTAATGCACTAGATCTACACAATCAGCATAAAGTGTTTTTATGTAGGTGGACTTTCGGGGGCAGGGGGTGGGTTCTATTTTATTAATGGTGGTATCAGATACAATAATCTGATTTTATTGTAACACCCCTTACCCCCAGTGTGATTTTTTTTGGGGGGATAGAATTATTAGGGTTGGAATTTATCAAAGTAATGAGTAACTTAGCTGCAGCGTAGACTTAGGTAAATCATGTCTTTTTACCAAAAATAATCCAGTACAATGTGGATTTATATTCCTGAGGATATTTCTTTTCCAGGAGATAGGATAGCAAGGAAAATGTTCCTAAAATATTTATACCATGAATCAAGAATAAAAATGGTTTGTTCCACTTTCAACTTTACATACCTGACATTTTACTGTACGTGGTATAAAACACAAGTCGTATGCTAGCTTACACTCCCACAAAATACAGAAACGGGAATAAACGTATCTGTTTAAACAAAGGGATTCTGAAATAGGTACACTGAAATTTCAAAGAATTGGAAGAATTATGTGAACAAAAACCCAGTTACAGTCTTGTTGGGTACATTTTCGAGGCTTAGCTGGCCGACTGACTTTGGCTACAATGACAGTTACATAGCTAAAACTACACAGTGCTTTGAAAATTTACTCGACTTTTTTTGGGGGGGGGAGAGGAGGGGGAGAAGACAATTCTCTAAAAAGGTGATTTGATCTATTTTCAACATGGTACATAAAAGCACCAAAATGGTTTAATTAATGGCTGCATTGATCTTTGAACAGTGACTACTAGCACGCAGAGACCGACATGTCTAAGACTTTATTTTATTAGGTCAATAATATGTAACTTTAAGACAACTAATTGGTGTAGTCCTAAAATCTAGCAAAAATCCAGACAGAGAAAGTAAGGACACTTAGTGTAGGATTACCACCAGCACCTAGTAAGGCAATGAATTGGATCTTGATAATTGTCACGTTTCAAGCATGTTTCGACATACATACAAAAACCAGCTTCATACATACTAATACCTAAAATGAGCTGAAAGGACACTCTAGCACACTAGAACTCCAACAAGTAAAGTTTTTGCTTTGTCGTAAGTGTTCCAGTAGCTGAATTAAATGTCATAACATCCCTGTTCTCAGAGATGTTTAAACTGTGCCGAGAGAGTGGTCACGGGGTTTAAGTCAGGGGTAGGGAATCCCAGGCCTACAGCTGTTTTCTTATTTGGACCCTTCCCCACTGCAGGATCTGGGTCCTGTATTTGCCTGCTATGAATGCATGCTCAGGGCAAATGGGGGAGAGAGGTGCGTGCTCAAGGTTTGGGGCAGGACCTGCAAGCCAGATCCATCATCTTGACCATACTCCCATGTTCTTCTCCTGCCCCAAGTGCCCACCCAACCATGGATTATTTCAGCATGCCTTCCTCACGCCTGTTTGCCACACCCATATCTTTCTGCAGGTGCCCAAGCTCAGCAAGTTTATCCTCATTAGCGCATCTCAGATAAGGCTTCTATTCTGGCAGGGAAATAGCTTGGACTCTATACAAATTAACCATGAAAAAAAGCACAAGAATTCAGGGTGATGTAGGTATACTTTTATCCTTGCTCTTGGGGGGTGACCCACTGCAACATTTTTAAATTGCCTATGTGGCCCCCAGACTAGAGTTACCATACCTCCCCTTTAAGAGAGGACAGTTATGAAAAATACATGATGCAGGGCAGCATTAGTTCCAGTGCAGGGCTCCAATATGTATTTTTCATAAGCATCCTCTTTTAGGTATGGAGTGATAGACGTAACACTAATGCCACTAACATTTCTTATGCATGTTGCAGGGCTGTATTGGTGCCCTATGCAGCCCTGCAACATGCATAAGAAATATTAAAGCAATGTTAGAGTGGTGTTAAAGCAGAGTTAGTGTTATGTCTGTTCTCACCTATGGTGACCCTATCCCAAACAAAACAAAAGGCATTTGCTGCTCAAAAACTTAGCAAAAAGGTAGCCTTACTTAAATTATAAACAGTCTCTAAAACGTTGGAGAGTTTTCTTGGTCGAGATCCATGCACCTACAGCGTTGCATAAATAAAGTTTCTAGTCTTGCACTTTGAAATCCTCAGAGTTGGTGCCTTGGGCTTTAAAAATACCAAGCAATATTAATACAGCTGAAAATTCCCCTTTCAAACCCATCTTTCCTTTGGAAATTTAATAC
This sequence comes from Sphenodon punctatus, assembly GCA_003113815.1. Taxonomy (NCBI): domain Eukaryota; kingdom Metazoa; phylum Chordata; class Lepidosauria; order Sphenodontia; family Sphenodontidae; genus Sphenodon; species Sphenodon punctatus. Next base: position 2,637,534 of record QEPC01012846.1, read on the forward strand.
ACGTTTGCAACGGCACTGACACATGCACCACTATAGCACAGTCAAGATGGTGTGACTATTCAGCTGCCTCCATCTAGGAGGAGAGCTAGAGGCTACTTCTAGTACGCCCCCCTTATCGTCGGCTTGATGGTGGCTCTGCCGAGAGTAGACCAGAGGTACCTAAACTGCGGCTCAGGACTTCAAGAGTTGTCATGACGTTCTGAAGACAGAGATCGTGACCCTATTTCCACAGACTTCGCATGTCTTTGGTCACAGAATCAGACAGACTCAGAATGGAGTCTTACAGCCAAAAGCTTGGCAGCCACAAGGAAGACAACTTAGGGTTTGGGGGGGGGAGGAGATATTGGTCAGTTTCCATTTATCTGAAAACTTGACCCTTACAATTTGGTTTTTACTAGGATATCCAATTTTTGTGCTTTAAAAAAGACCGTCTTAGTTTTTAATTTAATAAATTGGGACTTTCTAAGTCAAATGTATCCAGACTATAGGTCTCTTTACAAGCATGCTAACACAAGTCAACTGGATAATCAGGAAGGAACCCCAATTCCTAATGCTTATTTGCATCTGAAAGGTACCAACCTTCTTCTGACAGCCTAGCCCAGGGGGTGGGCAAAGTTCCCAAGAGTAGTACACCAACATCTTCATATGACCACAAGACACACACATGTCCTGAGCCACAGGAATCGGAGCCTGAAATGCACTTTATTTAAACAAGATTTAAAAAGCCAAATACCAATAGCTCTTTGCTTCTCACAGAAGACCTGTTGGAATTCCCTTCCTTGAAAGATGTTGAAAGGCTGGTGAGAAGTGGTCCAGTACTCTTATTTATAACCCATCACCGTATAAGCAATATACTTGAACCCTGACTATTGTCACAGGCAATCTCTATCTCATGATGGAATTCTCATCTTCAAGAATTTCCACATCCAACATCCGGCATATTCTAGTCATTAAAACAAGATTTAAAGTTGCTCACAGCGAGTGGCTACTCTAACAAGTTTCCTGCTCCAGAAATCTAAAAGATGCTCCAACCAACCCTATCCCTGCCTGACAAATGCCTGGCCAAACAAAAAGGTTTTACAGCTCTTCCAGAGGATGAGCAGGCTCAGGGAGATCTCTAAGGGGAGGGAGTTCCATAACGTTGAGGCAGCCGCCATGATTGCCACTTTGCATGCCCTTGTTGTGAAAACTTCATGAGGAAAGAGGTGGTTTTTCAGATGCCTGGGGCCCAAGCTGTTGAGAGTTCTATAGGTCAAAAGCAGCTCCTTGAATCATGCCTGGAAAGCTATTGGCAGTCAGTGCAGACTCTGGATCACTGGTGCAATGGGCACTTGATGACCTGCCCCGGATAGAAGGTGGGCCGCCGTGTTCTGCACCACCTGCAGCTTCTGGTTATCACCCACAGCCCCACAGAGCACACTGCAATCGTCTAGCCTCAAGGTTACAAAGTCATGGATGACTGTGGTCAAATTAAAGTCTAATAAAAAAAGGTTGCAGCCTTCTCAGCAGACGAAGTTGGTGAAAAGCACTCCTGACCGCCACCGCAACCAGGCAATACAGGCATACCAGTGGATCCAAGAGCACCCCAAGGCTGCAAACATGAGTGACCAAACGAGGCTGAACCCCATCAACAACAGAGGTTCCTATATCCCCCAGGTCACATGATCAGCCAACCACCACCACTTTTGGTCTTGTCTGGATTCAGCTTCAAATTGGCATGCCTGCATCCAGTCCCCAACAACAGTCAGGCACTGGGTAAGCACCAAGACTGCAGGACCCTGGGTCAGATGAAAAAAAGAGTTGGGCATCATCGGCATGCTGATGGCACTTCGCTCCAAATCTCCGAACAACATTGCCCAGGGGCCTCAGATACACATTGAACAGGAATGGAACAAAATGGAACTTGCGGGGTCCCACAAGTGAGTCCGAGGGGACGATGAGCCACTGCATGCTCATCCTCCTCCTCCTCCTCTGGGCTCTCCCAGCCAGGAATGAGCAGAACCAGTCAAGAGCAGTCCTGCAAACCCCTGCGAGGGGCCGTAGTCATGTCAACACCAACCCATGATCAGCTGTATCAAAGGCCGCCAAAAGATCTAACAAAATCAACAAGGTACGATTACCCCTGTCGATTTCCAAGTGGAGATCATCAACCAAGGCTACAAGTGCAGTCTTTGTACCATATCCAGGATGAAATCCTGACTGACATATGTCCAGGAACCCAAGAGCATCGAGATATGCCTGAAGCAGTGAGGTAACCACCTGTTCAATAGCCTCTCCTAACAAGGGAGGATAAGAGACGTGGTGATAGGTGGCAGGCGAGTCAACAGCAAAAGATGTTTTTTTGAGCAGGGGTTGGACAACAGTAATTTTGAGGCAGTCAGGCAACCTGCCCTCCTGAAGGGAGGCACCGACGACCCAAGCCAGCAATACTCCCCAACGTCTCCTGGCTGGCTTTCCTGGCTGCCAGGACAGACGTGATCTAGTTCACAACTGGTCACCCACACAATTCCAAGCACAGCCTCTGCATCGGTGGACGAGACTAACTGAAACTGATCCAAGCAAACTGGACAAGACTGAGCCTCGCAAACCCCAAACTCTGACTTTGCACTCAAACTGGCAGTTCCCAAGTTGTGCCAGAAGTGAGCGGCTGTCTGGAAAGTAGAGTAAGTCACAAGGGCTGGAAGGAACCTCAAAGGGTCATACAGTCCAGTCCCCTGCACCACTGAAGGACCTGCCACACCCCAGCCATCCGCAAAGAAAAATCCCACCAATAAAGTAGGTGGCAAACTCATCACAGCAGGCAGCTAATGACTAACTTCAGGTGGAGGCAGCTAGGATTTAATAAGTTATTCACCGCCCGGAAAAGTTCTGCTGGACGACACCATGGCATCAGTGAAGGCTTTCTACACCCACTGCCACAGCATGGTCCTTCAAAAACACACTATGCTGCAGTTGGTTGGCTTTGGCGTGATTCACACTCCACCTGCCTCCACCCTCTCATTTTAACAGTCTCAGGTCCTCGTACTGCTGCAGTGGAGGAAGCAGATACCTAGGTGCCAGTGTCGATAGCCCAGGTCAGCATAGCGTACCACAAAACAACCAGGCCATCGACAAAGAGGCCGTCAAGATTAGTGGGTAATCCCCCCCGAGATTTCTAGAATCCTACTGGATCCATTAATCTCTGGGAGCGGGCCATCCTAAGTGGTTCATCACCCTGACAGGGGGAAAGGTAGGCAGGGATCCAGACCCTCAGAAAGTAATGGTTCAACCATGACAACAGTGTCATGATGACAACTCCTATAATCAGAAACCCCATTTTCAGGCCAGTGCAGAACATGAGATCCAACATATGTCAAGCCTGATGTGTCAGGTCAGATATTATCTGGGACAGGTCCATGGTTGTCATAGCAGTCACGAAATCCTACTCTGCCCCTGAAAGGCCGGGTTCAGCATGTATGTTGAAATAACCCAAGACAACAAAGGTGCTTTCTGCCATGCCTGAAAGTGTCCCCTAACAAGGTCGGGGGACTGGACGCGCATGCCAATTAGGTGCATCTTTGATGACGTCAGAATTTACGCTTTACTGTGCACTGATAAGGGCAATTTACCAAGCTGCAAAATCCAGCTCAGTAAATCGCCCTTGTCATTGTGCAGAAACTTCAATCACTCTCAGCGTGGCATTCCCTCATCAAAGACATGCCAAATTTTGCGTGCGTGTCCCATTTCCCGACCTCATAAGGACACTTTCAAACATGTCGGAAAGCACCCTAAGTCTAGGTGAGTCTCACCACCACCTCGGAGACCAGTTCAGCAAGAGCAGTCAGCAGGTCTGCTGTGCAGCAGGGGTGGTTGGTACACCAGCAGGATCCCCAATCTATCCTAGGCCTCAAAACACAAAGTGTACACGCCCTGTGCTGGGCAAGTCATAAGTGGGATACTTTTGATAGACCAGATTGTATTTACAGATCACCGCCACTCCACCCGCACCCCAATCCTTAAGTGTAGCTACACTGAGAACCTGTCTGGAACATATGGACCAACACATGCCCCGAAGCCTCATCGAGCAAGGTCTTGGTAACGCATACAAGGTCAGTGGCCTCATCCTGAATAAGACCATGAAGGATAGTTGTTTTATTAGCCACTAACCTTGCATTAAGAAGCATTAGTGACAGATCAAAGGCTCCACTGACCTCAGCCCCCAAAAAATCCCAAGACAAGGGAAAAGGACGACAGGGAAACAGAAACCAGATGTTTGTCGCTGTACTCAACGTGACACTTCCTCTCCCTCCCCCCGCCATACCCAGCACGATCCCAACTGGTTCAGCAGCTGCCCCAATGACTCCTCCCCAAGAAGATTCCCTCCTCCTCTGGCTCCAAAAGAAGCCGGAGGGCGCACACATACGCCCCACACCTGACGTCCCTGGAAAATAGCTGGCCACATGACAGCAAGAGAATACAACCAGGCCCATCTTGCTTCTGGGGAATTTAAGATCAAGCAGCAGAATACATCCTCCTCTTTCAGTCCCAACAAGCAAGCAGAGGGTCCTAAAAAGTCATGCCCTTTTCTCAGGTTTAAGGCCAGCCTTAAAAAAATAATTTTAAAAATGAGTTTAACAACCACATAACCAATCTTCTGCTTAATGCTACTGCTAGAATAGGCAACAAAAAAGTGTAGATATGGTATCCTTAGCACTAAATGATTTCTGCGTAACACAGAGGGTAAAAACAAACATGACAGGTAATCTGCTCTGGCCCGCGAGACACTGTCATGTTTGTCGTCGGGCCTCCAGATGTTCTCCCGGACTGACTCCGGAGTGTCGACAGCTAGCCTGGGCTCTCACCTCGGCAAATGGCTGAAGTCACAGCCCGGACTACCGTCCACCCAATCGGGGCAAAGTGGGCCAGAGTCATGTTAGCATGTCTGTCAGCCTGATCAGGTCCACCATGGCTGCCTGTCATGGCAGGGGGTGAGGCACTGGGTCAACTGGCCACACCTTTGGGCATCTCCCTGCCTCCCCCACCCGTGGCTGCATGAACTTTTGTTCCGTGGCCCAACCCGGTCCAGACCGTTTCTGTGGCGGCTTCCTGACCGGACCTGGGTTGCCGCTGTGGTGCGGTCATGTTTTTTTTCAGCTTAAGTGGAGTTTTTCCATACTAATAGTCTTCCTGATGCATTTAATCTTGAAATAAGCTGCAAAGGCAAAATATTTGTGTTAAGCGAAGCCAAAAGAAGACTTCAAAGGTCTCCAGTTAACCTCTCTTTCATACATACTTGTTACTTCTTGTAAGAAATCCAGACAAGGCCGGCTACTTCCAGAAATACTTATTGAAACAGCCAATGGAGTCTGTCCTTCATAGTTCCTTGTGTTAGTGTCTGCTCCATAATTATATAACATTTGTGCACAGAGCACATCATCTCTAAGAGCAGACAAATGTAATGGCGTCTGTCCATCTTCTAAGCGACCCAAGTTGGTGTCAGCCCCTCTCTGAAGGAACATACGGCAGTAAGAGTGATTGCTTTTGATCACAGCGTATCGTAACAGGAAACCATTTTGAATATCGATGTTGGCATTGTGATCCAGAAGGATTTTCACACAGCTGGACCTTTCGCGGATAATGGCCAGCTGAAGCGGCGTAGTGCCTTTATCACTGAGAGGATCGACCTCGGCCTTGAACTCCAGCAGGAGTCTGACAAATGAGTCTCGGCCGTAGTGAGCAGCTACATGGAGGGGCGTCCAACCATCGTTGCTTTTGGCGTTGATAATGTCACTTCTATATTCCGATTCCAACATCAAGCGCGCAATCCTCGCCCGGCCATGCATGGCCGCGTAATGCAGAGCAGTGAAGCCTCCAATTAAGTCCTTCACCGTGGGATCCGCTAAAGTTAAAATAGAAGCCAAAAAGGGGAATGTTAAGAGATTAGAGCACAAACAATGCAGCTACAAAAGAAAGCCCCATGGAACAGCAGAAGGATGCTGTTCACACAAGACTTAAAACCCAGTTTTGATATGCTTCAGACTAATTCTCTTGATGAAAACTAAACATTGTTTGAATGGGGTCGGGGGTGGGGGAACTATAGTGGTAAAACAAAATTAAGTAATTCTATTTAATGCACACAACTACTTGACAGTTTTCTACCTCCCTCTACGCACTCTCAAGCAAATTGCTCAACTCTTTTTCTATCTACCTAGGTCCCCTTCAGCTTTATAATTTCATGCTTCTTTCCTGCTGTTTTCATCTTTATTTTATTTTCCCTTGTGCCGCTTCTTGGTCTTAAAAAGAAGCATATGTAGCAACATCTGCTGTCCCAAATTGCGGATGTATTGCGGTCTGGCAAGATAATGTCGTTTTTGGGGTGTAATACTGTATTAGGTAAAAAGTTTCTCTGTGGTCTGCAGGATTTCCAAAGCATGTAATATATATGTTATTTCAGATCATCTTGATAAAGCCTGTTTTTAAAAAGATGAAAAATCTGGTCTGCATTTATAAGGTTGTGTTGTTTTGGTTTATTTAAAAAAAAATAAAAAAATAGAAAATTTAAGATTTCACAAGAATGTAAGCATCCCATTATGGAGGGGGAAAGGAATAATAATAAAAAAAAAGTCAGGAGAAATGTCAGTACTAAATAAACAAATGATTGTAGAGATTCCCCTCTTCTCCCCCCACAAAAATTTAAAAATAATTAAAAAGATCAACAGAACTAAAAAAAAAATAGCCAGACCAACTTACTTAATACCTGGGTTTCCAACCTAAGCAATTTTTTCATGCGACTTTCATTATGTGCAGCTAGTATCACGCCTTCAGTCAGCAGACTTGTGTAGCATCTAGGACGGTGCCTCTCCTCCTACCGTTTATTATCCATACGATGGGGTGGCCAAAGGGGCTTCTCCACTCCTTCATGCAGAGGTCATTTTGTCCCTTGATCACCTTCTACCAGACTTAACAGCTTGGAAGCTAAAGCTTATCTCCCCAATCCAAATTGCTTGTTCCAAAGCAACATGCTGGCCAAACAGAAGATCAACAAAAATTTGATACTGTTTGTTAACACCCCCTACTCCTCTGCTAGCCCCACTGCTGTTACTTTCGGACACGCCACTCCTCTTTCAGCTTCCTCATTCATGAACCAAGTTCAGACAGGAAAGGAGCAGAGAGGAAAGCACGATGGAGCAGCTTTCCTTACAGCAGACAGGGGCAAACAAGAGGAGCCCGCAAGCACTGCTTCTTCAGTGTCACCTAGTGTTAGTTACCCAAGAGAAAGGTATACTCGCCCTACACCACTGAGCCCATTGTGTTCCCAATCCCCAACAGCTTGAAGAGAGGAAAAGTCCAATCTCAAAACCTATAACAACCTGCTGTTAGAGCTAAAACAAGTATCCACAAAAATGAGTAGTAAACCTATTGAAAAGGCAGTACTTGACCCACCGCAGTAACAACGAGTACTAATCAGTAGGGCTAAGAATTTGTCACGGTCATGACAAAAGTCACGTTTTCAGTGACTTTTGCCTCCCTCCAAGACTTTTGAGATTTTCCTGTGATTTCCCCAAGTTTTTCAAGATTTCTCCCAAACTGAAGAGCAGAGCCAGCAAGAAGCTGGTGAGAAGAGCATGCTCAATGGTGCTAAGAAGATCCACGGTGTCTCCCTGGAGCTCCAAAGCCCTCCCTGCCTATGGAGATGCAGCAGCATGGGAAGAAGCCGGCGAGAAAAGCACACTGGGCACAACCAGGTAAAGCCACGGCCTCTCCCTGGAGCTCCAAACGACTCCTCAGTGTTGTTTCTTGTGGAGGGCAAAGCTTTGGGCATGGTCAAGTGGCGGCGCGGCATGGTGTGGCGGTGGGATCAGAGGCAGAGAACCGTACCGTTGTTAGAGCTTCAAGAGGCTGCCAGGAAGAGATGGCAGCATTTCCTCTGCCTTTATTCCCTTCTTGGGCTTACATCTAAGCCTGGGGCTCTATAATCCCTGGGTTTACAATCTAAGGGGTGGGGTGTGTTTTCCACCTCCTTCTTCTATTCTGTGCTGGGTGGGTTACAATCTGTGCTAGGGGGGGGTTTACAATCTAATCCCTGGGTTTACAATCTAAGGCTGCGTTCCCACCTGCGGCGGCAGTGGCGGCAGCAGGAGGGACGACGCGGCAGCGCAGAGGAGCCGGCCGACGGGAAAAGAGCCGATGTGAATGGGGATCTGCTGCTGCTTCTCTCGCGGATGTCAGGGCACAAAATCCTGGGTGGGAATGCAGCCGGGGGGGCAGGTCTTACAAAATACAATGTTGAATAAAAGGTTTTTTTAAATTACCCATGAGTTTTCTGCAACTTTTTCTCATTCCTGCCATGACAACCGATGACCTTTTAAGAAACTTTTCCATGACAAATTCGTAGCCCTACTAATCAGTACTCAATTAGTGCCTGCTAGGCTACCCAATGTACCAAAATACTGGTTTTGTCCCAATTTTCAGACTTCCAATGCCTGTTCCTTTACCCATCAGTAGATTGGAAGCACCTGGTATTTTCAGGTAATTAGGTGCCCGACCAGTACTTGGGTAGACTATTGGGCACCCGACATGGTACTTGAAATTGTGGGTACTTCATGCATGTAGTCAACGACCTACTCAGTACAGCTCTATCTCCCGTGTAAGAGGAGTTTGCTGCATAATAAAGCAGCTCTGAAGAGATGACCAACATTGATAGGACACTGAAACAATTCAGATACAGGGGACCTACACAGGCCAAACCCAACAGGTGGCATACCTCATCTAACACACTTAACACCATTACATGGGTGGAAAGCCACCTCATATTCCAAACAGGCCCATACACCTAAAAGTCCATGGACTACCACTTTTCAGAGTGACCACTTCCATTTCTGACTGACGTTTTGGTCCTTATCCTCAAAAAGGGACCTTCAACCGACAAGCCTGATAACTGAAACTTTTAATTCTACCTCAATGCCAGAAGTCGATAAGACAGAAATATTACCTCCAAGACTCGCTATAGACAGCAAATGTCTTTCAACTACTTCATTCTCTCAACTGGATCTTCATATTTCAAATGACTATCTCCACCATTTTTCAAGGGGTGGGCTTGCTACTGTCCGCTCTGCCCTCCCCGACTCCTCGCTCCCCTCACCTAACTCCTGCTGATACCCTCCATCCAGTACAATCTGTTACCTAAGGTCTGTGTACTCATATCCTCACCACATGGACCAACCAGCCAACATTCTTGATGTAACCAAGCCAAGCGCGTGCACCTGGAACCTCGCATCCTCATGAACGTTACACGCGTCTCTCCCTCTGTTCCCCTTCCTTCGTCTCCCCCTCCCCACCAGTCTCTCAGATTGTAAGCCCTAGGGCAAGGACTGGGTCTACTCAATTACTTTGTAAAGCACCAGGTACATTGCTTGCGCTATATAAATGTTTGCTAATAATAATAAATAATCATAATAACTACCCTGTTCACTTGAAGTGGCTACCTGGTCCCATATGCCAATGCCAATTAAGCCTAGCTCCCTTGTATTCAGCTCAGGTTTGATTCTTAACTTCATGTGACCCAAGGAATGAAGCTCAGAAGATTGTACAAACTCACCAACGAAAAAAATATTTTGCTTAACACTCAGATGGAGGGGAGAATTCCTCCTGCTATAATCCTAATGTGGCCACACCTGGAACCACTTCTCAATTACAAGCACCTCATTATGGGAAATATATTGACCAAATGGACAGAACCAAAGCAACAGAAGCAATTGGGGGAGTGCGATTTAAAAAAAATAAAAAATAATAATTTTTGTTTAAGTTAAAGCCAGAATGATTAAAAGGCATCCAAACTGCATGAACTGAACAGAAGTGAGAGTGGAGGAAGAAAAATGAGTAAGTGTAGTGATAAAGGAAATAAGTAGAAGCAATAAGATTAAAGGTTGAGGCTAAACGGAGATCCATTAGGGCTGTGGAACAGTCTCCCAAGGAAAGCAAAGGAAGTGTGGCATCTCAGGAAAATTTCAAACTGGACAGAGAATGGCAGCAAGCAGCTCTGCAATAACAGGAAGATGAAATCAGTGAATGAGGCCAGGTGTCTTTCCAAGCCTGCTCTAAAGCAAAGTCCACACTGCTGCAAGAGACCAACTCATCCTTGCCTGGGACTTTTGGCTCTTTTAACAGACATAATATTGAGAGTCAGTGGAGCTCAAGGGAGGGGCGCTGTGCTTTGGGAGATCAGGGTTCAAATCACATCTTGCCCAAGGCCGCCCAGCGAGTTCATGAATAAGTCATACACTCTCAGCTTCAGTTCTCATCTATAAACATGGGAAAAATAATGACTTACTTCACATGGTTGTTGAGAGGGTCAGCTAGACAGGGATTGCAAAGCACTTTGAACACTGAAAAAAGGCTGTAGAAATTATTAACAACAATATCAGGAAGATGAGGAGCAGAAAGTTTATGCTGGAGTTACCATAACCCAGCTGCTCATCCCACATCCTAGCTTTCTCACTCACCCCCCCCGACCCACACCCTGCAGAGTCACTGCTATCTCCCATCTACCTCCGATTCAAGGCAACACAGACAGCCAAAGGAGAGTAGGTACTCCTCATTTTTTCTGAAATAGGCATGTCTCTCCCTACTCCTGAATTGCGTCAGTGTAGTGCTCCACCTGTGCAAACGCTTCCAGAGCAAAACAAATGGAAGGCCCAGCTACCTAGGATTAACTGTTCATTGGAATGGAGCCTTAGTAACATTTAACCCATCGCCAAATCTAAACTGCGTGCCAACTACATTAATGTCACCACAATAGCAAATAAGGAGATCCCCTTTTCTACGCACTTAAAAAAACCCATCTCCCTTGTCCCTCCAAGCAATTTTCCCATAACAAAGACTGGAGCAAGCTCCAGAACCCAGTTAATTGTGTGAACGGAAGGGAAAGTATGTCGACTAAGCCACGTAACTGATAAGCAGGCAGATGGCAGACAGCCTCATGTGGCAATGATATTTTAATCCTCGTTAAGATTATGGGTCTTTACTAGGCTGACGATACCAATTTTCTACTCAATTAACTAGTTAGCTCATTGAAAAAAGAAACCTGTGTTACAGTTAAATCAAACACTTTGCTGCCATCTTCTGGACACACCATTATAAACAAGAAGATCAAAAGCAAAAGTAGTACTTTGTAATTTTACGGGAACTGTGCTTTATTCTTCCAATTAGCATTTCAGTACTGAAGTCAGATTTTTAACTTTGCTTGTTCTCAAATTTACTGCTTTGCATCCTGCTCTCTAGAGAAACACCCAGCTTGGAAAACAAGCTTTGCTTCAAGGCAATAATTAATCTCAAATTTGTGGCAAGGGAATACTATGTACGCCAGGAGACTCTTTGTAATAGAACCCCAAAGTAACAAGACATACATGGATCTCTGGCTGTTTAGCAGCTACAGCTCTTTTAATTAAACAGCCATTCACCTTTCAACAGTGAGTGGCAGTTTTAATTCAAACAGTTGAGATGTCTAAATAGCCAGAGACCAATTCTTAATATTTCCACTTCTTCCCTTCAATGTGGTTGCTCTGCGAGTAAAAAAAAAAAAAAAAAAAAATATTCTCAAGCTTTCTGTTAATTGTTCTGTCCTCCTGATATTTTGTAGGGCTCCTCTAAGTTTGTCTCAGTCCGCTAACGTTTGGGCCTGCCAACAGGTAGCGAGATTAAACTTGGTAGAATGTTCCATTAGGCAATGCAGGAGTAGTCGCAGCATTATTCATCTAGACTCTAGGTTCCCTGTCTCTGTCTCTGTCTCTGTCTCTGTCTCTGTCTCTGTCTCTGTCTCTGTCTCTGTCTCTGTCTCTGTCTCTGTCTCTGTCTCTGTCTCTGTCTCTGTCTCTGTCTCTGTCTCTGTCTCTGTCTCTGTCTCTGTCTCTAGAAGGTAATTAGAGAGGGCAAGGAGTTCAGCCGCTAGGGGGAAATTTCCAATATAATAGGCTGGCGGCAGGATGGTGGTGGTTGGGGAATGTCGGAGAACAAGGGGAGAAGAGAGGGAAGCAATAGGAGGGCGAGCAGGGGGAGAGGAAGCAAGATGCATGTGTGTGGAGTGGGGCGAAGGGCGTCGCCTACCACAGACAAGTGGAAGACGTAGTAAATAATAATTTTTTTAAGCCTTGAAACCCACTGACCTAGATTCATTCAGTTCCATCAGCACCATTCCCTTGCTCACCTTCCACTTAATAAGCTATGCGAATGTTCTCTAGATGGTTTGGAGTTGGTTCCACCAGATGCTTTATTCTGCAGTAGATGCATTCAACTCACGCACTACCTTACCAGGCCTCCAGCTGCTTTACCAGTCTCCTAGGGTGCAGCCAGACTAGCCTGGCTGGGACTGATCCTCACGTGCCCAGAGGCAGGCAATTTCACACACACACACCATGGGGCCAGTGCGGAAGGCAGGGAAGGGCAGACGGTCGGCCTCCCTGCAGGGAAACTGGGTGGGCTGCTGTCGGCTGTCCCACCATGTTGTGGGGTGGGCTGAGGCACTGGCCACACATGCAAGAGCCGAGCCCTGCCCCACCCACCCTTCCCCGGCCCATCCACTATCCCGCCCTGGCGGTGAAGGAATGGTGCCAGTGCTTGCAAACGAGCAGCGGCATGCTACCTCGGGCTGGGCAGCCTTATCCCACCCATTTGAGTACGGCTGCCCCCCCCCCCCCCAAAAGGACGCAGGGCAGCTGCCCATCCTGCTCCGGGGCAGACATCTGGCGGCCGCCGGGCATATAATGCACTGCATCACATGGCAAGGCTGCCCAATGTGGGGGCAACACTGCCCAACTCGAGCTAATGTCTCATGTGGCTGTACCCCTAGTGATTTACGGCTCAGACCAGAAAGAAAACCCCCAAAACAGGAAGGCTTTTTTCATTTAGGTGAAACATGTTATCCTGAGCAGTGGAGCGGGAAAAATTATTCACTTGTGCAGAGCATGGAAATCGAGACTACTACATCAATAGTGATCATTAGCAATTATTCCAAGTAGATAAAGCTCGTCATCCAAAGAGTTTTAGCAAGGAGACGTCAAAATGTTGCATCACTGAGTTACAATTAAACTCCTCCATCACAGGAAATAGGTAGCCCTGAGTCAGGGAGTGCTTAGTAGCATGGACGCTCCCCTTCACAAGGTGGTGTATCGACTTAGAATTGGAGATGCTACACGTACAGCCTTCCCAGACCTCTCTCTCCACTATTCCAGACTTGCTTTCTTGCTAAGACTGTTCTCTAGCCAAAGGGCTCGGTTATATCGGGATAGGCCAGGTATCAAGCTCTCTCATGACTTCTAGACTAAGGTTTTACTTGATTTGGCTATTGGGAAGCATCGAATCAATTTGAAATACCCCGCTGCTGATGAACTCCTAAGAATTCTTTAATTCTCAAGAGTTCCTTCAGGCTTTGACTATCAGCGTTGTCACTACTCAAATGTAAACAAGCTCTAATTTGGGCGGTGGGAACATCAGGCTGGGGGCCAAATGCGACCCAAGGCTAGTTTTTATTTGGTCCCTTCTCAGTTCCTGTATCTGGCCCTTGAATCAAGTTCCAGTCAAAGAACCGTACACAAAGAGTACTTGCAAATGGCTCCCCGTCAATCTGGACGGAGGTATCGAGTAGGGTGCCTCAGGGCTTGGTCCTGGGCCCTGTACTGTTGAATAACTTTATTAATTACTTGAAGGAGTAGAGATGCTTATCAGAAACGCAGATGACACAAAACACCTTAGCAGACAGAAACAAGATTAAAAAATGTTCCTGACAGGATGGAAAGCTGGGCCAAACTAGCAAAATGAAATTCAACAGTGGTAATGTAAAGTTCTGCATTTAGGTAAGAAAAATCAAACGCACAAATACAGAATGGGAGATGCCTGGCTTGGCAGAAGTACATGTGAAACGGATCTAGGGGTTGTAGTTGATCACAAGCTGAACATGTGTCAGCAGTGTGATGCAGCTGCTAAAAAGGCTAATGCAATTTTAGGTTGCATTAACGGAAGCATAGTGTTCAGATCACGAGAAGGAATAGTTTCACTCTAGTCTGTGCTGGTCATACCTCATCTGGAGTAACTGTGTCCAGGTCTGGGCACCGCATTTTAAGAAGGACATCGACAAATTGGAATGGGTTCAGAGGAGAACGACAAAGATGATCAGGGGATCTATGAGGAAAAGTTTAAGGAGCTGGGTATGTTTAGCCTGGAGAAGAGAAGACTGAGGGGAGACAAGATAGCTGTCTTCAAAGTATCTGAAGGGCTGTCAGTCACACAGAAGATGGAGCAGACTTGTTCTCTGTTGCTCCTGAGGGCAGGACTGGAACCAATGGGCTCAAATTACAAGAAAGCAGATTTTGGCTAAACATTAGGAAGAACTTCCTAACGGCAAGAGCTGTTTGACAGCGGAACTGTCTTACCTAGGGCGGGGGTGGGCTCTCCTTCACTGGAGATTTTCAAACAGAGGCTGGACGGCCCATCGGTCAGGGATGCTGTGGCTGTGAATTCCCTGCACTGAGCAGGGGGTGGACTAGATGATCTCATAGATACCCTTTAACTATGATTCTATTATTCCTACCCCTAATAACTGGAAAAAAATGAACGTGGGAGAAGAGATGAAGGCACATACAGAGGAGAGGGAATGGATCCATGGCACGGATCCATGATCTGAACCGCCTTTTTGCCAAGTCCCGCTGCCACCCATTTCTAAGCAGCCCTCCGAGTTTAAACTAGTTTTCAAAGTGGCCCCTGGGAGGGAACAGACTCACCACCCGTGATCCAAGTATTCAACTTTTGTTGAATTCGTGCAATACGCGTGCAAGACCGATAGTTGCAGCAAACTCTTCGGCAAGGAATAGTGTTCACTGCCGTTTCCTCACTGCCACCATTGAAGGCGAGTCCCTGCTCTTTAGTAGGGCTGGCTAACATCCCCAAAGTCCCTTCTAAAATGAGTTGCCAGCATCCGCGTGTCAAAAGCAGGCACCCATGCAGTAACCATGGACACTGGCGTAGCACAGCGCAAATCCTGCCCAAACTTACTTCATGCAACATTTCAACAGCATGAAGCAACAGAGGAAAGGGAACTACTGGATGATCCAAAAAAACTTTTCTGCAAGCCACTATGCTTCTCTCTTAACTTGGCTGTTCTGCTGGAACGTCTCCTTCCCTGAACGAACGAGGCAGACTGAGTTGGTCATGGTTTTCATTAGACTCGGAAGACTTAGTGGGAAACCCTCGCATGGGCTTTTCCTCAAATCAGGGGTATGCCATCCCCTCTCCACAGCTTTGTGCCAATCTTTGCCATACTATAGTGCCAATATCTGAAAGACCGTCACTCCCCCCCCCCCAACCCCCCCAGCTCTCATCAGAGCCTCAGAGCTCAGCAGGGAGCACCCGCTTGCAGGCAGCAACTGCCCATTCAATTTGCACAAGGGTACAACGAGAGTTGTTCTCAGTGG
Source organism: Sphenodon punctatus (assembly GCA_003113815.1). Lineage (NCBI taxonomy): Eukaryota > Metazoa > Chordata > Lepidosauria > Sphenodontia > Sphenodontidae > Sphenodon > Sphenodon punctatus. Next base: position 2,652,974 of record QEPC01012846.1, read on the forward strand.
CTGCCCTACAATTCTGCAACTCCCTCCCCTTGGAAGTTTGTCTAAGCCTGAGCCTGCTCATCTCCTGGAGGCAATGCAAGACCTTCCTGTTTGACCAGGCCTTTGGTAGGCAGGGGCAGGGTTTTGGAAGTGGTGGGTTAAGGGGATTTTATTCATTTTTAAACTTGTTTTTATTTGCGTATCCTAACATATTAGGGGTTAGGGAATTTTAAAAATGTTTTTCTATATTGTAACCCACCCCAAGTCTTAATAGGAAGGGTGGGATAAAAATGTCAATACTTAAATAATAAAGACACCGTCTCACTCATTAACTTTTGTTTTCAGTTGCTCGTTTGCTAGATCCATCCTTGTATGCGGACCAATCCTTTATTATACCATTTCCGCAGGATTGGTAAGAATAAAGTCAATTGTCTGTTACAAGCGTCAACGTATGGAGTGCTGTCAAATGTCACGCTGGGACCTATGGAAAGCTTTTTAAACTGCTGGGCTGCACCCCGCGAAGGATACATGACAGGCTACCCAGATATTGCAACAGCCTTGCAGAAACCCCGCCAGTGCAGTAACCACTAGAGGGGTCAGAATGACATCTGAAAGCACCCTTGGCCAACACGTTGAGGGGTCGGATGGTCTACTAACGGATGCCCCGATTTCAGTGGTCACTCGGCCTACTTTTAGACGACAAACAGACGCAGATTTTGAATCCTGGCCTCTTCAGGTCCCCGGTGACATGAGGATGCCAATGTCTCTGGTTGGATTCTACGCCAGCCCAAGGTGATTGCGTTACAGATCGCTCTGGCCAGGCAACGGAACGTTAAACCATAACTGGAAGGGAGGGAGTGCAGCCATTCAGTAATATTACAGAAAAAGGCAAAATACGCTAAAAACACAACCAAAACAAAACACAACCAGTAGAAAGGAGGAAAAGGAAAATATAAAAAGCATGACTCCCAAGAAAGAGGTTACTTCAGAAATACTCCAATTCCATATTTGGTATTGGAACCCTCTAAAATGAAACACGAGAAAGAAAAAAAAATCTTGGTACTTTAGTCAAGACATTTGCTTTCTGCGCGGCTCACCTCCATGTTCGAGAAAGACACGGACACATCTCTCTTTCCCCCTGGCTGCAGAGAAGTGGAGCAAGGTCCAGCCATTGGCATCTCGACCATTTGGAGAATAGCCCTGCTCGAGCATCTTGCGTACGGTGTGGACATCCCCGGCAGCTACCGCCGCCTGAATCTGCAATTCTTCCTGTAGTTCAGGGTTCCTCCGACAGTGGTGGTGTAACATCCTAGCTGAGTCTGCCTCCTAAAGAAAGGTCATGAGGTCAGACAATTTCACCTTTAATTGATACAGAACACACAGGAGTCAGAGGTGGAATGGGATGAGAAAGATACCTAGAACATTGAGATGTCACCGAGCATCATTTTAACCACAGCACACGCATCATGAACAGAGTCCAAAATAGCCAGATGAAACGATTAGAAAAAGCAAACTGTTCAGTTTCTATTCCCCTGCCCCAACCACTTCTCATTAAAAAGGATTACCTTACACATTTGTGATACCCTTTAATAATGTACAGGATTCTATTTAACTGTAGACACAGCCCCGACAAATTAAAAGCCAATAAGAAAGATCTTTTAAAAGGATCTTGATTAATGCTGAAAAGTCCCATAATATAATTTATGTTGGCAACTCTGAAGATGCAGTTAGTTGATGGGATGCAAAATATTAGATAACCCAAAGCTAGAAGGTTGAACATTCCAAGGATACAAACTGTTCAATTGACTAGTTCTTTTTTGCCTCCTTTACAGTTTAAGAAAAAATTAAAAAGATACCATAAACATCCTTTAAGTAATTAAAAAACAACAACACACCCAATGAATCGTTTATTTCATCTTTTTATGTAGCCTACCTCAAGGAAAAAGGCATTAGTGGTTTGTTTAGTACTTCTAAAAATGCCACACAATTTCAAATTAGACACACAGATTGTTGTCACAACTGTATTTCACACCAAAAATCTTCATGCAACAAGAGCTAGGTATAAAAAGAAGAGATTATGAAGGAGACTAATGAGTACAGAACTCATTTAAATTTTCCTACCAGATTAATCGGAATGCCATGAACATACGCAGTATCATATTTATACGCTTGGCTAGGATTACCTTACAAATACAGTCAAGCCACAACCACGCTAGAAAGGTGTTGACACGATTTAGCATTGATATATGAACACCGTGTTCAATGCTTTGTGTAAAAAGCTAAATCCTCTTTAGAGGTATTTGTCAGCAGCCAGAAAGTGACGACATTCAGATGTTTATGCAGCTTTTCACAACAAAAGAGGAGAGTAAGATAGCTGCACTGTTGTTTATGCTACCCACAAAAGTGTATTTCTGTATGGAAGGGTCAATCAGGAGAAAATGTGTAGGCAGCACAAAGGGGAGGGGAGAAACCTGAACAACAGAAGATACCAGGAGCATGAGTACCAATACAAAACTAAGACAGATGGGACACACTGAATTAAATATTTAGAAAGGGACACTAAATATTTAATTTTAAAGGGTACTTTAAGAATATGGATTTTCTTTAAGTTAATCCTTTTTGAAAAAACAAAACCCAAGCTACGTTCAAATGTGTAGCATTTCTAGTGGCTTCCAAAAGGAAGACGAGGTTTTTTACACTGCCTATAGCTCTTCAGAACCTTTGCATTGATAAAAGTAATGCGATAAAAAGAGATAAATTAGAACCATTGGGGGGGGAATCCTGGTTGCAGCTACCTGTGCACATCAACAAGCTCATTAGTGTCCTTAAAGTAGCCAAAAAGAGAACCATCCTTTCTGGCCACAAGAAAGAAGAGTCAACTTTGCCAATGCAATTACACTTAGGAATCAAAAAATTGCTAGACAAGAGACATCAGCAAAAGTCATGGTTTTCATCTCTTCAAGGCACAAAAATCTGGACGCTTCTCCGTAGTCTTAGCAGCGCTGACTCTTCCCAATGAAGAATGCCACGTCACACATGATGTCATTGCCACTCAGGTGCTCTTGAATGCCATGACCCAATCACAAGCTTTGTCTCTCTCCCCCCCAGATGCCTGACATCAGATTTGTTCAAATCATTCACAAGAGATGTGGATATGGTCTTCAGTCTAATCAAATCTCACAAGGAGAGAGCAGGGCCATATAGTATCTTCATAGAATTGCTGAAAAACCTTAAATCGGCATGGCTGCGACTTGCTAGTATACTACATCATCAAGGTACATGCCCTCTAGTTGCATGACCCAAGGTATGGCAGCAGACAAAGATCATTCATGGTTGCAAACCAGAAAAAGCAACCAGGGAACTGAAAAACTACAAGCCAACATTGTCACCATGGAGTAACGTACAAGCTTTTGGAAAGAATATGAACCCAGAGAATCATGCCCATCTTACAGGACCACAGCATTAAAGAGCAATGTGAAGTCTCTCCAGAAGAAAGTATCTGCAACTAACTAATGAATTAATTAATTGCACTAACAATTCAGCTACCAACTGGGGTTCAAACCAGCAGAGGTCTTCTGTAGTCTTTTTTGTAACATACAATTTGACAGGACAGTCAGCTTCTGAAGGTTTCCAAACAGCATCTTTCAAAACCCTGCAGAAACTGGCATCTAGATTTGCCAATCACGTCGTCTCTATTGAACAAAAGGTTCCCACAGTGCTCCATTGATCTTTATCAACCAACCCAGGAATGGAAATTTGGGTACATGGATGAGATCACATCACCATATAAGCAAGAACTTTCTCTCAAGTGAAGTACATAGGCTCCCCTAATGAAGTGAGGCTGGGTAGAGTTGGGACTCTTCAGTTGGGGAAGAGAGGACAGAGCGGATAGGAGAGAAGTTTATAAAGTCATGAGTGGTATGGAACACGTTAATAAGGAACGGTTATTTATCCTCTCAAATAGTACTAGGACTAGGGGACACTCCATGAAACTAACAGATGTAAAACAAATGATAAAGTATTTACCCCCCCACTCAATGCACAGTTAAGTTGTGGAATTTGTTGCCAGAAAATGAGGTCAAGGCCAGCAGTACAGCTGGGTTTAAGAAAAGGTTGGACAAGTTTCTGGAAGATTAGGTCCATTAGCAGCTGTTAGCCAGGTAGGTTCGGGGAATGTAACCTCTTACTGTCGGGAACTGGGAGTGAACAACAGGGAATGGATTGCTCCATTGTGATCTGCTGGGTACTTCTTCCAAGCAACCGATATTGGCCATTGTCAGAGGCAGGATGCTGGGCTTGATGGACCACTGCTCTGGCAGAGTATAGCACTACTTGTGTTCTTATCCCTACAAAGGAGTTTGGGGGGGGGGCGCGGGGGGGAGAACAGTAGGAGGCCTATTCTAGGCAGGGCTGTAAGAATCCACTCACCTGTTGTCTCTAGCAAGTAGTTTTTTTGAGCTGGTGAATGGATTTTCACAGCAGGTAGCCTGGCCAGCGAGTTATGTATTTTTATAACTGCGGCTCATGGCAACTTTAGCTAAATCCTCAAAGAATAGCTGTCTCCGAGTGTCACCTGGGCAACCTCTGTGCAAACAACATGCAAATGTCACCTTCCACCATACTCAACTCGGGGCTGATCGTTTCCCAAAATATCCAGAGTCACTAGGATCAGTTGGGCAGCAGACACTCGTACTTTGCAGACCGCCACCGGGCCTCAAGATTTGAATATTGCACACCCTTATGGCAAACAGTGCCCACACAAAGCTTGTTGACATGGAAATGAACATGAACGTGAACCCTTTAACACCTTTATTTTCAGAGTCACTTGCACAAAGAAAAGGAATGTTAATCCAGGAACGGGTGTGGTGACCAGGATTTGGGATTCCCCTCCCCTCTAGCAGTCCCCCAAAGCACCACTTGACCGGCCATGACTCAGTTACCCGCTTACAGCAACCGCTGAGATTATATACTTTTTGTGATTTACAAAAAATAGACTGTTAGTCATATTTTATTTTATTGCCCGATGCTCTCTGGCTTGAGGCAAAAATACTTGGGCAAAGTCCGAGGGACCCAGGATGGTTGTTTTTACAATCATGTATTGCAAAAGATTTGAGTCCACTTGATTCAGAGCTGACTAGGGCTGTGGCAACTTTTAGCAGTGCTGCTATGTATTTGAGGCGGGATAGGTTTGTTGCAAAGAAATGACTTTTACCTAAATGTTTTGGGGAATTTTTTAATCTTTATTTTTATATCAATTTATATGTTCTCCTGTTCTAGAGTGTTGATGTTCAGAATACAGATTGTATGGAACTTACATAGTATTTAAATTTTATGGTTGTATTGTTAAATTGTAATAGCTTCGGCTAACAATAAATCAATATATGTACATACACACAGCAACCACTGAGCACCACAGTGTGCCAGCCCATAAGGGGTTAATCTTTGTCGTCTGTATCTCAGGGCTCCAGAGTCATCTGAAAAGTAAAATGGGTTAGGCCCATTTTGGTGGTAATTCCAAGGAGTCAAATTTATTTATTTATAAAATCATTTGCTACCCCACACCTCCCGCTCCAAACAGCCCGGGGCAGCTTACAACGTTAACACACATACAATCAGTAAAACCACCACAATAGAGAGAGAAGGCACAGAACCAACCCCCACCTCCCAGCCCCCCATCCCACCCTGCACCCCATCTCCCTCACCAAAAGTCAGGCGGAACAGTCAGCTTTTACACATACGACGGAAGGAGTATCCGGGGCCAGCTGGGTCTCCACCAGGAGGGAGTTCTGCAGTCTAAGTGCAGCCACCCAGAACGCTCTCTCCATAGTGCCCCCCCCCCGGGCCACACGGGGGACAGCGAGAAGGGCGCTCCCAACGGACCGCAGAGGCCACTCCAGAGCGCTGAAAGCGAGGCGGTCCTGCAGGTAAGTCAGGCCAAGGCCGTATAGGTCAAAATCAATACCTTGAATCAGGCCTGGAAGACCATAGGCAGCCAAGGCAGAGCCTGGAGCACTGGTGTAATGCGCTCACAGCGACCTGTCCCCATAAGGAGACGGCCTGCTGCAGTCTCCGAACCATCACCATAGGTAGCCCCACGTAGAGCACGTTGCAAAAGTCCAATCTCAAGGTAAGGAAAGCTGGGATGATGGTGGCCAGGTCACTATCTGAAACGTACGGCCAAAGCCGTAGCACCAGATGTAACGGGCGAAATGCATTCCTTGCCACAACCCCCACCTGGGAATCCAGGCGGAGCTGCGGATCGAGGAGCACGCCCAGACTACGGACCTAGGAGGGCAGATCCCATCAATGATGGGAGCTGCCAATCCACTGCCTTCCCCACCACTATCATCTAAGAACATAACAGAAGACTGTAAGAAGTGCCATATTGGGTCAGACCAATGGTCCATCAAGCCCAGCATCCTGTCTCCGACAGTGGCCAATCACGGTGGCTTGGGAGAAGCACCCAACAGGTCACAATGGGGGATCCATTCCCTGTTGTTTTCCCCCAGCTCCCGTCATGTTCCCTGATCCTGTCTGGCTAATAGCTGCTAATGGACCTATCTTCCAGAAACTTGTCCAAACCTCTTTTAAACTCAGCTATAGTACTGGCCCTTACCACAGCCTCTGGCAGTAGATTCCACAACCCAATTATACACTGAGTGAAAAAATATTTTCTTTTATTTGTTTTAAACTTGCCACCCATGAGTTTCATGGAGTGTCCCCTAGTTCTAGTACTAGCTGAGAGGGTAAATAACTGCTCCTTGTTTATTAGTTCCACACCACTCATGATTTTATAGACCTCTATCATATCTCCTCTCAGTCGTCTCTTCTCCAAACTGAAGAGCCCCAACCTACCAAGCCTCTCCTCATACGGGAGCCCTTCCATGCCCTTGATCATTTTTGTTGCCCTTCTCTGTACCTTTTCTAGTTCAGCTATGTCTTTTTTGAGATGGGGCGACCAGAACTGCACACAATATTCGAGGTGCGGTCGCACCATTGATTTGTATAGAGGCATTATGACATCCTCAGTTTTATTCTCTATCCCCTTCCGAATAATTCCTAACATTCTGTTTGCTTTTTTGACTGCTGCTGCGCACTGCGCTGTGGATTTCATTGTATTGTCCACAACCACCCCCAGATCCTTTTCCTGAGTGGTAACTCCTAGCTTAGTACCCAGCATTGTGTACGCAGAGTTTGGATTATTTTTTCCCTATGTGCATCACTTTGCACTTGTCCACATTAAAGCTCATTTGCCATTTAGATGCTCAGGCACCCAGTCTCATAGGATCCTGTTGCAATTCCTCAGAGTCTGCTCATGTTTTAACTACCTTGAATAACTTGGTGTCATCTGCAAATTTGATCACCTCACTCTTAACACCCTTTTCCAAATCATTAATAATACATTTCACTCGAATACCACCTTGGTGGTCCATTCAGACCGCTCAGGTCATCTTTCACGACGCCTTGGAGTCTACTCAGGCATTCGTCAGGGTTGTGTATTGGCAACAGCACTACTCAATTTTTTCATCAACGATATGGTGCCTTTAATGTCAAGTAGTTCTTTTTTTCCACCTAAAATTGGAACACATTCCGTCGGATGTCTGCTATACACTGGGAACACGGTGGTTCTTTCCCAGACTAGGGTGGGCCTACAGAGGCAGTTGGCTGCCTTGGGTAGTTATTGTGACTAACAGGTTGAGTGTAAATCACTCCAAAACCAAAGTGTTGGTCTTTGGGAAGGGGAGGAAAACATACCGATGGCAGATTAACGGGTTGGCCATTGCCCAGGTTTATACCTATAAATACTTTGACCTATTGTTCCAGGCCACCCTCCGGTGGAACCATCATAATAACCTAGCCATGGCCCGGGCTAAAGAGTGTATTGCTGCTTTACTACGTTATTTTAAACAAGAGGGTGGGTGGATTTTTAGTGCCAGCACTCAGGGTTTTGGAAGCAAGGCCAAAGGCTCAACTTTTATATGGTGCCGCTATTTGGGCAATCCAGAGAGCATATGATTTAGATGCTTTGCAGGCTAGATTTCTGCACTCGCTGTTGCAAATTCCTAGCTGCGTGCCCATGGCAGCTGTCCAACTGGAAACTGGCCAGTCACCTTGGAGCATTGCTCTCCGGAAGCAAGCCTTTGTCTTATGGCTTCGCCTTAATTGGGCTCAATACGTGAATGTTGGCCTTTTTTTCCACTTGCGAGACGACCCATACGCGAGTGCCTGGAGTGAGAGGGCTGTGTCTAAAATTCGCTCCCTGGGGTTTTCCCCATTCGACTTGATATCAAAGGATTTGGGGGCTGCCAAAGCCAAGATTTATGGCAGACTCCTTGACTCAAGTAGGCAGAAGGACTTTGCCAGTATCTCCCCCTGTGTGTCCCTGGCTCATTATCTCGATCTGAGCCTTAAACTGTGGGAGCTAGCCGATTACCTTTTATTCACCTGCTCATTTAGGAAAATTCACGTATTCTTACGGACTAGATGTAATGCTTTACCCTCCCAAGTTTTGGAGGGGAGGTAAGGGGGCCTGCCTTTCCATCAGAGGCTTTGTCCGTATGACAGGCAATCGACTGAATCCGTCAAACATTTTCTGTGACTGCCACCTATACGATTTACCAAGGGCCCTCTGGTTGGCCAACTATATGGGCAGACTCCCTGGTAGATCACCGCAGGAGTTGGAGAGATACCTTTCGGCAGACAATAAGTCCGAAATCAGTCATGACATAATGTCTTCCGTAATAGACACTTTCCAGGCGAGGGAAAGGTTTTTGGCTTCCAAACCCCTTTAGGGGTCTGGGGTTCTGGATGTTGCACTTGAGTTATGTTATTTTCCTTATGTATCTATTCGCTTGTTGGGCACTGTTAAATTTAAGAGCTTATGCCCTATTTAGACAGTTTTTTCCTTAATATCTTATGAAGTTCTCTTCTTCTATTGGTATGTTTTGTTTAGCCAGCGGTTTGTCTGCCTTTTACAAGGCCTAATGTCATGGCCTTTTATTAACACCTTAAGTGTATTTTATTTTTATCTTCTATTGTATGTTTCTCTTGTTGCTATGGCCAAAGGTTACGCATAATAAACTTGATTTGATTTGATGAATACATTAAACAGCACCAGTCCCAATACAGATCCTTGGGGCACACCACTTTTTACATCTCTCCATTGTGAAAACAGACCATTTAGTCTTACCCTTTGCTTTCTATCTTTTAACCAGTTTCTGATCCATAGTAAGACACTACCTCCTATCCCATGACTTTTTAATTTTCCTCAAAGAGTCTCTCATGAGGGCCCTTAACAAATGCTTTCTGTAAATCCAGGTACACTATATCTACTGGGTCTCCCTTGTCCACATGCTTATTTACACCCTCAAAGAATTCCAACAGGTTAGTGAGGTATGACTTACCTTTACTAAATCCATGTTGACTCTTCCCCCATTAAGCCATGCTTGTGAACATGCCCTGTAATTCTGTCCTTAATGATGGTTTCCACCATTTTTCCCGGCACAGACATCAAGCTTACTGGTCTGTAGTTTCCAGGATCGCCTCTGGATCCCTTTACATATATCGGGGTTACATTTGCCACCCTCCAGTCCTCGGGTACAGTGGCAGATTTTAGTCAGTAGGTCTGCGATTGCATATTTGAGTTCCGTTAGAACTCTGGGGTGAACACCATCTGGCCATGGTGACTTGTTAGTATTCAGTTTGTCAATTTGCCCTAGAACATCCTCCAATGTCACATTGATTTTAACAGCTCTTCCAATTCCTCGCCCACAAAGCAAGGATCCAGCATGGGTACCTCCCCAAAATCCTCCACAGTAAAGACTGACACAAAGGACTCATTCAGCTTCTCTGCAATGTCCTTATCCTCCCTGAGCATCCCTTTTACTCCTTTGTCCTCTAATGGCCCAACTGACTGTCTAGTGGCCCAAGAGGACTCCTCCATCTTGTCGGGATTCAACTTCAGTCGGCTCGCCCTCATCCAATCCCCAACAGCTGCCAGACATCAGGTAAGCACGAAGACTTCTGGGTCTGGGTCGGATAAAAGGAGCACCCCATACCATCTCACGACCTCGCTGAGTGGCTGCATACACACATTTATTTATTTAGCAAGAGCGGGGACAGAAACAGAATAGAACCTTATGGGCCACCACATGAGAGGTCCCGTGGAGACGAAGAACAATCCCCGAGTATCACATGCCGAGTCCTCCCAGCTAGGAAGGGCAGAACCAGTCAAGGACGATCCCGCCCACTCCAGCTCGATCCCGCAAGCGAGTCACCAGAATCTCATGGTCAACGGTATCAAAAGCAGCCGACAGATCTAACAAAATTAGCAGGGTTGGCAGACCCTGATCTAAATCACGGCAAAGGTCGTCAACCAAGGCCACAAGCACCATCTCCATGCCATAGCCTGGACGAAAACCGGACTGAGTGGGATCCAGATACCCAGTGCTGTCTAGGTGACCCTGCAGCTACTGGGCAAAAACCTGTTCAACCTCTAACCCTAAAAGGGGAAGGTTAGAGAACGGCTGATAGCTGGCGAGGGAATCAACGTCAAGTGGCTTTTTGAGCAGAGGCCTCATCACTGCCTCTTTGAGGAAGCTCAGCACTCTGCCCTCCTGAAAGGAGGAATTGATCGGCCCCACCAACAGCGCCTCCATCGTCTCCTGGCTGGCCTTAACCAACCAGGACGGGCATGGGTCAAGTTCACAAAAGGTGGCCATAATAGACCCAAGGACATTCCCCGCCCCAGCAGACGACACTGACTGAAATTGATCCCACGAAACCAGACAAGGCAGGGCTTCCACAACTTCTAATTCACCCACTGCAGTAAGTGCGGCGTCGAAGTAGTAGTGAATCCAAGCGATTTTCTCTGCAAAATAATCACCAAACGTGTCGCAGTGGGCATCAGATAACTCCGATTTCAAGCACAGGAAGCAGTGGCGGTGGGTCCTCCAGGAAGGCAGGGGCAATGCCCCGCCTGGCCCCCTGGGTTCTTTTGGCTGGCGGCGGCAGGTAAAAAAAAAAAAAAGCAAAACAAAAAAACCCAGCCGCTTCGGCATTACTCTGAATGTGCGGAGTCACCTCAAAGAACCTTGTTTAGAGAGGCAGAGACCTTCTGAAGGTGTCTGCCTCGCTAAACAAGGTTCTTTGAGGTGGCTCCGCACATTCTCACCGGTTGTGTGCGCGTGCATGCACCCGGATGGGTGGGTGGGAGCCAGGACTTCTGGGTTCCCTGGGAGAGGAATGGGGGGCTAGTGGGTCAGAGCAGGGGGCTAGTGGGTGGGTGGGAGCCAGGACTCCTGGGTTCCCTGGGAGAGTGGGGGGCTAGTGGGTTAGAGCAGGGGCCCGGGAGCCAGGACTCCTGGGTTCACTGGGAGGGGAGTGGGGGCTAGTGGGTTAGTACGGGGGGACTGTGTGTGGTAAAACGGAGGTTTGGAAATCCTGAGAGAGATGTCACTGCAAGTCATATGATTTCAGTTGTGTTAAAAATACTGGAAATGGGATGTGTGTGGTAAAATTGGACTCAGGCTGTGACTGAGGTGCTTTACAAGGGTGGGTCCCTGTGTTTTGGGTTTATAAATTATGTATTTTAAGCTTGATGTGCATGTAGACTGTTTTCTTCCATCCAATGTTAACCCTGGGAACTCCTTGCTGCTGGGTTACGCCAGTGTTTTGGGTTTACAAATTATTTATTTTAAACTTGATGCGCATGTAGACTATTTTCTTCCATCCCATGTTAACCCTGGGAACTCCTTGCTGCTGGGTTATGCCATCACTGGCCTACTGTCCCCCTGGCTCCGCCCCTAGGCCCACCAGCCCGGCCTTACTGCCCCACTGCCCCTCCAACATCAAAACCCACCAGCCGCCCCTAATAGGGAGGGAGGACTGACCAACCACCCAGAAAAGCTCCACTGGACAAGATTTTGCAGAGGCTATACTGCCTTTACAGCTACAGCATAGGGACTTAGACTGCCTTTATGTTGCAATCTGTCAGCTTCAGCACATGAATGGTGCCACCGTCGCTCCAACCACCTCCCCTCCCACTTCAGCAGCCTCAGGCCCTCCGTAAACCATGGAGGTCGAGGAGCCGTCACCGAGAGAGCAGACACCTCGGAGCCAACCGGTCAATGGCCTCCAACGGCAAGGCATTCTATAAAGTCACGAGGTCATCAAGCGGGCAGTCGTCAAGATCATAGGGTAACTCCCCAACAGCTTTCCAGAACCTCTAGGGTTCCATTAGTCTTTGGGGGCAAACCATCCGAATTGGTTCTACACCCCCCTGGGGACAGACATGCACCAGGAGACAAGCTCGCAGGAGGTAATGATCCATCCATGACAAGGGTTCTACTAACACCTCCCCCATGAACGAATCCCCGCCTCAAGGCCAGTGCAAAAAAAATCAGGTCTAGGGTATGCCCCCCATCATGCGTTGGGCTGCTGACAATTTGGGACAGGCCCATGGTTGCCATAGAGGCCATGAACTCACGCTCTGCCCCACCGAGACTAGTGTCAGCATGCATGCTGAAGTCCCCCAAGACCAAGGTCTTCGAAGAGCACACCACCACATCCGACACCAGCCCCGTCAGAGTGAGTAGGGATGCTGCCGTACAGGTAGGTGCACAGTATACTAGCAGCACCCCCAAGCTGTCCCCTGCCAAATCAAACACAAGAGGGAGGCCCTCCACCAGATACCCGATATGGCCTCCACCGGATACCTCCTGACAGACCACGAATCCTTACAAATAATGGCTACACCACCCCGTCCCTCCGACCGAGGCGGATGCTGCACAGAGTACCTGGCCGGCACAAGGTCAGTCAAGATAGGCCCCAACTCATCGTCCAGTCAGGTCTCCGTAATGCACACGAGGTCAGTGTCATAGTCCAGGATTAACTCCTGTACTGTAGTGGATTTATTAACCACTGACCTCGCATTCAGCAGCATCAGATTCAGGCCAAGGGTCTTCTGATCATGACCCACTTTATTATCTGCTTGGGGGGAGTGGGGAAGGAGTGAGAGGGGCAAGCAACAAACACCTGACCCATCTCACACCCCTCCCAGAGGGACCATATCTCCCATGCCCCATCACGACCCCAATGGCTGCATCCCCAGCCCAACCCCCAACTGCTCCACACGCACAGCGAGGGAGATCCCCTCCCTACCAATTTCCCCATCCCACCCGCTCACACCAGGCAGGATCTTCCCCCCCCCCCGCCCGCTTCACACTGGGGGAAAAGATCCCCCTCCTAAACCCACACCCTCTCCAGCCCCCCTCACACCGAGGCTGGAGAAAATCCCTAACTTTCCTACCACTCCCCTAACCCTAAAAGCATACCCTCCCCTAACCAGCCTTCCTGGAATAAATTTAAAAATGCCATCAACCCCCTGCCCCCCAACGGTCCCGCTAAGGGCCTGGCGTGCAGCCTACGCGGCGTTGCTGGGTCGCAAGCCACCAAGCTGGTGAATCTTGGTAGATTCAGTGGAGGCGCACAATTAAAAAAAAAGAGATAGCACAACTTCCAAGGGCCTCAAAGAAGTTGGGGATAGGGGTACTTCCAGGTTGGGGGAGAAAGAGGACCCAGATCATGATCTGTGCCATGCACCATCCCCAATTCTTGCGTGCAAGACTTCATCTCTTCTCTCCTCCTCCAGCTCACACTGTTCAGTGCTGGGGGACAGAAACTGGATGCAGGGACCAGATCTAGGGGCCAAATAAGAACTAGCCTCTCCCAACACGCCCCGCCCCCCCCCGGTTCTCTCGCTCGGTCCTCGAGTCAGCAACAGAAACTTTACAGTCATTGTATCCCAAAGTAGGTAAATCCCATCGCCACTGTTCAAACGCTACAGAAACAGGGAGGCAGACTGGATACAGCTTTCCAAGAAGAGGGAAGTAATGGAACAGGAATTTCTTGTTAAGGATCAGCAGTACATTTTCCAATATCATTCAAGACAGCTGAAGAAGGAAAGAAAAAAGAAAAAAAAACACCACACACACAGATGCATCTCTTTCTGCTGAAGTCTCAGCGGATAAGAATAGTTGTAATGCAGTGTTATAAAAAGCGGATACTGGCCCCAGATGCTTCTTGCAACCAATAGATGGTATTCAGGTTAGCTAGACTATAAATACCAAGACACATGAAGTAGGAAGGAAATTTAGAGCATCAGAAGCTTTTCTTATCACTTGTAAAATGCATCTCCTTCCATTCCTGTCCCTCAGCCAGCCCCAACACTCAAATTATATCAAGTTACAGTAATTAATTTTTTTTTAAAAAATCTGATGTTTCGGAAGGCGTCTATACACATACCACCTTTGAAGCCACTTTTATTTTTAAATTTCAAAAGTCCTTTAAAATCCTTGTTTAGGGCATCAGTCTTTGGAGTAAGAGAAGGTGGGGGGGATTAATGGAAGCCTTGAACCATTTGCCATTTAATATTGAATGCTTCCAACTCTAATCAATTTCTCCGGGAAGATAACCATCTGCGATTGGATCGCCACAAACTGTTTTTCTTTGTGTAAACAAAAGCAGCCAGGAAAGGTGTAGAAAATGTACCTGAGAATCTCCAGGTGTCATGATTTGTAAAGAATCCTGGAAGGCAGACAACAAGTTAACTGATTTTTCAAGAACAACATGGATGAAGTAATTTAATTCCTGGCATATTACCTTACAGGAAGGTGTCACTTTTTGTGATACGTGTTCCAGTCTTCGTTGTCCTCATTACACATAATCTTGTTCATCCATACAACATGTCAAGCAAGCTGCTGCCCCTGGAAAAGAAAGTTGTATTCTTATTAACTAAAGACAAACAGGAAGATTAAGCAGAAAGGGTTCTGTCCACTTTTACATTCCGCTTGAATGAGGATCTGGCCGTACCATTATGCGATCACACCAGAAGAGGGACAGAAACGCGATGGAAGTTCTTACAGATCTCGGTTATCAACTTGGTTGGCTAGGTTGGAATCTAGAGGTAGACAGAGGAGAGGTAAGGAGAGGCAATAGTAGAAGAGGAAGACAGTAAAATTTCTGAAGAAAAACATTAAAATGTGGATGTCTCCTCATCTAAACCTGAAAAACTGGCCAAGTGTCTCTCGCAGCTATGCACCCACCCTCCCATGAACTCGAGTGCGGAAATGCCTGGAGCATCCATTTCATTTCATTTTTTCATTTCATTTTATTTCACAATTTATTTATATCCCGCCTCTCCCAACCCAAGTTGGCTCGAGGTGGCTCACAACAACAAAAAATACAATTTTGGGGTTTATATTCCACACAGGGGAAACCCAACAGCAATACAATACAATCCGATACAATTCAATCTGATACAACAAAATCCCTTATTTATCCTTATACAATTAAACTACATTAAATACATATATCGCTACCCCATACTTCCTCCACTGGCACCCACTCATGCCACTCCCTGCTCACACCAAGCAGTTGACTCCGCCTCCTACCACCTTCCCTCCCCTGCTGCCACCAGGGGCTATCCTCTTGCTCCACCCCTCTCTCACAGGGGGGAGCATTCCTTATCACCTTCACCAGGAAGAAACTAACATAATCTAAACCCACCAATACCCCCACCGTCCTTTTGACCGTGCTCCTTAGACCCGCGCCCACAGCACACGCCTCCGGCACGGCCTCAGGCTCCTCCCAATGTTATGGGGAGCGTTCCAGAATTAACCTCCCCAAATCCCGCCCCCGCGAGGGGCATTATGATATTCTCAGTTTTATTCTCTATCTCTTTACGAATAATTCCAAACATTCTGTTTGCCTTTTGACTGCCGCCACACACTGAACTGAGGATTTCATTGTATTGTCCACAGTGACTCCAAAGTCCTTTTCCTGAGTGGTTACTCCTAATTTAGAACCCAGCATTATGTTACATATAGTTTGGATTGTTTTTCTCTACGTGCATCACTTTTCACTTGTTCACATTAAATTTAATTTGCCATTTAGATGCCCAGTCCCACAAGATCCTCCTGCAAGCGCTTCCTTTTCCGGATCATTAATGAATACATTAAACAGCACTGGTCCCAGTACAAATCCCTGGGGCACTCCACTATTTACCTGTCTCCATTGTGAAAACTGACAATTAGTCCTACCTTATTTTTTAACCAGTTACCAATCCACAATAGGACACTGCCTCCTATTCCATGATAATTTCCTCAAGAGTCTCTCATGAGTCTCTCATGAGGGACCTTTCGAGTCTGACTAACTAGTTACAACCACCACCATTACTCACTGACAAATATTTGAGTGTTAAGAATTAAGGTTAAAGGGATTAACATTCATTTCAGGCAAAAAAAATCTGTGTCCACCCCCATGCTCCGCACCCCCAAAAGTATGTTCTATTCACAGACTTCACAAGCCAATAGTTTAACAGGCTCTTCATAACATGCAGCAAAGCTTTACTTGATCTGCACCTTCATATTACTCAATACATCACTGGTATTGCAGTGAAAATAAATCTTTGCCTTGTCTGACTCTCTAGCAACTAATTCAAATGATATTGTGAATTAGACGCATGCCCATCCTGGCTGGTCAAGGCCAGCTGGGAGACATTAGGGCCGTTGCTGGCGGGGATTGTCAACGCCTCCCTTGGGGAGGGCAGGGTGCCAGACTGTCTCAAGGAGGCGGTGGTGCGGCCCCTGCTCAAGAAGCCATCATTGGACATTGGCGTCCTGGTGAGCTATTGGCCAGTCTCTAACCTTCCCTTTTTAGGGAAGGTTATTGAATGGGTGGTGGCTCAGCAGCTGCAGGCGCATCTGGACCGGATTAAGTTTTTTGATACCTTGCAGTCTGGCTTTTGTCCGGGTTATGGCACGGAGACTGCACTTGCGGCCTTGGTCAATGACCTCTCCCAGGAGTTGGACCAGGGTCATTCAACCCTGTTGATCCTGCTAGATCTCTCGGCTACATTTGATACCGTTGATCACGAGTTGTTGGTGACTCTGCTGCGGGATCGGGCAGGGACTGGCAAGACCGTTCTTGAATGATTCCGCTCTTTTCTGGCTGGGAGAACCCAGCGTGTGGTTCTGGGTGATTTTTCATCTTCTCCCCAGGGTCTCATATGTGGAATCCCGCAGGGTTCTATCTTGTCCCCTCTCTTGTTCAATGTGTATATGCAGCCTTTGGGGGGAGGTTGTTAGGGAGTTTGGCGTACGGTGTCATCAATCTGCTGATGACACTCAGTTATCTCTCTCTTTTTCACCCGACTCAGGCCCAGCAGTCTTGGTGCTTACCCAGTGTTTGGTGGCTGTAGAGGATTGGATTGGGACAGGCAGGGACTGCATCTATTCCTATGTTCTGTACAGTGCCAGGTACATGACCGGCGCTATATAAATGTTTATAATAATAATAAAATAATAATAATAATAATGAGAGTGAGCTGCCTGAAGTTAAATCCTGACAAGATGGCAGTGGGAAAGGTCAGGGGAGTGATGGCCCCCATCATTGATGGGGTCCGTCCTGCCCTGGTATCTCAGGTTTGGAGTCTGGGGGTGCTCCTGGACCCGCAGCTCCGCCTGGATGTCCAGGTGGCGGCTGTGGCGAAGGGGGCATTTTGCCAGTTACATCTGGTACGTCGGCTTCGGCCGTATGTCTCGGACTTGGATCTGGCCACGATCGTCCATACTTTTATTACCTCGAGACTGGACTACTGTAATGCACTCTACATGGGGCTACCCTTGGTGCTGGTTCGGAGACTGCAGCTGGTGCAGAACGTGGAGGCTCGTCTCCTAACGGGGAAGGGCCAACGCGAGCACATCACACTGGTGCTTCGCTCTCTGCACTGGCTGCTGATGGTCTTCCGGGCCCAATTCAAGGTGCTGACCTTTAAAGCCCTAAATGGTCTGGGCCCCGCCCACCTGCAGGACCACCTCACCCGCCGGATCCTGGATCCGCCCCTGCGGTTGGCCAGGGGCACCCTCCTCGAGATCCCCCGGGTTTCTTGGGTGTCGAACTTGCGGAGGGCGTTCTCTGTGGCTGCGCCACAGCTGTGGAACATACTCCCGCCAGAGTTCCACCTGACCACCGACCTCCCCTCTTTCTGTAGATAATGTAAGACCTGGCTGTTCCGCTATGCCTTTCCCGAGGGAGACGGGGTGAGTGGGGTAACTTGTTTTTAATTGTGGGATTTTAACTGTATTATTGTTGTTTATTTTAATCTGTTTTAACATGTTGTTAGCCACCCCGAGATGCTTTTAGCAGAAGAGGGTGGCATACAAATGTTATAATAATAATGTTTTATAGGAACAAAATACTTGAATATAATATAGGTGCAGCATAAGCATCTGCTGCCTCACTGTAGGGGCAGATCATGAGAAATCCACCCAGATGGCCTTATTGTGCTGCTGTGCAACTTTAATTCACATGAAATAGCTGAAGCTTAACCTTGCTAAGTGTTTCCTGAAGAAACTGTTAAGGGTCCAAAGATCCACTTTGCGTGCTTTGGTTAGCATTGAAGCGGGTGCTGTAAATGTAGGGACGAGAGCTAGACAGAGAGCCCTAACCTATTCGTTTCCCCCAAGAGAATTTGTTTGGAGATGGAGGGCCCCTTGAAGGGGAGGAGAACTTGGTCGGAGGCGGTCAAACGGGCAATAGAAGAACTGGGGCTTGGACACCTCCTTGTAAATTCGGACCCGATCCCTATAGTAGCTGATAAAGATTTTATTCTACAGCGCCTCTTGGATGGCTCCTTGCAGGACAATAGGGCAAAGCTGGAAAAGCAGAGGCACATTTTGTTAAATCAATACAGATTTCCTTCAGAATCTCCTGCTGCATATTTGAAGATCCCACAACAGTATCTCAGACAGGTGATCACTAGGATGCGCTTTTCACAGCTGGAATCCAAACTGCAGGAAGGAAGGTGGGCCAAGATTCTGATGGGCCAAAGACTTTGCCTCTGTAATATGAACAGAGTGGAGGACATTGTCCACACGCTGTGGGAGTGTCCCTTTTATAATAAAGAAAGGAGGAAATGGCTGGGGTCCTTGGGTGACTATGAAAATGGGTGGTCAGCTCATAAGAAAACAGCAAATATCTTACAGGATCTAGCAATGGACACTGTAATGGCTTTGGTGAAGCTCCTGCATGCAGCGCAGGGTGTAAGAAAGAGAATTGAAGGTAAACACAAAGGTTAATGGCCAAGTACAGAAAAGATAGTGACTGAATATCTTCAATTTATATTGACAAGGCAGAGAGTGGCAAGGTAAGGTTGAGAAGGGGGAGGTAAATAAGAGATATAAATCAAATCAAAATAAATCTGAAATATTCCCACCAAGTAATAGTGGGGAGTTTAAGGTTCTGAGGAAATGTTGATGGGCTGGTGTAATGTGGAATGTAGGAATAGTATCGAATTGCAAGGGATATCAACTGACTGGCAAGGGAAATGTATATAAGGAGACAGTGTATATTTCTCCATCTGTATTGTATTCTGTATCATTATGCTCATTTGTTTATGGGAGGGTTGATGGGTTGGTGAAATGTGGAACACAGGAAGGCAGGAAATGTACTGAATTGTAAGTGACATCAACTGATTGCCATGTGAAATGCTTATAAGGCGGTAGTACGTATATATGTTGCTAATGACATTTTTATTTTGTGCTATACATTATTATGCTTATTTGGTTAGTGAAGGGTTGAAATATCCCATTCTTATTTGGCTTAGGCCGTAAATAAATTATTCATTCAACCTTGCTAAATGGTAACTTGGAAGATAAAACCACCCCGCATCATTTACTGTATTATGTCTTCTCAGGAAGAAAGCATATAAGAACTCAAGAACTGGAAAGATTACCAACCTGTCTAAAATGATACTACCATATCCCAATTGGATCACATTTGCACTGTAGTTTTGCCTAAGTAATCAGGTATTAGAGTGTTTGGGGGTGGGGTGGGGGTGTTTACATCATTTTCATGTTAAAACCCCCACACATTTGATTAGCCAGTGCAAAATAAGAACTGTACTAATTTCACAGACTAAAGGTAACATGACCGTTTGCTCCACTATAAAAGTAACAAGCCTTTTTCCCACCAGCAAAAGATAAACTGCATGTGCCAAAATAAAACAATAATAATCCACACAACCCCAGCAATCATATAGAAGAGTGCTATTACTCAAGGTAGTAAGCTCTGTTTGTGCAAAGGACTTACAATGGCTAGCTAGTAAGCTTTATGTACGCTAGTGGATTATACCCAGGATAAAATGATTTGCCCTGAATTACCCACCAATGCATGGCTTTGATGTTGTCCTAAATAATACAATAAGAGAACTTTCTACATGAACATGTCCCTTCGTTAGGTAAAGAACACCATCTAAAGTGAACAGTATTTGAAGAAAAAATCCTGATGTACTTTTTTAAATTTTTTCCTCTTAAGGAAAAGGTTTCCAAACTGTGGGTGGGAACCCAAAGTAGAGTTGTGCCATCTGCAGATGACCCACTGGTATCTTGCACGTCCGTCTGGGATTGTGCAATTATATTTAAGCTTCAAAATGGGGTGTCACAGGCAAAACTTTGAGAACCATGGCCTTTATTATCTATCATTTCTACAAAACCTTCAGCGTACAAAGGGCTTTACAGTCCCTATGTAGTTCACCCTCACAACAACCCCATAGGTTGGTCACAATTATTCCCATTTTACAGATGGGAAACTGAGGCTGAGAAATAGTGGGTGTTTTTAAATGAGCAAGGGGGGGGGAGGGAGGGCGGGCTGTGGCCGCTGAGCGGCACAGCTGCAGAGCAGCCACTCAGGTGGAGTGTGCGGGGAGGAATTCTAACGAGCAGCTCCCAGTGTGGCTACTGCGGCAGCCGCCTCGCACTCCCCCTGCCACGGACCATGGGCGAGGGGAAAGCGCACCCGAGCTGACTTTGAAATTGGCATGTCCTAGCATGCACACTGGGGAAACCGGGCTCCCCGGGGCTTGCGGCCAGTTCCTCTGCCATGCAAAGGCCATGTCCCCTACCATAGTGCCAATGAGCAGCACACCAGTCTGCCGGTGTGAGTGGTTGCTCCAATTCATACAGGCAGGGGATGTGTGGCTGCTGGTTGCCATGCACCTTTTTGTCTTGCTCTGCATGGTGCACTCCAGATTTCTTGGCAATGTGCTGTGAGAGTGCGTGCTGTGTGGCTCATAGGAGCACACATTCCCCCACTCCACCTTCAGATGGGCTGTCGGATGAGCGGATCCTGGGTGGCCGCGCGTGGTAGCATCTTGTTTAAAAAACACAGGGTTAGCTATGAACTCAGTTCTTCTAGGTCCTCTACAGTAAGCTACACTGGTTCCTAACAGGGAATTCAAGTTTGGGTGATCACCTCTACCTTTTCACTGCCCATCCTATAGACACAAGGACACGGGAGTAGGTCTGCATCACAAATAAAAAGGAATTGGGTAGCCCTACCCTAGCGAACAATGGGCCATGGGACAAACGACAGTCTGCTAGGACCAAAATGGAACTGACTTCTATCCCATGAGGGCAGTTTACAGCATCCTTGTAGAAGGATAGCACCGTTTCATCAGCTGCATCTAGATGCCACAGGAGATGCAGCTCCTTTCTATTGCAGATGCAATATCCCATAGCACTTGGAGAGAGAAACAATCCTACTTAATACCAGCATTCTCTTCTTTAAATCCCTCAAGACCCCTTCTTCCGTGTCACAAGAAGTTACCCAGTATTGGGTAGCTTACACAGCCTTCAGTGATGGTTGACGCCTATTTAAAAAATGATATCTTCCCCCTCCCCCCACATCTTTCACAACCTAGGAAGCTGCACAACATATGATTTTATTGGGACAGAAATAGTCCCACCCCCCACCAGCCTAGCATATGGTAAGGAATACCAGAAGCAAATAGCTACTTCTATCAGACATCACATTCATGAGTGTTAAATAAAGAAGTGAGATGGAACTACGTTTGACGATCATGCTTAAACTTTAGACAGGACACCTGGTGTTGCACGGACATCCAAGCTAACCAGGGTTCAGACAAATACTTTGGAGAAAGACCATCAAACCTTAGAAGATGGGACAGCGATTAGTCATTGGTTGGTGTTCTCTCAGCTGCAAACAGAACACTCCAACATGCTACTGGAACCACTGTAGAATGACGTCGCTATTCGCGAAGTATTAGACAAATAGGTAGGTATCTCACAGAGATGCGAAGATTAGCTAATGTACAGGTTGGGGAAGAGCTAATAAGTCACACCTCCCTGTGTACCCAAGATCCCTCTGCCAGACAGCAAGGTAGGGAGACCACCCATAAGACCGTAAGTAGCGCCATACTGAGTCAGACCAATGGTCCATTGAGCCCAGCATCCCGTTTCCAACAGTGGCCATCCTCGGTCGCTTTGGAGTAGTACTCAACAAGTCATAATAGACTGATCCATCTCTCTCTCTCACCTTGTGCCATGTAACAGGAGAACATCCTACCTATTTCTGTATTGCCCCCATTACATTCGTCAGCCAGGCATCAGAAACTAATTGCCAGGCTGGGACTTGCAGTGAAAAAGGGGGTTCCAGACTGGAAATACTCACTTGCCAGCCCATTTTACTTACTTACTCCACACGCTTGGCAGGTGTATGGATTTAAAAACAACAACAACAACCGCCCCCCTCATCCCACCCCCACTGCCACCAATGGAACCGTACATACTTTTTCCTTCATTTATCATGCAGTGTCTTAATTTAGAGAAAAGGGCATGGTCTTATTGGTCTGCAAAGTGCCCTGTATAACTAAACTGATCAACCAAAATGTTTTATGTGCTAGAGGGTTCGACAGTATAAAGAGGTGAAAGATTCATTTTTTGATAAGGTCTAAACACAGACACTGCTTCCTAGGAAACCACCAGTCGCTGATTCAGGGCATGTTCACGCATGCACCTAATCAGGGGAAGTAGCCCCATTGGTAGCCTGCTCACTTTGGTTCACATCAGCAGTGTGGTTGTAGTGAGACAAAAGGCACTGTTATGGGTATTCAAAAGATAGAGGCTGTTAACTCTAGGCATGTCTAAATGGATATGGACACAGGTGTGGCCACTCCTCTTGAATAACCACCTCCGATGGTTAGATTAGCCAATTACCTTCTCATCTAGACAAGCCCTCAGTTAAGCAGCCACACGTGGATTCCACTAATTCTTAATTTACTAATTCTCCTTTTAGCAAAAGGATTTTTAAACAAAGGTTCATAGTACAGACAGGTCTTCATCCTGGAAGGAGAGGGCATCAGCTGACAGGGACCCCTGCGACTCTTCCTACTGGCCCCCAAAGTATCAGGTTTTCCAGGATCCTGCACCAGAGCCTACTAGCAAGCCCTGCCGACAGGCTTCTTGCCTCTCTACTTTAGCCCTGTCCCTCCCAGTACCAGCTAGAATGGCACAGCATCAGAACCCAAAAGAATCAGCACCATCCCCATGGAGTATTGCTGGAGGGAAGGACTGCATCTCCCATGCACCCCCTTTAAATATACCATGCAAGAGGTTTTTATCTATACCACCCTGCTTTGCTTATCTAAAGCAGGGGAGGGGGAACCTTTTCCTTCCCAGGAGCCACTTTAAAAATTAGTACAAGCTCCGAGAGTCATATAGAAGGGGGGGCGCACAAGGAAGGACTGGATCATGGATCTATGCCACAGATCTGTCCCCTAGACTCACTGCCCTCATCTCTCCTCTCTTAGACTGAGTGCTGGGGGGGTAGGAACTAGATCCAGCGACTGGATCCAAGAACTGGAAAGGGGACACATAAAAACTTGGTGCAAGCCACACCTGGCCCACAGACCTTACGTGCCCCATCCCTGATCTAAAGCATTTTTAACACACGTACCAGCAACACAAACAAGTGACTCCTGTGAGCGTTCTAACTTGCAATGTCAAAAAGAATATTTGGCTCTTCTGCTCTGACAAGATAAGCAAAACCCAACACATATCAAGGGGGTGGAGGTGGGTTTCTACTTAAAGACAAACACTAATCAGTATTCAGTTTCACAAGCCAATATAAAATACATTTGTAGGCAGAATCTTAATGTACAAAAATTACATACGTACCTACAAGCCATTATAATGAAATAAGCGTGCCCTAATCTTATTTGAAACCTAACTCACAGTGGTTGTCCTGGAAGGCTTCTTGCATGTTTAAACACACAGAAAGAGTTTTGTTTTGTTTGTTTTTTTAAGAGAAAAATACAGCATGAACAGAAGTTATTTACTTGGATCCAAAAGCCACGAAGTTAATGACGATGCAAAACATGGACCACCGCCCAGAGGATGCAAGGGACAATATTCTCTGTGCTGCAAAGTTACTAAATATTTCAAGCCAAATGACAACTGTGAAGAAACACCACCTTCACAAATAAAACAGTGTACTAGAGCTACAGGAAGAGGAGCCACAATAGTCATGTAAATTTGCGCGTAAGGAAACGGGCAGAAGGAGGGTTATTACCTGTATACAGGGTGCTGCTCTCACATTTTTGTCTCTGTACCTTCTCATTTTGATTCACAACTTGCATGTCTGAGGCAGCATGAACCTGGAAAGAGGATAAGTAAGTGAGCTATAAATCAGTGCTACACAAATGAAGGAAGGTGGGAATAACACAGGGGATTAAACCCAATATATCAAGGCTGAAATGAGGAGGCGGAATAGGGTAGGGTGCACAAATTTGGGTCTTGCCATGTGAAAGCAGGTAACAACCAATAAGGAATGCTCAGCGTTTCAAAGCAGGTAGGAAAAGGGCAGTGTCTTTTAGTATAAGTTTATTTAGGCATTCACTTACGCCATAGCCATTGCATATATTGTACATCAAACAGAACAAAATATTACATAAATAATTAAGTCACTGGGTTTAAAGTACAAACAGAAAACCATTGTCCCTAGTGTTTTTTAAAGCAGAGTCTCAAGGGGGAAAAGGTTGAGGACAAGGAGAGTTTAAAAAGTGGGTGGGGAGTAACCGGTTAAGTAGAGTTTCTGGGGAATTAAAGAGTCAGGAAGATAGATTTTCCTGAGGATCTGCTATGTGAGTTGGGAGCTAAGAAGGCATTCTAGGGAACAGGGGAAGGGGGGCACTGTAACAGTCTTAAGATCCAAAGTGAGAAATGGCCTAAGAGATGGCAGATGCTGGAGAGTGTATCTTGCCAGAAAGAAAACAAGATCTCAGAAAGATGACAAACAGTCAATGTTGTCTCCCTTCAGCAAAATCATGGGAATAATTTAAAAAAAAGAGAGTTAAAGGCCAAAAAGATGGTAATCCACAAGAAGTATGAATGAGGGGGAGAAAGGAAAATGGTGCTGATGGGCAGGATGAATCCCCCATAACAGTCTCTCAGGATGGATGGGTGGGTATAGAATCGCAGGGAAATGATGGCAACAAGGCAGGGACTGGGGGAGCAGATGAACTTTTTGAGTGTCACATGAGACAACAGGAGGGTAGAGGACTGGGGGTCAGCGATAGAGTGGAGGTGGATGCTTTCCCCACAGCTAGGACACAGGAATCCAAAGCAGAAACTTTAACTCCTTGTCTTCCCCTCACCCTACACACAAAACAGCAAAACCTGAGGGGTGGGGAGATTCAGTCTCACAGGGGGTCAGAAGAGCTAATAGCCCCAGGGACTGGGAGGCAGGAGTGTTAGCCCATCCAGAACAGATCCAAAAGAGGTGGGGCAGAAGGCCGTCATCAGGTAGGAGGAGTCTCCATTCATCATAGTACAGACCCAGTGAATGAGGAGCAAGGGGTTTAGCCCCTACTACCAGGACTCCAAGGGAGTAAGAGAAGGGTAAGAAGCAGGATGGGAATATCATGGGGAGCCAGGCAGGGGCTTGGTATCCTCCAGGAAGGGGGGTGGGGAGGATGTAGAAGGGACAAGAAAAATACATTCTTTGGTGGGGATAAGAGGGGAGCCTTCCATAGCTCAGCCCCAAAGTCTGTGGAGCAGGAGGTTCCCATTCCCATCTCAGAGAGAATGATTAATATCCTGGAGAGCCAGAAAAGGGGACAAGTCCCCAGTCCAGGCTAGGTCTAAGGGACAGCAGTGACTAATACCACGGGGCCCTAGACAAGAAGCTTTCCCTGCACCAGACACAACTGTGGAGACAGGGATGGATAGTATCTGGGGGCCTAGGCAAGGGTCTTATTCCCCATCCCCTGGAGTGGGGGCTATCCTAGCACCCAGGCAAAGGGCTCCCCACAACCCCAGCACTAGACGTCTTAGGGGGAAGGGAGGGGGTAATATTCTGGGGCCCAGAGCAAGGGGCTTCCCCCACTCCAGACCAGAGTCTGAGTGGTCAGAGAGCAGCAATATTTTGGGCATCTGAGCAAAGAGCTCCTGTCATTGCAGAGCGGAGCGGGGGCAGGAAGTAATATCCTGGAGCCCAGGGCAAGGGGCTCTCCTCCCCATCACCCCACAGCTAAAGCCAAGTGGGGAAGGGAGGCGTGAGATCTTGGGCACCCAGGCATGGGGCTCCCCCGCCACCCACAGCCATGTTTGGGGAGAGACGGTTAAGTATCCTAGGGCCCAGGACAGGGCTCCCCCACCTCAAAGCAGCATATGAGTGGGAAAAGGGAGGGGGTAATATCCCAAGGTCCAGGGCAAGGGGCTCTCCCCGCAACCCCAGAGCTGAGTCTGAGTGAGGAGAGGAAAGGGGTAATATGCTAAGCTCTAAGGGAAGGGCTCTTCCTCATCCCCCAGCTGAGTCTAAGAGGGGCAGGGTGGAGGGATATCTTGGGGCACCTGTGCAATGGACTCCCCCAACCTACAGCTAAGGGGGGGGAAAAATAAATATCCCAGGGCAAGGGGCTCCCCACCCCAGGGCCAAGTCTAATGGGGGGAGGGGAAGGGGGGGGGGGGAGAACATCCTGGGGCCCAGGGCAAGAGGCCAGGCTATCTACCCCCACCCCAAAGCCGAGTCTGAGGGGGACAGGGAGGAGCGAGACCTTGGACACCTGTAAAGGGGGCTCCTCTCAACCTATAGCCACGTTTGGGGGAGGAATGGGTAATATCCTGGGCTCCAGGGCAAGGCGCTCCCCTCCCACCCCAGAGCCTAGTCTGAGGGGAACAGGGAGGAGCGAGATCTTGGACACCTGTAAAGGGGGCTCCCCACAACCTATAGCCACGTTTGGGGGGGGGCGGGAAGGAATGGGTAATATCCTGGGCTCCAGGGCAAGGCGCTCCCCCCCACCCCAGAGCTGAGTCTGGGGGGGGGGGCAGGGAGGAGCGAGACCTTGGACCCCCCCCCAACCTACAGGTAAGTTTGGGGGTGGGGAGAATAGTAAATATGCCAGGGGTCCCCCCACCCCCAGTCTGAGGGAGGAAGGGAGAGAGGGGTTAATATCCTGGGCTCCCCCCAGGGCTGAGTCTGAGGGGGGGGGCAGGGAGGAGCGAGACCTTGGACACCTGCCCAGCCCCCCCCCCAGCTAAGTTAGAGGTGGGGGGGGGAGGAGAGTGACTATCCCAGGGCCTGGGGCAAAGCCCCCCGGGAGCCGAGTCTGAGGGGGGAGAGGTAACACCCTGGGGCTCCCCACAGCAGGGGGGGGGGTCAAGGGGTGGGACTTGGCCCCTCCCGGGGGAGGCAGCGGCCGCCCTCGCCCGGGGCCGTTACCTGTCTATCTCTGGGCCCAGCTGCCGCGTCTCGGCCGCTCCCCCCACTGGCGGCGGCTCCGGCTCCGGGGCGGGGGGAGCCGCAGACCCAGCCGGAGGCGGGCAGGGGGGGGAGGAGGTTGTGGGGACACTTTGCACCGAGCCGTCCCCCCCTACCTCACTCCGGGGGTCACTGGGCAGGGACCGACCCCCCCAGCAGCCAATCAGCGGACAGAGCCGGAGTCCCCGCCCCTAGCCGTAAACCACCGCAGCGCCGGATTGGTTGCTAGGGGTTTGGCAGGTTACTCCTCTCCTCCCCCCTAACAGCCCCGCCCCGGCATTGCCGTAAAGCTTGGCCGGGCTTTGCGGCAGCTGGGGGTAAGGAGGCGGTTGGGTTCAGATGGCCGTCTCTAGGGGCGGGGGACTCGAGGATGTTGCTTGGCAACGGGGGGGAGTGACGTGATGGAGCGCTGGGCTCAGGCTGCTAGGTGAGCGGCTTGGGTGGCAGTGGGGCCATGGAGGAGGAAGGGGGCTGAGTTAACGTTGTCACTGGCAGTGAGGGGGTGGCTGGAGCAGTGGGGCCCCTTGGGGTGGGTGGGGCCTGGGACTGGAGCAGTGGCGCCCCTTGGGGTGGGTGGGGCCCCGTGGGGGACTGGAGCAGTGAGGCCCCTTGGATGGGGTGGGGGACTGGAGCAGTGAGGCCCCTTGGATGGGGTGGGGGACTGGAGCGGTGAGGCCCCTTGGATGGGGTGGGGGACTGGAGCGGTGAGGCCCCTTGGATGGGGTGGGGGACTGGAGCGGTGAGGCCCCTTGGATGGGGTGGGGGACTGGAGCGGTGAGGCCCCTTGGATGGGGTGGGGGACTGGAGCGGTGAGGCCCCTTGGATGGGGTGGGGGACTGGAGCGGTGAGGCCCCTTGGATGGGGTGGGGGACTGGAGCGGTGAGGCCCCTTGGATGGGGTGGGGGACTGGAGCGGTGAGGCCCCTTGGATGGGGTGGGGGACTGGAGCGGTGGGGCCCCTTGGATGGGGTGGGGGACTGGAGCGGTGGGGCCCCTTGGATGGGGTGGGGGACTGGAGCGGTGGGGCCCCTTGGATGGGGTGGGGGACTGGAGCGGTGAGGCCCCTTGGATGGGGTGGGGGACTGGAGCGGTGAGGCCCCTTGGATGGGGTGGGGGACTGGAGCGGTGAGGCCCCTTGGATGGGGTGGGGGACTGGAGCGGTGAGGCCCCTTGGATGGGGTGGGGGACTGGAGCGGTGAGGCCCCTTGGATGGGGTGGGGGACTGGAGCGGTGAGGCCCCTTGGATGGGGTGGGGGACTGGAGCGGTGAGGCCCCTTGGATGGGGTGGGGGACTGGAGCGGTGAGGCCCCTTGGATGGGGTGGGGGACTGGAGCGGTGAGGCCCCTTGGATGGGGTGGGGGACTGGAGCGGTGAGGCCCCTTGGATGGGGTGGGGGACTGGAGCGGTGAGGCCCCTTGGATGGGGTGGGGGACTGGAGCGGTGGGGCCCCTTGGATGGGGTGGGGGACTGGAGCGGTGGGGCCCCTTGGATGGGGTGGGGGACTGGAGCGGTGAGGCCCCTTGGATGGGGTGGGGGACTGGAGCGGTGAGGCCCCTTGGATGGGGTGGGGGACTGGAGCGGTGAGGCCCCTTGGATGGGGTGGGGGACTGGAGCGGTGAGGCCCCTTGGATGGGGTGGGGGACTGGAGCGGTGAGGCCCCTTGGATGGGGTGGGGGACTGGAGCGGTGGGGCCCCTCGGATGGGGTGGGGGACTGGAGCAGTGGGGCCCCTTGGATGGGGTGGGGGACTGGAGCAGTGGGGCCCCTTGGATGGGGTGGGGGACTGGAGCAGTGGGGCCCCTTGGGTTGCGCTAAGAAGGGGGTGGCGGCGGCTATGGAGACTGGGCTGTGGGGATACCGGGTTGGGGTGAGCTAAGGATTTAAGGATGGGAGGCAAGGGATGTGTGGGAGCAGTGGGGCCTGTTTTTTTGGGGGGTGAGTGACTGGAGCAGTGGGGCCTGTTGGGGTTGAGCTAAGAATGGGAAGGGAGCTATGGGGACTGGGAGTGGATCGGGGCTGTAGGGAGACTGTGGAGGCTGAACTAAGAATTGGAGGATGGGAGGTAAGGGATACGTGAGGGTACTGGGGCAGTGGGGCCTGTAGAGGCTGAGCTAAGGAGGGGGGAGTAACGGCTGGAAAAGGGGTTTGAGGGTGATGGCTTGGGACTGAGAGCTGAAGGGTGTGGGGAAGCGGTGAGGCTTGAGGTTGAGTAAACGATGTGGGAGGGAAATATGGAGGCTGGGCAGAGGGGTCTGTGGAGATGCTGATTGGGGGCTGAGCTATGGGTTTGAGAGGATATTGGAGTCAAGGAAGGGAGGGGGTTGCGGCCGAGCTAAGGATGGGGGGGATTAAGGGGTGCGTCATGGTTGGTAGCGCAATGGAGCTTGTTGCAGTTGAGTTCGGGAGGGTGGGCAGCTAGTAGGGGGTTGGATTGGGGAGGAGGCTTGTGGGGGCATTGGGAAGGGCTGAGTGAAGCTGTTGAGGTAATGGGTTGCGGCTGGGAGCTCAGGGGTGTAGAAGTTGCTGGAACAACAGTACTTGTTGGGGCTGAGCTAAAGATGTGGTGGGGAGAATTTTATTCCTTTATTTTTATCTCAAGGATTTAGGATGGGTTACAGTCCGTGTTCAAACATAGATTTTAAAAGTGCACAGAGATAAAATCGGGGCTTAATTTGTGTGTTGGGGAGGGGTGGGCGGGGCTTCCAGGGCTCGGCCTTGACAATTCAGTTTAACTGAGGGGGAGAAGCAGAGAGCCCCAGGAAATGTTACAATAGGAATGTGCCCCCCCCCCCTACAAAAAAAAATGGTAAAGACCAGGAAAAGGCCCTTTTTGAAGTTGGAAACAAAAGCTAGAAAAAACCTGGCTGGTTTGTTTGACTTTCATTAATGACTTTCCTGAGCTGGTCATCCTATAGATAAAATCACAAGTACCCCTGCCTTATATTCAGCTGTAGAGAGATAGCTGAGTGCAGTGGTTGGGTTGCTAGCTGGACATTTCCCTGCTTTGAAAAGCTCTGGGCCAGGAAGTGTGGCTCAGGAGCAGGCTTGGGTCCTGACAATTCTTTTTTTTGTTTTCCAAATTAAGCACTGGATAAAACCATTTAAAATCCCTTATCTCAAACCTTCCCGAATCCTATCCCTGCCTGCAAAATTCCTGGCCAAATAGAAATGTCTTACATTGCCTCTGGAAGATGAGCTGGTGAGGGCTTACACAAACCTCAAGGGAAAGGGAGTTCAATAGCTGGGGCAGCTACCAAGAATGCCTCCTTATGTGCCTTGGGTGTCACGTTTGCACAGCCAGATGGTACAAGCAAAAGTGTGTACCCAGTTAACATAAGAGATGTTGGCTTATGGTGTGTGGATTGGGCTCAACTGGGAGCAGGAGGGAGTACTGGGTTGGAACTGGGAGCTGAAGTGTATGTGGGAGACAAATTCCCTTTCTTTTTCTTCTCCCTGCTTCCCCCATTCAACTTTTGCTACTGTAATAAAACTGCTAACTGTGACTGGTAGTAAAAGTAGGTTTTAAAATGCCCACCCCCACCCACTATTTTGTACAGTAAAATGGGGGATGTAATTCCTCCTTCCCCCTTCCTTTTTGGGGCAGGGTTGGTGACTATAAATGTTCCAAGTGGGTATTTGAACTCCTCACTCTCCATCCCAACAACTTTTGTCAACCATCCTCTCTCCCGCTGCATTCATTCTAGTTTGTGTCACTCAGTGGTTGTTTCTCTTAAATAGTTATCAATGTTGACTGGTAAAGTATTGTAATTAGGCCACAGGGTAGAATTTTTGTATTTGTGAAGCTGATTCTCATATTCATTTCCATGAATGAATATCGAAATTCGTCTTTTGTCACCGTGCAAAATTTGCTTCTTGTGTCTTGGTTATTTTGGAATTTGTTACTTCATTGACTTCAGTTATTCTTTATTATTCAGCGCTTTTATGACTTTTTGCTGAATTATGTCTCAGAGGTGGATCAGTTGCATTCCGAAACATCCGCTAAGTAGTACCACCAAAAACATGCCGCGCTGAATAACAAAATGTCAAAATGCTGATGACACTAAGGCTGCTTTCACGCGAGATGAGAACACTCAAGTGAAATTTGAAACAGGAGAACGGTGGGGTTTTTTTTTTCTGGAATTGGTGACAACTGCACACAGCAGTCGTGGGAGATACCTTCCATGAGAATGGATATTGACTGTCTCTTCCTGTAATTGGTGACGTTGCAGACATTCACGGACGGTAAGAGAACATGATAAAGCGGCCTAAGTAACGCCACATACGAAGATGGAGTTGAATATCGCTTTCATATTCACTTTGCTAAAATGGATACAAGTATACCAAATTCAGGATTCGCTTCAAAATATTCCCTTTAGGCCTAATGTCAAGTTGACGTTCAGTTGAGATAACTTCTAGTTCGTACTCTAGCTCCAGTCTTCAAGCTTTCTCTTACAGCTGCAAAGCTGGTTCCACACTTGGGAAAGCAGCACAGGGTTGGCTTATCCTTTGCTGGCAAACTTCCTTCTTAAATGAAAAATTAAACCCAGGTGCACAATTCTTCAGCGATTCTGAAACACAAGTGATCCTGAGTCTAGCTTTGTAACTTCCTCTGGCATATGGATTTGCTGCTTTCCTTGAAGAGCCAGGACTAGTCAGTGAAATTTGAGGTTGGCGTTTGAGCTTTGTTCGTGTGCTCTGTTCTATGCATCGTAGTTGCATCCATCTTTGTTTTTGGTCTCTGAAGATGCCAATAGGAAGTGAAATTCTTCATGCAATAATATTTGATAATATCACAGACTCCGATGAGTATCTAAAAAAAGATAGTGATTTGACAGGACTTCCTTTGAGTCATGCATATGTATTTCTTGGAGCCTTTCTTGGCTAGCTTCATCACATGTGAATCATTGTATGTCATGCAGACCATGTCAGATGTGACCCTTTTAAAAAAACAAAACACTCGCTACTTAAAATGCATTTCAAGATCGACAAAAACATGCTTTGGAAAGAGCGCAGCGGTTCACTATCCGTTGCTTTCATTTCTTTGTATGGCATGGTTAGATTTGGATACTACCCCACCCCCCCAGTCCTCTCATCCAAAAGGTATCCTGAATTTACATATCAAGGATATTCTGTATACCTGAACAACACATTCAGGTATCAATTGCTTTTATTCAAATTGTTCCTCACAACCCTGTAGTCTCCTTTTCCTCTGCCCTTCATGGTATCCTCTTCCTTTACTTTTCCTTTTTTTGGTCTTCATCTCTCTAGTGTTGATTCTTCCTTTCTTTCCAACCATAACAAAAACTATGGAACTGAAGCTAATGTTTGCTTGCCAACAATCATGTCATTTTTCATTCTTTGGCACCCACTCCCAATTTAAACTGCGAGCTTTTTAGAGTAGAGGCTGTCTCTTCCTGTTCGTACCATGCCTGACAGTCTGTGCCTGTCCTCCTCCAGAATCTCTTCTGCCCTTCGAATCACATACATATCTTTGTTGTTAATCACTGTCTTCCACTTCAGCTGGTCTGCAATTTTTCTTTGCATTATTTAGATCAAGCAATGTACCTTAGTCCATATTTGTAGAGTCACATGTGAATAAAAGTGCTGTATAAGTGTGTTATGACATGATCAGGAAGTGCATAACCACTGTTATTTTCCAACAGTAAAATTTCATATTGCAAATTCTAGAAGAGATCTAAATCTCTTTCATCATAACAGCCTTGCAGTATTGTATAAATTGATGCACAGGAGATCTATTCATTTGTCATGTTGAACAATAATTCGCAGTTGGGTTGAAAAAAGTTTAGTGAGTGTGTTGAAATAATGTCACTTTATTAAGTATTCGTTTATGTAGAGATAACACAGGAAAAAATAGCTGGGTCACATATTCACAGCGAGATCTGAGGGCAGATTTTATAAGGCTTTAGATCATAATTTCCTCTCCGATAGAATTCAAAGTACATTCTGCAAATGAATTCGGAATCTCTAGTATTCGCTATCGTACATTTAAAATGTGGAAAGTGTGAATATCTAGACAAGGTGGCACTACTCAGACTTGGCTGGAGAGCATGCTAATGCCTATAGATCAATCCATGCTCAAGTGGAATAGAAAAATATTTTCAAAATGATGTTGGTGATTCAGTAGATGATGGCTCTCGTCTCTCTGCGTTGAGTCAGTGACACAATGTGTTAGCAAGAAGCTCAATGCTGCTGAAGGTGCTGTCTCGGATCTGGCTTAAATTTTGAGGTCCTGACCGTTTATAGCCATTGGGGCCAATCCTATGCCCTGCACATGGCGCGTGCACCCCACGCAGGAATCAGGGATTGTGCCGTGCGGAGGGGGGTATGGAACTAGCCATTGAGAACGTGACTTGGCAAGTTTGCAGGAGTAGTGGTGGCCTTTTCAGTATCATAAACTGATTAATAACACAGTAACGCCCTTCGTACCTAAAATTCTCTTATTTTCTGTTTGGTCTCCGTCTCTTTCCACTTTCGTCCCTCTTTCTGAAGTGTTGATCTGCTCCATCCCATACTGGCTCCATCCCCAAGGTTGATTATATTTCGGTGGTGAATGATATTCCTGAATTTATGGTGGACTAAAGTTGGGAGGCTTGGATGAAAGGTTTATTTAGAGGCTTTTCAGGAGTTAGCAGCTATCCCACCACACTAAATAGAAAATAAAACTAAGTGTACATCGTTAGATGATTTTGTTAAAAATTAGCTTTATTGGTGTATTAATATCTTGATGTATTAATATCATGAATAATAGGTAATATGTTTTATTTGCAACTGCCTGCTAATCTGTAAAATTTGTGTATAAGTTTTGTTATCTTTTTATTTTTTTAGGTTCTCAGGATGAAATGCCTTATGAATCTATGAAACCTTTTCTTTTACTGGATAAATCCGTAACTTGAAAACTGGTCCAGAATGCCCAGGAACAAGTGAAGGCATAAAGCATTCTCCAAAACACAGAAATCTGCCCATAATGGGGGATCTGTTTCTCCTCCAGCAAACTTACAATGATGTGCTTGAAGGTGCTTTGTTACCAAAGAACAGCGGTGATTATGCGGCTTTCCTCAATCCACGTATTTCATCATGGGGTTCATCTGCAGGAGATAACGAGTCACATAATGAAATGGATTCTCCTAACTATGAAATTAGGCCCTGCCAGGACTCCGCTGCTTCAGACACCACTGCTCTCATGATGGATAATAAACCGGAGCACCTTGCAAGCATGAGCACTTCAATATGCAGTCCTCGAGAGAGAACCCTGCTTCAGCTAACCTTGATTGAGCTGATGATCACGAAAGTCCAGTCCCAGGAGACTGAGTTCGGCACAAGACAGAAATACCTGGATATAATTAGAATTCTTCTGGAAGAAACAAAAATTGACTCCAAATTAGTAAGTATCGTATAACCCAGATGTGAGGAACTCGGGGCCCAATATCGCCTGCAAAACGTTTTTTGTGGGACTCCTTTCCAATTCATGGATCTGGCCCCAGGATCCAGTTCCTACCTCCAGTCACTGAAAAACTGAGCTCCGGGGAAGGAAGCCAAGATGAGGGTAAGCACACGAGGGTAAGGGATGCATCCATGGCACAAATCTGTGGTTTGGACCCTCCTTTTCTTGAGTATACACCTCATGCAACCCCCAGAACTCCTACTAATTTTCAAGGTGGTCCACAACACAGAAGGTTCCTCACTCCTTTTAGTGCATGTAAAAGCTGCCGTTTTCAAAGTGGGTTTTTTGTTTGTTTGTTTTTTAAACTACTCCCCACCCCCACATCTAACTTAGAGGTGTCTCTTTTTCTCTCTCTCTGTCCCCTCCCCCACCTTTTCTGCAGGTTTCTCTGTGTTGCAGTACTGATAAACTTTTATGTTACATGTCTGCAAAAAGCCTAGCCTCTCTTGTGTGTTTCCAGCTGAAGGAAGAGGTGAGTCTTTGTTGGCCGGATGGCCTTCACCAATTTACACTGAAAAAGATTCAAAAAGTAAAAATATCTTCTGGGTGAGCTTACCCATTCCTTGAGATTTCCCTTTAGGATATCCTAGCTGAACATGTAAGGTCTTTGGCTGCTTGCCCACGTTAAGAAAGGGGAAGGGACTAATGAGTTTTGCTCATGTTAGAGCAGTCATGTAAAACCCCTGATCGTGGGCACGGGGGTTTTCACATTTATTTTTCCTGTGGCCCGTTAAAATCACTAGTGCAAGACAGGGCTGTATTTCTGAGCCCTGTCTTGCGTTACTGATTTTAATGAGGGAAGGAGAAAATAACACTACACCCCCCACGGCCATGATTGGGGGGGTCTCACATGACTGCCCTAATGAGAGTGAAACTTGCATTAGTCCCCTCCCCGGCAAGCAGCCATTGTCTGGAGACTTAAAGCTTAAGAACATAAGAAGTGCCATACTGGGTCAGACCAATGGTCCATCTAGCCCAGCATCCTGTCTCCGACAGTGGCCAATCACGGTGGCTTGGGAGAAGCACCCAACAGGTCACAATGGGGGATCCATTCCCTGTTGTTTTTCCCCCAGCTCCCTGATGCTGTCTGGCTAATAGCTGCTAATGGAACTATTTTCCAGAAACTTGTCCAAACCTCTCTTAAACTCCGCTATAGTACTGACCCTTACCACAGCCTCTGGCAGTAGATTCCACAACCCAATTATATGCTGAGTGAAAAAATATTTTATTTGTTTTAAACTTGCCACCCAGGAGTTTCATGGCGTGTCCCCTAGTTCTAGTACTAGCTGAGAGGGCCAATAACTGCTCCTTGTTTATTAGTTCCACACCACGCATGATTTTATAGACCTCTATCCTATCTCCTCTCAGTCGTCCCTTCTCCAAACTGAAGATCCCCAGCCTACCAAGCCTCTCCTCATATGGGAGCCCTTCCATGCCCATGATCATTTTTGTTGCCCTTCTCTGTACCCTTTCTAGTTCAGCTATGTCTTTTTTGAGATGGGGCGACCAGAACTGCACACACTATTCGAGGTGCAGTTTAGGTGAACTCCTTGAAGATGCAATCCTGCAACATTATAGGATTGACTTCCGTAGGTGGGGTTGCACATGCAGCCTGTTTGAAGTGAATGGAACTTGTGAGCACGCTTATCTGATAGTGCATGTAAAACCTCTCGGGTGATTGGGCTGTAAATCAAGTTCTTTGCTACTTTAACATGCTCAAACGTCCTTATTTTGCAAATTTTTTGTTTTGTTTACATACTTTAGCCACCATTCTGTAAACAATATTCACTTTCAGAAATTGGTTAACTTTTAATATTTCACACAGGAGTCTTAAAGTAATTACACATTTTAGTTTAAAATATTAAACTATACAATTATATATAGACTGGTTAGTGTTTCACATCTTAATTTGCTATTAAGAATTTGTTATCAAATTAATTATATTTTAAGTCTCAGCAGCTGAATCACAGCAGCTCCTCAATCTTGGCAGCTAGGATGGCAGAACACCAGCTAATTACAAAACAGGAGAGATTTGTGTGTTTGTGGCTCTCAGCCATATGAAGATTTTGGTACATGTCTCTCGAGGATGGGAACTTACATTATTTTTGACAGCTCACACAACCTTGTCTGTCCTTTTGGCTTCTGCCTATGTAAGATGGAGGGGATTTTTGCTTACCACATCATGGTTGTGAATCTTATGTTGGTTTTTCAGATACTTAATTGTGCTTCAGAAGTGCAAAGTGGCTGCTGTTTTGCTTCCTTCGACTGTGTTCTCACAAACGTGATATTCCCTCCCATTGGCGTTATTACCCCAGGTCATTTGCGCTGATGGTAACAATCCTTTTTGTGGGTGTGAACATGGAGTAATTACAGGGAGGCTAACCCGGTGGGAAACAATTGTATGAAAATGTGGGTCTTGTGTTCTCATACAATTTACCCCTTTTCCCCAGGTTCTTCACTCAGGAGGCCACACCTCCTGGAGCTAACCACCATTTCCTTCCATTTCCATACTCTGTGTGGAGATGGGGATTAAAGCAAAGAAGGGTGGCTACACTTGGAGTAAGCAATCATGCGCCCAATCCAAGTTATGCGCAGACACCAAGCATGCTTTGCATACACACCGAATGCAGGATGTGTGCACATCTTGCGTTTGGCCTCCCATGTGAACAAGCCATTTTCTGAGGTGCTCTCACCTTGGTAGGTGTTCTTCCCACAACATTCCTCTGTAGAGGTAGCAAGATGCAACACAGCCCTTAAAGTGAGCTTGCATGGGAACGCAATACTGGGACAGGATTGATCACTGTGTGGGGAAAAAAAGACAATTAAGGAGGGACATAATTACAATATGTAAAAGACAGCGAGAAGCAAAATGGGACTGAGTTGACCTCTAGTCACTGAGGATAAGACTAGAGCAGTGGTTCCCAAACTTTTTGTGACCAAGTACCCCTTTTCCAATTTCCCAATCAGCTGAGGACCCCAACCAAATTTGCATAAATTTGCATGACACCCCCCCTAAATTTGCATACTACAACAAATATGAATGTAAGCATTTGTGAAATTTGACGAAGATTAGCTGGTTTCATACTCATCCGGCAGCACCTCATAACATAGAACACACTGTGGACGTGGCTCTTCAGCCGTACCAGTAGATGTGAAACCCATTTTTATGTAGTTTGGGTCATAGCACCTAACTTTTCTGCGAGCTAAATGCCTCCAAACAATCACTACTTTGACGTTTCCGACTGGTGCTGGAAACTTCATAAATTATTTCTGTCTGCCCTTCCTTATCTGGAAAACTTGCTGCCTGTCCTTCCTGCCCTATGAGCTTCACTTTCTTTAGCCACCGGTTCATGGTATCAATTCACCAGCCTAAGAGGACAATGCAGAAGAGAAGATCAAGCCAACAGCAATGTTTGCCAGCCTCTTACTACCCTCCAATCAACAGCCATCCCTTCTCCACGTTTATTTCACCCCTTCATACCCCAGTATGATTTCTCCCCAGCCATGCCTTCTCCATGTTAATTTCCCCCTTTCATACCTGCCCACCGCCTGGCTCCCTCCCACGCTCCAGCCTCACCGGAGTTTTGAGCCCAGACTAAAACTACGGGAGATTCACAGCCAAACCCCCCCAACTGCCCCCTCCTCTGCTCTGCCGCTGTCACATGGTGCTGGGAATATGGGGGGCGGGCGGGTGATGCTGATGTCCCACAGCCCAACAGCCACAGCAGGTCCAGCTCCAGAAGGATGTGGCTCCTCGCCGCTATAACTTTCTGTGGATTACTGCAGGCTCCTCCGGTTAAGTAGGGTGGGAGGGAAGCGGTCTCTCCCCCAAAAGGCTGCACACTGCAGCCCCAGGCTCATTGGGCTGGGCTTGCAGACAGATACCCCTCCTGGGAGCGAGGCAAGCCACACTGCAAAGTTTGCGCCCCTGCCCGCTTGCAGCCTGCACCTGCTAGTTTTTTAAACCCACTGCTTTGAAGGGATTACTGATGGCAGAAGTGCCTTAAACTTCTTCCGCTTGTGTCAGTGGCTGAGCTTGGAGTCAGTGCCTTGCCAACACTGAGCCCAGTCACCATGCTGCGTGACTCAGCAACACAAAAACAAACAAAAACCCCAAGCAGGACAAAAGAGGAGGCCCGCGGACCCCCTGGGAGTGCGTCGTGGACCCCCAGGGGTCCGCAGACCACAGTTTGGGAACCAATGGACTAGAGGTAACAGGTTTACGTTAAAGGAGAAAAGATCCAGGCTGAACATTAGGAAGAATGATCAAACTCCCCGGATAGTTTGGCAGTGGAATAATTGGCCAAGGGAGGTTGTGGCAGCTCCCTCGCTTGAAGCCTTTAAAAATTAGCGAGACAGGCTTCGCGCGGGGATGATGTAGGTGCAGTGGATCTTCCTTAATGGCAGGGGACTGCACAAGATAACCCTCGGTGATTTGTTCTCCATTCAAAGTGGAGAACCCAGCATGCATTGTGACTACAGCTGCAAAGAGTACCTGCAAAAACAGGTATAACCATCAAATACCCGGTACCCGAATCAAACCAAACATTTTGAGTGCTTTTCGGTGCCTGAAACCATTCTCAGTCAAGTCCCCAATATGTCAACATGCCGGCAAACCGGTTGTGAGGGTTGCGGTGGGGCGAGGGGCATCTTGGACGCAGGCAGATGTGGTGGTTATGGGGTCAGGATCCGGGCACCAGAACAGGAAAAGGGGGAGTGAGACGGGGGAGACGAGAAGAAAGGCACTGGGAAGCATGAAACAAGACAGGGAGTGCAACGGGATCAGGAAGCGAAGCTGGAGACGGCCAAGGAAGCTGGAGAGCAAGGAAGCTCTGAGCAAGCCGTTTATGCTGGCTGGGAGGCGTGACCAGGGCAGGGGGCAGATAGCAGGGGCGTGACAAAGGACCAGGCAGGGAGGCTTCTTTGAGGGAGTGGCAGGGCCTGAGGCAAGACAGCAGTGGTGCTGCAGGCCTAGTCACCACCCCATAAACCCTGGGGGCAATGGTTCAAGACCCAGGTCCTGACACCAACATACCGAAATACTGATTTCGTCCCAGATTTGGGGTGTACTTTATTTGTTGCGGGTAATTTCAGGTACTCCAAAAACCTGCTGTCCGAAACTTTGTTTTTTTCAGGCTTTGACCAAAACTAGATTATGGAAGTGATGTTGTTTGGTTTCTTTCCGTCAAGTACGCAACACGGTATTCTGGTACCGATTTCAGTTTCCTGAAACACCACCTGAAAATGTGGGTGGTGCAGGTACCAAATTGGATATCTAGTTGTGATCTATGTTTTGCATCCCACCCACCCCCGTCCCCAGGGAGTTATTG
Source organism: Sphenodon punctatus (assembly GCA_003113815.1). Classification (NCBI taxonomy): domain Eukaryota; kingdom Metazoa; phylum Chordata; class Lepidosauria; order Sphenodontia; family Sphenodontidae; genus Sphenodon; species Sphenodon punctatus. Next base: position 2,693,361 of record QEPC01012846.1, read on the forward strand.
TGTAACTGAGCCCTAGAGTAACATTATTTTTTATTGTTCCATCAATATGTTAGCACAGGCTGATACATACACATTACACTAAACAGTTTAATTAGCAATGACAGGGTAGCCAGAGTTGGAGAGGATGAGGACAGTATACTGAACAATTATGTATTTGTTGGTGTTTTTTTTGTGTTTTTTTTTAGAGTATGATTAATGTCACCTGGCTTGGTTTTTGCTTGAAAAATCTGTCCGAATTCTCCCAGAGCAATCCAGTAGCAGAATGTCTGTGGATCCTCACAACTATTATTGGAGAAGCTTTGAGAGAGGGAGGCTTGCGGAAAGCAGGTACTGTACAAGTTCTTTGAGAAAATTAATATACAAGTGTCCACTAGGGGGAGGAAGACTACTTTTTTTCCTTTTCTTTTTCATTTAAGGACAATGGGCTACTTTTTGTGACCTAACAAAAAAGTTTTAGGGAATAAAGCCACACTCCATAAACCACTTACTCCCTCTGGGCTTCAATGGGACTCCCTAGATTTGTTCTAATTCAAGAGATGTTCATGTTCCTCCTCCTCCCTTTGCTGAAGCTATTCTACAGGTGAAAAGGTGTTTAAAAGTTCTGCAGTGAATTGACTTCAATTGCTTAGCACCTCCGCTTCAGACTTGCTTGATCCTGTTTTTATTTATATTTACAGACCTACTGAAGAAGCTTTTCACTCCTCTTGACACAGTATTTCAAGGGTTTTACAACTGCATTTTGCAGCACCATTATGACCTCCCTCAAGATAGCCCAGCGTATTCAAAAGCTACAAAGACCTTGATCCATTTCCTGGATCTCCTCGAAGCTCTTGTCGCCACCAGAATCCAACTCCGGTCAAGTTTCATGTGCCAAAGAATTATATTTTTGGGCGCTTCTCGTATCTTGGACCTTGCTGGCTCATCTGTTCATGATTTAATCAAGAAGAAATCCATTATGTTAATTAAAAGATGCATCCTTTTTAAAGCTGGAGAAGACTTCGTGAAGGGATCATTAGCCACCTCATCCCTAGAGGGTCCTTATTTTGATTCAGACCTGTTGACACTGTCTAGTGCTGTTTTGCAGGCTGTAAATTCAGGGTGGCTGAATCAAATACCTGTTGGTGACAAGGCCAGCTACTTTGGAGGCAGTGAAGTTCATCCCAAAATGAATACCCACAGCGCTACTAACCAAGTGAACCTGAGAGCCTTAAGTTTAGTTTTACTTAAAGCTTTAGAGATCAGGATCCAGAATCCTCCTTCAGAAGACGAAACCAAAGGTAATACTAGGATTTCTTTTATTGAAAATGTATTCCGTAATTCGAGTTCTAGAGCTTCCAGTGATACCAGGGAAAGCTCATAAAGGTTGTAAGTAGTTATCTACATTATTGATCGATTGTTTAAAGCACTCTGGTTACTGGCGCAAGTGAACTCCTAGTTCAGCATCTACAATCAGTGAAACTCTCTTTAGTTTTTTAATCAACTCTTGCTTTGTCTCATCCTGTCGGAAGGCTGTGAATATGACATGTTGAATTAGCAGAGCTTGAAAAACCTGCTTATCAAGTGTAGATGTAAATCTGGAGTGGGCAGGATGAAGAGCTTGGTCTCTTTCTTCCATGATTCTACCCTCTCAAAGGAACAGACTAGCCATGACACTTCCTTCTTGATAGAAGGTGGAGGTCTGGGGAGGAGAGAGCAAAACTCTACCATGAAACCTATTGAGCTCTTAGTTTAAAATTATTATTTTTTTTAGCAGCAGTTACCTCCCCAATCAAACACCTACTTCTCAGAAACACCCCAAAGGTGCTTTTATTGAATTCCAATAAGTCGTATAAACGGAAGATTCCCCCCCCCCCCCTTTCTTTCTGAATTTGTTTTGAAAGGTGTCCCATATAGATGGGACTTTTCAAAGTAGGAAGACGTCTTTTGTCTCATGTTCTCCTCTTAGAGGGCTAGCGATGGTGTTTAAAGGGAGTGCCCTTTCCTTTTCTGTCCCCCACCCCCTAAAATGCAAAGCTGATTCCCACATCAAGGTTAACCTGTTTACTCTCCTAGCTTCCCCTTCAGGCAAATGTCAAAATAGTGCCTTTCAGTCTCTGAAGCTTTTCCAACTCCATAGTAGTTACACAAGACCTACCTTCTGATTAAGTTCTAAATAATTGACTTTTTTTCTATTTTTTATTTTTTTTATTTTTTTTAAACGGTTAACATTAATTGGAATCTAGGGCCCAAGTTTAGAGTTGAGAAGGACTGCAGAGGTAAATCTTCCATTCTGAGGAATTGTATACAAGCGGGCACACAGAGTTATTTTATTACCCTCCGATTGCATTGTATTCTTGGGAGAGTCTCTTCCCTCGTCTCCTCAGGGCGACTGTGGCAATGCAGCTGTTGCTGGCATGCAGTGCGAGGAGGGTGTTTAAAATCCAAGCATGCCGCAATCCCAAGAAAATATTCGACTACTTGAACGATACAACCCTAAACCTTGCCAGCAAATTACATCATGCAGCTTTCTTCTTGCATGAAACCTCCTGTAATGCAGTGCAGCCCAGCCCAACCGGAAGTCCTTGCAGGACTATCCCCACTCAAAGGGTTTTGCAGACTCCTTGCTGGTTTCCTTCTCTGTGGTGGGAGAAGGTTCTCTTGTTGGCGCTGTTCTCCACTCTGTGTGGGATGGCCCCGTCACCAGCGCAGCTGCTGCATATTTTTAACACTGGGGAATTAGCCGCCGGTGCAGCTAGCCCCACCATGGGTTTAACCACCCATTCAACAACCGGGTGAATAACCCAGTTCAATAACTGAGTCTGCCTGCACTGGTGGCCTCCACCCAAGGTGCTCTCTACTCATTGGTCCCCTTCAAGGGGCATCTCTCGGGCTGTATCTGGGCTCCACAGTCCTAAGCCAATGGGACATCTCCAGCCTCAAAATGTGTAGTCTCCAATCCCGTCTTGCACCCAATGCTCCCCCTCCTCCTCTCAAGCCCTAGCCTTTATAGGTGAGCACCATGCTTACCCAAGGCCCTGATATCTTGGGCCATTCCCAGGGTTCCCCTTCCTGTTATCCCTCTCAGCTGTCCCTTTCACACTTTCTAGGACTTGGAGGTGGGCATCCTCTACACTCTCAGTTCTCCACATGGCTCTCTTGATGGTCCTGGTTCGTCTTATTGCCCCCCTGTCTCTGAGAATGTGACTGGCTACCATCCCCTGTCCCCTTCTGAGATTGTGTGCTCTCTCTCTCTCTCTCTCC
>QEPC01012846.1:2750718-2765172 GCA_003113815.1 Sphenodon punctatus
GCCCTGGGGCCTGTATCTATAGCTGAAACAGACAGAAAATCATCTGTGGTTAATAAATGATATTTCAAATAGTCTGGTGGTTATTCAGTAATGAGCCAGTCACCACGGAAGTTAACCACCAAACCAAAATACCAGATACTACCCTTTATCATACTAACTTTTAGTGAATTACCATTTGCCACACTAGTGTATAAGCGGACCAGTCTGGAGAAAGGGACGGAGTATGGGTGGTTTTTTTGTTTGTTTTTTAAAAAGTCAAATGGTAATGTTGGAAACATTAGTCAGTAAACGGTGCATGGTAACTTAGTTAATCTCATATCTATGATTAACCAAATACTGTTTGGTATCCAGTTGGATACCAGGATGTCCGACTGGATACTGGGTAGTAGCAGTTACTTGTTTTGGCGCCTTTCCACAGAAGCCGTACGGCATCACCTCTTGAAGGGCCAAGCTTCACTGGCCTGTCACGTGCCTCAAGCCGGAGTGTCCTGAGGAGTGGATTTACTCCCGCAGTCAGGTCATGCTTGGCCTGCCAGATTATGGTGCGTTGAGACAATAACGACACAAGCAGCCTCGCTCATCATCTTCACTCCACTGATAACCAGACTCAGAAGGCTTCTGAGGTGTTTGTGGGTAGGTTGTGGACCAGTTCCAACTTGTACGCTGCCTGCAGGAGAGGGGGGGGGAAGGGAGAGAGGAGGGTTGAACCAGCGTAGGCGAAACCTTTCTTACAGGTGTAACAAGTGCCACCTGCTTCATTCCCCTGCAGGCGTCCTAAGAGGCAGCTGATTTAGACAAGATACAGTGTAGGGTTAGCACCAAACATCGGGGTTAGTAAAGAGAAGAGTTTCTGGAACTGTATTTATCTCTTTAAAAAAATCTTACAAGTGGTTTGGGGACCCTTTGGGCTCATCAATACATAACTGCGGTAGGTTTAAGAATATAGCATTGGATCTATTTGGTTTTTTTTTAAATATCCCAAGAATCCAGTATAGAACAGCTTCCTGCCACTGGGGCCAATCCCAAGCCCCATGTGTGGCCCGTACTACACATGCAAACCCCCATTATGCAGACAAGGAACCCCTTGTGGGACACATTGACACGGACCCAGCAGCTGCAGTCACCCTCAGTCTGCCCACGCTGTGCCCCCCCCCATTCCATAGAGCTGCAGGTAGATTGCCCGATGCTCTAGGCTGCTGCCTGCATCTCTACGGCGTTGCCCGGGGCAACCCCCTGGCCAAGAGCAGAGCTGCAGAGGCCTATCCCCCGAGTAGACGGACTGCAGCTCCACCTGCGGTCGGTGTCCCAGGTTTGGCCGGCCCGCTCTGCTAGCGGTGCTTTGGGATGTTCTGGAGCACCGCAGGCGGGGCTGGAACAAAGCAGGCAGTGCCTACACGCTCGTGCCTACACATCTGGAAGTCCACCTTTAGATGGGCAGGCCACCCCGAGCGTGAGGCAGAGCTGAGCCGTGGGTGCCATCGGTCAAAAAGCACCCGAAGTGACTGCACAGAACTTGCAAGAGTGGGAGCCCCAGCTTCCTTAGTTGCTAGATTGTCGGAGGGGGAGGGAAGGAAAGTGGCAGCACCTTGCTCCCCTGCCCCCTTGCCGACAGGCAAAGGGGTCATGTCCTCTGCATGTGGTGGAGAAGGGAAGCCTAAAACCTTCCTCGTAGCATTGGGTCAAGAACGCCAGACATGTAACTGGGGAGAAATTGTTTTGCAAAGTTCTGCATAGCTGAACCCAAGCGCGCCCACAGGATTAAGAGAGTGGGCGTGATGATGCAGATCTTTGCGTAAGTAGAAGTGACCAAAGTTGGTCTCCCTCTCTGAGGGATTCAAAGGTTCAGACTTTGCTAGATGGTGGTCCAATCTGGGAGTACACTCAGTGGAATCCAGAACCGCTCTCCCCAACCCCATCCTAAATCTGTTCAACGTGCTACATCACTGGGTGTTTTTACACGAGACGCCCCCCCACGCGTGAACACTCGCCGTCCGTCTGGGGGATGCCTCGTGTGAATACGGTGCATGGGCGTGCACGCTCCCATGACCCACACACTCTCCACCCAGACCGAGAAAATCCGGAGCGCCACATGCGTGGATGGGGTGGGGGTTGTGTGAACAGGGTGACTGTGTGTGGGGTCGCTTGTTTGAAGTGCTCCTTCACGCACGGCGTCCATGCACCCACCCCACATGCTGACTGCGGGGACACACACACCTGCCAACCCATCTCGTTTTTTAAAATGCCCCAGATCTCGTTTAGGGCAGTGCATTCGGGTTTTGGTAAAACACAAATGCAAAAGCTCTTCCCAGGTTCTGTATTTTGAAACACAAAAACTTGGACCGTGTGTTTTTCAGGAAACACAAAGTTTCCTGAAAAACATGGCATTTGAGGTCTCTAACTGGACCCCAGAAACTGCAGCCCCTGTCTACTTTGGAGCTAGGTTGCTCTCTGACTCCTTTCCTGTATCGGCCTGCAAGCCGTGCAGAGTGTGGACGGTAAATAGGAGCAGCTTGTGGTGAACGCAAAGGGAGAAGGGGAGCCAGCGGAGGGAGCAGAGAGGGCATTTACTGCCAATGTCATCCACCTCATCTGCCGCTTTGATTGCATTCGAGTGTTGAATTGAAAGCCGAGGGTCAAGGTGAGAGCAGGGGAGGCTCCTAGGCAGAGAATGACTGAGGTAATGGGGCGTGACTTCACCATGGTTTATTCAGCAGAGTTTAATTTTGGAGCAAATCTACAACTTGTTCAATTGGCTCTGTTAGGAGATAAGAGGAAAGAACCTTGAATTAGCATATCAGGCAAACAGGAGACTCTCACTGGGGGCAGCCTGCCAAGCCTCTTGTTAGAGCCGGGCCTACACCAGGACAGCCAGTCATTGACTGCGGCCGGGACATGTCTGGAAATATTCAGGGGCAAATTGAGGCTAATCCTCAACTTGTGTAAACTGGCCTCGCTCCATTGAAGCTTCAGGAACAATGGCCTTCAGTGGAACTAGGTTGATTTCTCCCAGCTGTCAAGCCCACGCTTTATGCGTTGGACTTCCAAATGAGAGAAGTTGTCTTTCATTGGACCCCCTTGCAGTGCGATTCCGATCTCGCCATCTTCCGATACGAATCCAGAGAAACGCTGCTGGAGTTCACCTGGATTCACACAGAGGTAACTTATTCTAAGACAAGTCAAAGGAATTTCTTTCATTTCACACCAGGGGAACCAAGGACAGAAATGATCTGTCACAACTGCAGACTAGGGGGCCAATCCAAGGTCTGCATAGCTACTGACCTGCAGTCCGCACGCATGCAGCACGGTGCTGAATGCTGGCAGTGGTGACACCAAAAAGGCCCCCTGTGTCTGGAACTCCCTCCCTGGATACATTTGTTCTGCTCCCTCCCTTCCAACCTTCCTATCCCTCCTGAAAACCTACCTCTTCTGTTAGAATGTATTCGTCTCTCTCCAGATGTTAGATTGCAAACACTTTGAAGCAGGTACCTGTCTGTAACTACTGAGAGTGCCAGGTACATCACTGGTGCTATATTAATAATAATAATAATTAATAATAATGGCTTGAGTTCAGCTAGGAGCATGGCTCAAAGGCCTCTTCACCCCCCCATCCCATATCAGGGGGTGGAGCAGAGGGGAAGGCTGTGAGCTGCCCCCTCCAGCCTGAGTCTGCCACTGCCGACCTGCTCCATGCTCACAGCCCTCTTTTTTTCTCCCCTCCCTGCGATGTGAGGAGGGACAGAACTGAGGGAGAGGCAGGGTTGTAATGGTGGCACCACGCGCTTGTGCAAAGTGTGTGTACACAAGTCTGTGTTGCATGTGGACAGCGTGGATTGGGTTGGGGCCTAGTTATGCATTTACACCTGTGTAGGCTGGAGAGCTGCTATAGGCAGGGTTGTGGTGAAAGTGAAAACCATTTTACCTAGAGCTGAACAAATAGGTATTTCCATGTTTGCAGGGTTTGGCCAGCTTCATTCCATTTCCATATTTTGAAAACTCTCCTATATTTTTGGCTTTAAGAAAAGAACCATGCCAAAGAGTTTTCTATGTCCAATATTTAAGCTGCGAGCAGGGGTTTGGCCCTGGGGCCTGTATCTATAGCTGAAACAGACAGAAAATCATCTGTGGTTAATAAATGATATTTCAAATAGTCTGGTGGTTATTCAGTAATGAGCCAGTCACCACGGAAGTTAACCACCAAACCAAAATACCAGATACTACCCTTTATCATACTAACTTTTAGTGAATTACCATTTGCCACACTAGTGTATAAGCGGACCAGTCTGGAGAAAGGGACGGAGTATGGGTGGTTTTTTTGTTTGTTTTTTAAAAAGTCAAATGGTAATGTTGGAAACATTAGTCAGTAAACGGTGCATGGTAACTTAGTTAATCTCATATCTATGATTAACCAAATACTGTTTGGTATCCAGTTGGATACCAGGATGTCCGACTGGATACTGGGTAGTAGCAGTTACTTGTTTAGGCGCCTTTCCACAGAAGCCGTACGGCATCACCTCTTGAAGGGCCAAGCTTCACTGGCCTGTCACGTGCCTCAAGCCGGAGTGTCCTGAGGAGTGGATTTACTCCCGCAGTCAGGTCATGCTTGGCCTGCCAGATTATGGTGCGTTGAGACAATAACGACACAAGCAGCCTCGCTCATCATCTTCACTCCATTGATAACCAGACTCAGAAGGCTTCTGAGGTGTTTGTGGGTAGGTTGTGGACCAGTTCCAACTTGTACGCTGCCTGCAGGAGAGGGGGGTGGGGAAGGGAGAGAGGAGGGTTGAACCAGCGTAAGCGAAACCTTTCTTACAGGTGTAACAAGTGCCACCTGCTTCATTCCCCTGCAGGCTTCCTAAGAGGCAGCTGATTTAGACAAGATACAGCGTAGGGTTAGCACCAAACATCGGGGTTAATTAGTAAAGAGAGGAGTTTCTGGAACTGTATTTATCTTTTAAAAAAAATCTTACAAGTGGTTTGGGGACCCTTTGGGCTCATCAATACATAACTGCGGTAGGTTTAAGAATATAGCATTGGATCTATTTATTTATTTTTTTAAATATCCCAAGAATCCAGTATAGAACAGCTTCCTGCCACTGGGGCCAATTCCAAGCCCCATGTGTGGCCCGTACTACACATGCAAACCCCCATTATGCAGACAAGGAACCCCTTGTGGGATCCACGTGTGCAGCGTGCATGGGGGGTGGTTAGGATCATGGCCGATGTCTTGAAATTATTTCCAAGTATCTGTGTGTATACGGTAGTGTATATTTAAAAAACATGTAACACCACAGCTGCCGCCTTCCATTGTCCCGCATCACACTTTAACTTTTTAAACGTTGTGCATTGTTTAAACCATTACAGCTTTTGACAGGTTTCACGGTCTGGTTTTCTTTCAAAATCAGGTTTTCCGTTGGTACGGTGGGGTCTCCTTCATCCATATCTTTCGGGGCTGTATGCAGGGGTTAATTTTTTTTGCGGGGGGGAGGGTTGAGTCTCAGTAATTAAATTCAAGGGGGGTGGGGGACTGAGCCCTGGGGAAATGTTCTTAGAAGGTGTATATCTCAAAGTATGAAAGAACAGGAAAAGGCCATTTGGCAATTTCAGGATTGGAAATCAAAGCCACGAAAACCACTGATTTGATTTATTTGGCTTTCAGCGAAGACTTTCCTGCCCCACTCCCTGCACTGGTCGTCATATAGCTGAAACCACAAGAACTTCTTTTTTATATCCAGCTTTAGAGAGGCAGGTTAGTGAAGTGGTTGGGTTGCTAGCTGGAGACTAGGGTTCATTCCCCCACACTGGCACGCTCTGGGGCAGGGGGCGTGGCTTCTGGGGCAGGCTTGGGCCCCCTCCAATTGAGATATTTTTATGTATTTATTTATTTATTACAAATTAAGTAGTGGTTGTATGTCTGCAAAACTGTCTGTCTGATCAAGAGCATTCCATTTTAAAGCATTTCTTGTCATTATGGTGCCTGTGGTTAATAGTTTGGTAGCGGTTCTGTTATAACTTCCCCTGATTCCCTCCTTTATACTTGAGCAGTAAAAAATTGTGCTAGGCTGATACTTGGCACGGAAGGCCCTCTGCCCAGGAGCAATGGCAATCTCTCTCTTTTCACTTGTACATTTTGTTGCGCTCGCCAAATTCATTCAGTAGCGTTTCGTTATTCCCTTTTGGCATTTTAAAAGAATTAAACAGCTAAATTAATTTGCCCGTGCCAACTACTGTGCAAGGTCAGGAATCTCGTGAAGGTATCGGCATTAAGCAGAACTCTTCATGACTGTGTCATGTGACACACAAGCCATACTTTCAGAGATCTGCTCAGAAGATCCAAGACATCTCATTTGCTTTAACAAGGCATCTACTTGTGGATGCCCCATAATGGGCTTGTTGCCATATATTGAGTCAATAAGCTGTACCAAAATGGGTTGGAGTCTGAACCTTAGAAATCCATGCGGGTGTGCAAGGGGGAAGCTATTGTTGAATGCAGACAATTATTAATGCTAAATACTTATGGTGTCAACAATGTACCTTGCGCTGAACAGTCGTTAATTAGATCCCTGCCCTACATGACTTACAGTTGAGGGGAGACGAGAGAAAGGACGAGACCGGAATACATTTACGAAGTTGAGAAGTCGCAGGCACGCGTGCGTAGCTTGGTTATAGTTGACCCAGGGAGAAACAGAGCGTGATTGAGAGACACTTGATTGAAAGTAGCAGGGGAAGGATGGCAGGAAATGGATTACCCCACTGTAATCTGCCGCGAACCCCCTGAGGCAACTCATGCTGGCCACTGTTGAGGACAGAATGCTGGGCTAGATGGACCATTGGTCTGACCCAGTAAGGGCTCTACTGTTCATATGCGAGGGGACAGGAACTGACTTTTCATCCTCCGCACACAAAATGTTCAGCTCTTACTAGGACTCCATCCGGCTCAGACTTAATACTGTGACCCACCCCCAGAGGTAGGAATTCTGCAATTTTCGACACTAACCAAGTGCTTGGCTCTTGCGTCTTTCCTAGTCTATTAAAGCAGGAGGAAGTTAGCAGTTGCAATAGTATCCTCTTTACTATTGGGCTTGGGCTCTCCTCTATTCCCTCCTATCCCTTTTTAATCATGTCTTTCATGCAGACATGCAATACTTTCTATGCATGTTGTATAAGATGTGGTCTATCATGTATACTTACACAGCAGACTTTGTTTTACAATAGATGCCGCATGAATGAGTATTAAATCATACACACAAAGAAAAAAAACAAATTCAGTCGATAAAATCTCTTTCTCAAGAAATCAAAAAAAGCTAACGGGAGTAGAAGGGGGAGACCAGCCTTCCCTAATGGTTTGCCATTATTGCCATCTTCCAATTTATGGGCTTTCTCCTGGGCTGTTGTGCCAGGAGAGGAACTAGAATTGTCCCCTGCAGCTGGCCCGCTTAGAAAGAATGCCCGTCCCTCCACTGCTGTGAATCAGTTTAGCACTATTGCCTTCAATTCTAATTATATCGTGTTTTTGGCCAACTGACACTCTGGCCCCTAATTTTCAATGCTTCATAGGGCTGTGTATGTCAGAGGTGGGGAACCCCAGGCCTGGGGACCAAATGCCACCCACTTAGAACTGAGATGAGTACCCACAAAACTGGTATACCCATTGAAATTGTGGTACTCAGTTCAACCTGGTAACATCTGGTACAAATCGATATTCAACAGGTTACCTGATGGTACCAATTTACCATTTTTTCATCCCAATTTTCTGACTTCTGGTACTGATTTTTCAGTCCTGATTCCTTTACCAATTTTACTACCTAAAATGGTAATTCGGTAATACCCAGTATTTTCAGGTCATTGGGTGCCTGACTCTGTACTTGGGTACCAATCCAGCACCCAATAGACTACCTGGAAAGTGTGGATATTACCCGCAGGTAGTGAATGCACTACAGGTTTCAGCTCTAAGTCTGTAGTTAGTTTTATATTTGGCCCCTTTCCAGTTCCTGGATCTGGTCCCTGGATCAATTTCCTACCCGCAAGTACTGAAAAGCTGAGCTTAGGGGAAGGTAGCAGTGATGAGGGCATGCACACAAGGAGAGGGGACAGATCCATGGACCCTCCTCTTCCTGAGTGCAACCCCTAACTTCTATGGGTTCCATGGAGCTTCTACTAATTTTCAAAGTGTCCCCTGGGAGGAAAAAGGTTCCCCACCCCTGCTTTATGTAATCTACAAAGCGCTCTTTATTTTGAGCTAACAGTTTGGTTGCTAAGACTAATTTTCCATTTTCTCCTTGTTCAGAATGGCATGCATCCTAAAAACACTAAACAGCTGGTTCTGGTGGGATAACATCTGGTTACCAGGCAACGTCACCTGGGCCAATTTTGAAGACCGCAATGGCTACATCTTTCCTAAACCGTATCAATTATGCGCCTCGATCCCGTGCGCTGTCGTGATGCTGATAATCCGACTCTTCGTGGAAAGGTGAGGTGCCCGTGCGCAGTTTTATTTCATTTCCTCCCCTCCGCTCTAAGGGTGCTAGAAATTCGCAAAAAATGGATAGCCTGATTGCAGTGCTTCCTAGTTGCACCATTTTTTGCCATGAGCTTTGTAATACTTGTTGGTAGTATTATAGACTTGGAGGATTTTGGACATGACAACTGGTAACTGTTGATGGGGCACGGGAGTGGGGTCTGAGCAGTGGGTTCTGTAGGGCTTCTGAAAATCTGGGGGAATATAAGAACATAAGTAATGCCATACTGAGTCAGACCAATGGGGGGCGCACACACACTATTAACCTGCCCACGAGTTCCCTGTGACTTTCTGTCCCGATTCCTATATCGATTTCCCATTTTACCAAGCAGTCAAATGGTATATCGGTTGGATGCCTGGTATCTTTGAGTAACCAGGTTGCTGACCGGTACTTGGATAGCTTGTCAGGTGCCTGACAGTACTTGAAACAGTGCGTATTACCCACAGGTAGCAGCAAATGAGCTACCCGCTTCAGCTCTAGTAGAGAGGCAACTAGAGACTCCCCCGAGTTTGCTTTTTCTGGTTACAGCAGCTGAGCCACTGGTGAGGAGCAGACCGAAACCTTCCCTCGGTCTGCCTGCTGCTGCCATTGAGCTTTTGATGCTGCTTCTGCCTCCACCACCCAGTATTCATGGGACAGTTCCATGCAGATGTTGTGCAGCCTCCTTGCCCACACGCTGGGCCTTCAAAGGGCCTGGTGGCTCTCGTGGGGGGTGTTCAACCTAGCACTACCAAACTGGGGCCATAAAACCACCCCCAAAGTCCTTTTTTCAAGTTCCAGTTCAAACTGGGGCCGATAAACACAGATTGGACACCGGCCCAACCACTTTTAGTGCTTTCACATGAACAGGAAGAAAAGAAAATAGATTTGGGCCGATAGCTACTTGAGAACATAATGTGTAAAAGGGGCCTCTTTTACATAAATCTTCCGCTGATTTATGTCAGTTGCAGGTTCATGTTCCACGGTCCAAGTGGTGGTGCGATAGCTTTCAAAACACACTGTCGAAAATGTCATGATAATTATTGCCACAGTAGGAGTACAAGATGAAATAGGGTGGGCGAATAAGGCAACAACTGTCCAGGAGGTAATCCTGGACTATGCCGCCAATCTTGTATGTATCACGGAAACCTGGCTGGACAATGAGTCGGGCCCTATTCTGACTGACCTTGTTCCAGCCGGGTATTCCGTGCAGCATCAGCCACATTCGGAGGGACAGGGGTTGGGGGAGTGGCGGCTGGCCACCCAGGACGTTTGAGGCACTGCCCCCCAAGCACCGCCGAGGGCCAGCCGCCGCTGTTTTATTAAAAAAAAAACGTGCCGCTGCTGCAGCTTCTGACAGCGCTGCAGCAGCCTCTGACTTTGCTTCGGAGGCTGCTGCTGCGGCGCTGTCAGTTCTCCCTTCCAGGATCCACTGACAAAAAGGCTAAGTCCAAACCACGTTTTCTATGGAAAACGCAATTTGGGCGGCTGATCCCCGTCGTCCACAGCACATATAGGACGTGCTGTGGAGGGAGGGGCTAGCCTTTCCATTGAGCCCTATGGGCTAAATGGAAGATCTCGCCAGGGCGTTTGCTGAAACAGCCCTGGCGAGATCCCTAGGGTCGGGGGACTGAGGCAGGGAGCAGCGCGCATGCACACTACTCCCTGCCTCACATGCTCAACATGGCTGCCGGCGCGCTGTTGGAGAGCTCAGCTCTCCAACATTGCACCGCCAGCCCAGCTGCTTCCCTGCCGCTGCCCCTTGCCGCTCCCCTCACCCCCAATCTGCCGCTCAGAGCAGCGGGAGGGCGGGGGGAGCAGCAAGGCAGGGAACGTTTTGTTGTTGTTTGTTTTTTTTAATTTCCCGCGCGTCCTGCCTCCGCGCAGGAGAGCAGGACACATGGGCAATTTAAAAAAACAACCCTAAAGCTCCCCCCCAATTCCCCAAATTCCCCACCCCACTCTTCTCCCCAATTTACCCCTCCCCCCTGCACCCTCCCCTGAGGTTCCCCCCCTGGTCTGGGAATGTGGGAGAGGTGACTTAATGTTGCCTTAAAATGGTTTGCTTTGCTTGCTCTGTTTGCATCATGACATTTCGTAAATTTGTGGGTCCACTGGTTGTGTGGCTACTCTTTTTTTTAAATGGTCCCTTCATTGTTTCACTGCTGCTCCCTGCTGCTGGAAAGTAGTTTGTGTGGACTGCCGGGGTTAAGCTGTGGCTGCTAGGGATGGGGTTGAGGGGCACATGGCGGGGGCGGGGGGAGTTGGAATGTGGTTTTTGTTCACTTGATGTCATGATGTGGAGCTTTAAATGCTGCAAATGTGATGCTTCTGATAAAACTGAGCTTGGCCAGGCTTCCTAGCCAAAGGAGACGTATAATGCTCAGCCAATAACGCACACACACCCCCAGTAGGGTAAAAAGAAAACTTAGACTTTACTGGTACATATAAAAAGGAATAAAAGCATAGAACTAGGGGTTGATAACTCTTTGAGCAAAGCAAGTCTGGTATGGGGAATGGTACCCCGTTTGGAACGCACCTGGTCTGGTACAGTATCTGGAATAGCAGGCAGGCAAGCATTTTCTCATGCAGGGTTAATCCTCCTGGTCTGATCTCCATAGGTGATGCTTTCCCTATGGGGTCCGTCCAAGTCCTTGTTCTGGCTAGGCCAGAGTTCACAGTCACAACACACACACTCCATCAGAGTCCCAGAGAAGAGAGCGAAATGGAGAGGGTCTGAAGTTTCTAAAGCTTCCTTCCCCCTCCCTGTGATTTGTTCAGGTAAGTCACCTGGCCCAGGGACAAATTTCCCCCTGACCAGTCCAAGCCAATCAGATTCCTGTTTCCTGCTGGCTGTAGGTAATCCCTGAGGAATTCCTGGAATGTGGGGTCCTGAACATGTGCCCATTTCGAGGCCTAGTTAAAGGTTACAGTCTGCCTGGCAGTTTCAGGCGGGTGTCTGTGCCAGCGCCAGTGGCATTTTGCCACGTTGGTTTTGGCCTTTAAAGCCCTAAATGGCCTAGGCCCTACCTATCTGCGGGACTGCCTCACTCCCCGGGTGTTGGACCGACCCCTGCGGTCATTGGAGGGTGCCCTGCTCAAGGTCCCCCGAGTCTTCCGGGGGACTACATAGGGGAGGGTGTTCTCGGTGGCCACTCCACAGCTGTGGAACTCCCTTCCAATGGAGCCCCGGATCTCCCCTCTTTCCGGAGAAGTTGTAAGACCTGGCTGTTCCGCCAGGCGTTTGGCGGGGGAGATGGGTGAGGGGGTGGGTTGTTGGGTAGGGGTTATTTTTCTTTTTGTCCTCCTTTTAGTTGTTTTGTTTTAAGGTTTTGCGAATTGTAAGCTGCCCCAAGTCGCCTGTGGCAGGAGGGGCGGGGTCGCAAAATTTTAGAAATAAAAAAAAAAATATTTTCACAGTTATTTCAGCTGAGATTTGGAAAGTTGGACAAACTTAACACAACCAGATAAGATCATTCTTGTTCAAGATCAAAAATAATTTGGATCCTATGTTTATAAACCACCTGCAGCAGCATCTTCTCTGCCCATTCAATGCTTGCTCAGCTGAGCCTCTCTTTATGATTGTTCCAAATTAACATGCGCTTAATCCGCCGTACAGCGGAGCCTCAGTGTATCATCTTTGGCACAGGCATGGTTCTGGCCGCTGCTCCAGCACGAGAGAACCAGTCTGATCGTGCTGTCCATGGAAAGATTGCTTACTTTAAGGAGACCCAGCGCAGCTGAGCAGACAGCATGTGTTGCAATTGCAGCATGAGATGAAGCAGAATGGAGCTGCTTCTGCCCTCTTATTTTGTGGAAGGAGCTGTAGCTTTATTTATTTATTTATTTTTATTTTATTTCAAAACTGCCCTTCTCCCAAAAGCCTCAGGGCGGTGTATGATAGATGAAAAAAATCCCCCCCTCCAAAGATAAATACCAAGTCAAAACCTTTAAAATATCCCATAGCGGTTTCTTAGAA
This sequence comes from Sphenodon punctatus, assembly GCA_003113815.1. Classification (NCBI taxonomy): domain Eukaryota; kingdom Metazoa; phylum Chordata; class Lepidosauria; order Sphenodontia; family Sphenodontidae; genus Sphenodon; species Sphenodon punctatus. The sequence continues at coordinate 2,763,193 of QEPC01012846.1, forward strand.
ATCCCAACCTGCCATTTCTCTTTAACCCAATTAATACAAATCAATAAAGCAATCACCAACCCACAATACAAATACACATTTACTGCTTCCCTCAAATCCCACCCCAACCCATATCTCGCGCACTCCTCCTTCTTCCTGCCCCTAACCCACTTGCCCCATGTCTCCCATTAGAAAAGGTTCCGTTTTGAATACTATTTAAAAATTGCCTAGTAAACAAGAACATTAAGAGAAGAACATTATAGAAAAAAATCAACCTCTATTAGCCGGAGGGAAGTGGGGAGGGAAGAAATATTTGATGTATACGTATTGACTAGCAATAGAAATAGAACCCAAAAATGGCTCTCAAAAACCACCTAAAACTCCATAAACAGAAGCTTAAAAGTCTCTCACCACCGTAATATATAATTTACTAAATATGAGGGTGCAGATAATCATTAAAACAATGTATATAGAAAAACAAACCATAAATCCTGAGAAGACAATAAAGTAGCCCTCAAGAGTTCAAGATGGCAGTCAAGTTGAAGACACTTGTTCCATGTGGGCTTAAGGAGGAGCTGAATCCGATTCCCTTTTTGTGATGCCTTTCTTGATTGGCTCCATTACATTATATGTAACCCATTAGTTTCCTAGGGAACATTAGAGATGGTTGTATTGACTGAATGGGACAACTTAGCAACTTTTTTATAAAGGATAGGTGTGGTTGACTATTATTCACACTTATTCAACTTGGGGCTAGAATTGTTGGCCATTAAGATCCAGGCAAACAAACAAATCACAGGCATACAAATTTGTCCCAACTTCTTTAATAAAAGTTTCAAACTACAAACCATTTCTACATAATCTCAAAAATTGTCCATATGTCAGATTCTTCTTAACATGTAATGGATGAAAACTATCATAGCAAATGAAGTAAGGTATTCCAATATGTAGGTTTTCTATATAAAGTCATACTGAATCCTGTATCACTTTTCTTGATAATAATATATAATAATGTACTTCCACTGTTTAACCGAAAATAGAAAACTTTTAAGAAACTTGAATTGCTATTCCAGATAAAAGATACGTCCTCAATAAAACACCACCAAATTACAATACGTTTTTTTTAAAGGGTTATTGGAGTGAGAAATCACAACCTCCTCTTCGACTATACCCATATATAAATTAGCCACTTCAGGGACCATGGAAGATCCCATGGCAACCCCCTTAATTTGAGAATAAAAACCTTTATTTGAAAGAAAAATATTTTTTTGTATAAGGCTACTTCCGCCAGTTGTACCAAAAAATGGGTAGGTGGACTCAAATGACCCACTCTTTTGTCCAAAAAAATGTCTAATAACTTCCACTGCCTCATCTTGTGGTGTATTTGTGTACAATGATTTCACATCTAAAGTAACCAAGAAAAAATCCTAACTAAAAATGCCACCCGTGTGGAAGGGTGTGGAACTGGTTCAGTTGGTTTGCCACCGGAGACTGATGGAACTTGAGGTTCCAGAATGCTCATGGGAAGTTGCCCTCTGTTGACGGCTGTCCACCCAATGACCTCGTGGTTTTGTGGAATACGCTGTTGACCAAGGCCATTGACCCAAAAGCTCCTAGGCGTTCACTCCCGCGGTATCGGCACTGCACGTCGACATGGTTTGTGGAGGGCCTGTGGCAGGTGAAGCGAGGACAGCAGTGGCGCCGATCTCATGGTGAAGCTGATCGATTGCAGCATAGAACCAGTTTATGGGCCTATGCCAAGGCTGTGGGGAATTGGATGAGGGTGAGCTGTCTGAAATGAAATCCTGAGAAGGTGGCGGTGATGTTGGTGGGGAGGGCAGTGGGTGTGATGTCCCACATCATTAATGGGGTTTGTCCCCTGCTGGTCTCCTAGGTTCGGAGTCGGGGGGTACTCCTTGATTCACAGCTCTGCCTGGATCTCCAGGTTGAGGCTGTGGTGAGGAGTGCTTTCTGCCAATTCCATCTGGTGCAACGGCTTTA
>QEPC01012846.1:2774007-2814387 GCA_003113815.1 Sphenodon punctatus
GAGCCATGTAAAAATATCATGTGAGGAGCCACTCGAAGAAGAACAGAAGGTTGCTACCTTGCAAACAAGGTTCTTTGAGATGGCTCCGAACATTCTCACAACACCCACCCTTCCAGCCCCGCATGGAATTCTTTTCTGATATTTCTAGAAAGGGTTGAAAGGAACTGTCATTCTGAGGGGGAGGGTTCTTTTTATACTAGAGGAGCTCAAGACCATCATGTGGTCTATTATTTGACTAGGGTGAGTGCGCACAACCCAGTTGTGAGAATGTTGAGAGCCATCTCGAAGAACCTTCTTTACAAGGTAGCAACCTTCTGATCAGCACGTGGGCAGGAGCTGTTTGTAAACAGCCTTATCTCCCAGCCCGATCCAGTGTCCCCTCCGCTTGCTGCTGCCGCTGCAGCACTACTAGAAGGCAGAGGCAGGTGAGAAATGGGGTCTGGAGCCAGGGAGGGGAGCCAGGATCACTTTCTGGGGGAGAAGCTGGCTGCAGCCTGCTGCCCAGCCAGGCAAGTGCGGGGCCCCAGCTGGCCCTGGGGCCATGTGCAGCCACACATGTGGCACATGCCTAGGGCCGGCCCTGCCCGCACTTGAGAGACCATGGGAGGGTGAACACCTCCCCCCCCAACAAGAGGAGATTCAACCACCCCCAGGCCCCCCAAGCCCTCGCCCACCAACATCACCTCTGTCTTGTCAGGATTCAATTGCAGATGGCTCAACCTCATCCAAGCCCCCACAGCTGACAGGCACTGAGAAAATAAGGAGACTGCATGGCCTGTATCAATGGAAAAAGAGAGGTAGAGCTGAGTGTCATCAGCATACTGATGACACTGTATGCCCTGAAACCCTCTCACGATCTCCCCTAACGGCTGCATATAGATGTCCCCCCTCTTGTTTAACAAAATGGCACCCTGTGGGACTCCACACGTGAGGTTCCGGGGAGAAGATGTACACTCCCCCAAGACCACCTGGTGAGTTCTCCCGGCCAGGAATGAACAAGACCATTCTGGCAATCCCGGCACGGTCCCGCAGGTGAGTCACCAACACCTCATGATCGACAGTGTCGAATGCAGCCGAAAGGTCTGACAACCCTGGTCCAATGCCAGACAGAGATCGTCAACCAAGGCCATCAGTGCAGTCTCCATACATACCCCGGCCGAAAACCAGACTGAGAGTGGTCAAGGAAACCAGTGTGGTCCAGATGTTCCTGGAGCTGCCGTGCCACAGCCCATTCAATAACTTTCCCTAAAAAGGGGAGGTTAGAGACCGGCCGATAACTGACAGGAGCATCAGCGTCAAGAGATGTTTTCTTGAGCAGGGGCCTAACCACAGCCTCTTTCAGACAATCAGGCACCCTGCCCTCCCGAAGGGAGGCACTAACCACCCCAGCCAGCAACAGCCGTCTCCTGGATAGCTTTCACCAACCAGGACGGGCATGGATCTTGTTCACAAGTAGCGGCATGAACCGATCCCAACAAGGACTCCACATTGGCAGGCGACACTATCTGAAACCGATCCCATAAAACAGGGGGCCCAGGTCTGGGGTGCAGGCTGGTTAGAAGCGGCAGGATATATAAGGAGTTGCCTAATAAGGAGCTGCCTAATTAGCCCAGTAATATCACAATCTGACACGGCAGCAGGGTTTCAAATCCAGCTCTCCAGAGTCTCTGCCAGAGGCCTCACCCAAGCGCGCTATCTGAGACCCTCCAGGATCCCCAGCAGGGCATGATACCAGAGATCCTGAATTGGGCATGCAACTTGGAGGGATCTTATACATGCAAAGCATACACTTTGCCACTGAGCCATGGCTAACCCCTGACCAAGAGCCATGGTCTTGGGCTAGCTGTGTCACTAGCAGGATGGATCAGTCTGAGGAGGTCGTTGTGCTGTGAGGGATGAGCTGAGTGCAGGGTGAGGAACACGAAAGGTTGAGCCAGGAGATCAGAAGCTGAAGGACTGAACCAAATTGGGGAGCCAGAATTGGTAGTTAGGAGGTAGTGGTAGGAAAGGAGCTAGAGAATGAGGCACCATGGGTGGGTGGGGTGGGTCGGGGTCAAGGGTCAGAGTTGAAGCAAGAGTCCGTGAAGACAGCAGTCCGGTAAAAGCCCATTTGTTCCTGTAGGTGACCCAGGAAATTATAGAGGAAGTCAAAAGTGTGTTTGGGGCCAATCAGGGTGCCGGTCCAGTCCATCAGTCAAATACTTCAGTAGTGCAGAGAGATGAATCGCTTTCATGTTGCATATATGTTTTCTGCCAGATTGGCTTCTGTAGCAGACATTGGACAGTTTTCACACGTTCAAGTTAAGACTGCAGCGTGCTAGCATTGCACACACAACCAAACAGTTCTGCCAGTCTTTGGCGAGTGTGTAAGCACCAGGCACAGATTCTGAAATGGGAGCATTGACAGAAGGAGGCAGGCTAGGATGCAGCTTTCTCTTCTACACTTTGGTGAGCTTCGCTGTCCTGCTCGCTATAGCTTGCCAAGGACTCTGGAGACAGCAAAAATGTGCCCTTTTTAATTGTCATTGTTGTCACCAGCATCACTTCTTTATAAAAGCGTGGGTTCCTCTGCGTCTTTTAGTTAGATCGCATTTTACTGAACTGAGCAGTGGGCCGCATCGGGAGGAGCACCAGGAAACTTGATTAGCCAAGCTGAAGTCCCAACAAAGCCACTAAGACCCTCGGAGCTTTGGAAACACCGTGCAGGGAACTCCCCAGCCTGGTGGTTGTTGTGGTAGTTGAGTCTTCCCCTGAGCTCAGTCTTTCGGTGATCTGAGGATAGGAACTGGGGATATAGAACTGGAAAGGGTCTAAATAAAAGTCAGCTGCATGCGGAGGTTCCCCACCTCTGATATTATGCCAGTAGCGTACCTGTTCCTGGCACTGAACGTGAACAATGCTTAACTAGGGACAGGTCGCAGCGCCGAGAGGCTCACAGTCTTAACATTGGTCAGTTTCCTTCTGCTAACTTGGGGTTTAAACCACACATGGCGGCGGCTCAGCGGTGGCCCAACCCAGGGTGGGAAACTATGGTGGACACGATCAGGACTGGGTCGAGGCACCAAAGAAAAGTGGGCCTAGCCAGACAGCCGGCTGCACAGCCTGGGTGCAGGGAGAATCTAGAACATGCGGCTGGCTAGCCCCGCCCTTGCACTGCGCCCAGTGCCCCACCCCCTGCCACGACGAGCAACTATGACGGCCCCAAGACCAGCTCAGGAATAGACGTGATAGCCCTGTGTGGCCCACTTAGCTTGGGCTCTGACCTCAGAGATTTTTCAAGGTCACAGTCCAGGCTAGCTGCTGACGCGGCCCGGGGCAATCCCGGGCCAACATCTGGCGGTGCCTACACGAATGTGCAGGTGAGATCCAGGCCAAAGTGTGACAACATATGCCACCATGGCCTACCGTCGTGCCTATTTTTACCTGTTGTGTCTCACCAAATTTAGTAAGAACCCTGTTCTGCTTACCGGCACTGCTTTAATATGACTTGATTAAATGAACCCAATTCTTGATGCTAAACTAGAAGCTGTACAGAACGCTGCCTCAGTCGACTGGGTTTGGGAGGACCTAAAAGACACAAGAAGTTCAGGTCAAATTTGGTCAGGAGACTGGTTGCCATGTTGGTCCCCAGAGTGTGCGAGGGACAAGGTTGGTGCGGGGATATCTTTTAATTTCATTGGACTGGCTTCGGTGCAAGTTTTGAGCTTTCCTGAGTTCTTGTCCTCCAGAGGCCCTGACGGCATACCTCTCATAGTTAAGAGGGACAGTCCATCTTTCGGGGGGTCAAAGTCCCTCTTTTAGGAGAAAAAGAGAGAATCGTGTAGGCATGTGAACTATGATGTCCTTACTTATTTTTATGTTTGAGTCATGGCGGGAGCTAGTGCTCGATAAAATCATTGAATTGAATAGGAAAGAGCTGAAAAGACTGGTATTCAAGTCTCGGGTCCCTGGTTGCCTCCCAGGAAAAGCCTTTGAAAGAACAATGGGGATGCGATGGAATGACAAATGAAGTGAAATGAGAAGTGGAAGCACGTCGGTCTTCCTTTGTGCACTTGAGATGTTGGGAGGTGTTGCCCTGTAAGTGAATGAGGGGGTGGGGCTTATTCACCGAGGAGTGGAGCTTATTGGCCGAGGGAGGACATTGGCCCCTCTTTGGCAGTTCAGAATGTTGGGAGTAGCGGTGACGCAGTGGGTGGCGCATTTGCTAACCCCAGCGGGCACCCAACAGGTTTACCCGCTCCCCATCGGGAGCCTAGATGCCTGAAAATGCGGGTCTTTCCAGGATGCCCTGGGAGGTTCCTGCCCCCTGTGCGCTCCCCGCCGGGCTGACTCACCCACCCACCCACCCAGCTGCGTCGCTGCTCCTCCAGCTCCATGCGCGCCCCTGCTGTGGGGACTGTGGCGGCAGGTCGGGCTGGAAGGAACAGCGGGAGCAGCTGCACAGGACTGGGTAGCCCATTGGGTTGCGTTTGGGCACCGATTGGTTGACCAGGTCAATTCAGGCACCCTAAATTCTGCCCATTTCTCCAAGTCCCCTCTTTCAGCTCTAGCTGGGAGGGGTGTGGCTGAAGCAAAGCTAACTACAGAGGAATGAGACTGGATTAGCATAGCGGGTGAGGTGTGTAACCACGCCACCTCCTCGCATCCCCCAGTTAGCACATCATGCAAATAGGACTCTAAGCGCCAGGTAGAGGATTCCTCCTTTTAAATACAAGGGTGATTAGCCCAGGATGCTCTTTCAGGGTGTCACCTCGAACTGACTCAGGCCACTTGCCCACATTGCTGCGCCGCCGAATCTCCCGGCGGGGAAATCTCCTGATGGGGGATCTTACAGTGCACCTGGGCGCTTGTAATCAGCTGTGTCAAGCAGCTTTCCCCCCCCTTTATTTTGATTGTCAGGGTTGGATTTTGAGCCCTGACAATCAAAAGAAAAAAAGCCACTGGACACAGCTGATTACAAACACCCACATGCACAGCGCACCGGGAGATTTGGCGGTTCAGTAATGTGGGCAATTGGCCTAAGAAACCTCCAAAACAATGGAAAACATTCAGATCCCCAACCTGACACATTGCAAAACTCCTCCATTTCATCCTCCCTCATTGCAACTTCACATTAGTAACAAACACTTGGGGTGTGTTAGATGAGACAACTAATGCAGATTAGAGAAATCTAATCCGCATTTAAGGTAGAATTTTCAAGATGCAAAATTGATTTCATAAACCACCGACTTCGGGGTTTTATGAAACCAGTTTCGCACACTCGTGGATTAAAATGTGGTTTTAACATTTAAACAGTGAATGTGGACTTAAATAGTGCTTTAATCTGTATTTCTGCTTGTGAAAAAATTAAAAAATGGTTTACTTTTAATGAGGATTAATTCTAAATCTGTGATAACACACACATCTAAACATTAAATCTGGATTAAAATAAGAATGGTTTCAATGCACAATAAATACTAGTCCACAATATTTAGTGCTTGTAGAAAAACGTCCTTGGTTTCAACCATGGAGACAGCTATGGACCTGAAAATGAACCCCAATGTAGCAACCTCTTTATGTGCCAGCTTGAAGAAAAGGGCTTGGAAATGTCCTTTCAAATTTATTGTATCTGAGCATTGATACCTCTGCAGACCCATCCGCTACCCGAGACGCACCACAAATTCCATCCTCCACAGCCAGGCAAGGTTCATGTCATGGGATGACCCAGATGTAATGTGGGTGAAGTGCAAAAAGTTAAGCCGGAAAAGAGTGGTTTGACAATCGGGCATTCCGGTATCACGTGCAGGGATTAATCCACATATAAATCAGTCTTAATTGCTGCACATGGACTAGAGGTGACTCCCCCTGCCCCTTCAGGAGATGATTCCCCACTGCCTGCCTGATGGGGACAATGTATTGTTGATTTTTTTAAAATCTCACAATGATGGGACACCTTTTATCACCTTTTATAACCCAGTACATGGGTTAAATTTTGGAGCAGGAGGGAACTTTTGAAGTGGAAGAAGGAACAAGGAAAAACCTAAAAAAAAACCCAGGAATACAAACACTGCCGCAGAGAAAACCCATGGGAGAAGATTCTCATGCAAACTCCTGCGAATGCCCCCTCTCAAGTTATTTTTCGTGTCCACTCCCACTCAAGTCACTGCTTCCTCGTGTATCCCTGTCCTGCATTTGTTCAGTCTGTAGTTCTGACTTGTTTCATGCCTGAGGAAGGGCTCCATGGGGCTTGAAAGGTTGCATCATTTCACCAACTACATTTGGTCCAATGAAAGAGCTCCTCTAAACTACTTTGAGAATATTCACACATGCATGCAAGTGTCCTTTCAAGGCCGGGAGAGAACACCCAAATGCAAAGCTTGCTGATTTTTGTGAATGTGCGAACGTACACTGTTCACGTAAAATCAGAAATTATGCAGGAATTGACAGAGCTGGATTTCACAGCCCTGTCATTTGACCTTGCAAATCTGCATAAAAGCAGAAAATATGTGGAATAGTGCAGTCACACATTCACAAAAATCAGCGAGATTTGCATTTGGATGTTTTCTCCCAGCCTTGTAAGGACACTTTCATGCATGTGTGAAGTCTCCAACTGTTTAATGTGCCAACCTGGCCTCCTTGTGTCTAACTCGGCAGCAACATCTCTGACCTCCTCATGCCTACATGAAGAAGAGTCCCATGCTTCTGAAACGCTCCCCCACATAAGCGGGTCCGGTTAAAGGGACTCTGTTAACCACATTGCCTCGTGTGTCTCATTCTCAGGACGGATTCAGCATCCATTCTGATTGTAATCCAGCAGAGCGAAACTGGCACAAAATTATCCCAGCCAGCTCTCTGAGATGGTTCCCCTGGATATATGTTATTCCTCAGGCCTCTGGTGACTAGCTCCAGGCAGGGAATCCGGAGACTGGCATTTTGTTTCCTTCTCTTAACTTATTCTGTGAACGAGTCACTTGAATAATGAGTTTTCATATCTGTAAAATGAGCTCACACTGACTTGACACTAATTACGACATGTTGGCAATGTGCTCCTGTATCGGCTGATGAAAGATGCTTTCCAAAAGCAGAGTCTTATTAGCTAGAGTTAACAACATCTGCCCTGCCAACATACCAACATGTCCCACCCAGCCACCACCAACATACGAACATTATTTTTCTAACAATTTCTCAGGTTTATTAAATACATCATCCTGTTCAGACTTTATCTTTTAGAATCATAGACCCTTAGGCCGTGTTTAGACGATCGCGGCGGCGCCCGCGCTTGTTTAACTACCGGGAGGCGGGTTTACATGTGACACGCCACCGATGATGCGCATGTGTGGGCATCCATTTCCGGCCGCGAGCTGACCGGGTCGCTGATCGAGGGTGGACATAACGCGGCCGTAAATGGACGCGCGTCGCCCACACCTGCGCATAATCGGCGTTGGCGTCCCGTGTAAACCCGCCTCCTGGTAGTTTTGAAAAAACAAGCGTGGGCGCCGCTGTGATCGTCTAAAAAAAGGCCTTAGAGTTGGAATGTACCGAGGTCATCTAACCCAGTCTCCTGCTCGGTGCAGGAAATCCACAGCGACAGCGTCCCGGACAGATGGCAGCCTCTGTTTGAAAACCTCCAGCGAAGGAGAGCCCACACCACCGTTCTAAGCAGCCTGTTCCACTGTCAGACAGTTCTTACCATTAGCTGAAATCTGCTTTCTTCTAATTTCAGCTCATTGATTCTAGTCTTGCCCTCGGGAGCAACCGAGATCTGAGTCTGCTCCATCTTGTGGGTGACGGCCCTTCAGACCTTTTGAAGACAGCTATCTTGTCTCCCCTTAGTCTTCTCTTCGCCGGGCTAAACACACCCAGCTCCTTCAACCTTTCCTCACAGGACTTGGTTTCCAGACCCCTGATGATCTTAATCTCTCTCCTCTGAACCCGTTCCAATTTGTCAGTGCCCCTTCTTAAAATGCGGTGCCCAAGACTAGACATAGTGCTCCAGATGAGGTATGACCAGATGAGGTATCCCACACCGAACAGAGTGGGACTATTCCTTCTCATGACCTGGACACGACGCCTCTGTTAACGCAGCCTAAAATTGCATTAGCCTTTTTAGCTGCTGCGTCACACTGCTGACGCGTGTTCAGCTTGTGATCAGCTACAACCCCTAGATCGGTTTCACGTGTCCTGCTGCCAAGCCAGGCATCGCCCATCCTGTACTTGTACATTTGATTTTTCTTACCTCAATGCAGAACTTTACATTTATCTCTGTTGGATTTCATTGTGTCAGTTTTGGCCCAGCTTTCCATCCTGTCAAGATCATTTTGAATCTTGTTTCTGTCTTCTAAGGTGTTAGCTATCCCTCCCGGTTTTGTGTTGTCTGCAAATTTGATAAACATCCCCTCTCCTCCTTCATCCAAGTCATTAATAAAGATGTTGAACAGTATCCTGCCTCCAACCGTTCCGTCTTTGAACTGCCAGAAATGCTATTATTCACCCAGAATTTGCTTCCAGAACTTAACACTTAAAAAGTGTTTTTGTTTTTGTTTGTTCATTTTGGCTAGCTGGTGCCACTCCTGCTCAGCCAGGATTGCTCTGGGAACATGTTGGGCTGATCCAGACCGGTTCCCAAGAAAAAGAAAATCTGAGTCAGTCTGAATTTTCATCATCTTAAGCAATAGGAGTTGGGACACGCAAATTGCATCCAGCACCCCACCCGATCTCACTCCCCGTACCTCCCACACAAGCGTCAGAGCTGTCGCCATTGTCTGGGTTGGCTGCAATTTAAACATCTCTGCACTAGTGTGTGTGGAACGATCTTACAGCCTGCTACTCCAGAACAAGCCCCACTGAAATGAACAAAGCATGTGCTGGTGGAGTGCTTTTTTAAATGTGGGATGTGAGCGCTGGCAGAGTGCATTTGTAAGTGAGCTAAGCATGCATGAACGGAGTGTGTTTACTCGCTTACAAACATGCTCTGCTCATGCACGCTTAGCTCGTTTACAAACACAATCTGCTCAGCGAACAGAGCACGCGCCGGAAGAGCACATCTGTAAGCAGGTAGAGAGCATTTGTAGTCAATGGTGCGCTGGTCCCAAGCCCCGTGGATCCCCCATGCACGCAATTACCGCGTAGCACTATGTGCTGGCAGTGCGTGTGGTTTCTGCATGGGTGCGTCTGTGTGCAGGATCCATGGGTCTTGGGATTGGCCCCAATGATTCTAGAATATTAGAGCCTTAGTGTCTGCCCCTCATCCCCCATCTCTCAGATTGTAAGACCTAGGCCAGGGATCATGTCTGTTGAATTACTTTGTAAAGCACCAGGTACATTGCTCACGCTATATAAATATTTGCTGCTAATAATAATAATAATAATAATAATAATAGTTCCAAAGTGTTCATGGGAACCTTTTTTTTAAAAAAAAACCCACAACTTCACTTGAACAATTTTGTGGGAGACTGCCAATCAACTGAACCCAGCCAATCATGTCTGGGTGGAAGTTGTTCTGTTGCCTTCCATGATCTCATGACTTTCACTCAAAACCACAAATCAAGTCACTGGACCTGTCCGAGTTTTTTATTGATTTATTTAGTTAGTTTAATCAAGTCCCAAACCAAGCGAAAGGATGTAACCTCACTCACCTGGGACTCGGGCTGCGCTGACATGCACAGGTGATAGGAAATGGTTGATCAGGAGGAACAACCTGGCGGTTGTAACCTCTGCTCTCACCTCTGCTCGGGGGAGTATGGCTGTTAGTTAATTCTCTGTCCCCGGAATTCTCGTGCTTGTTAAGGGAAGTAATAGCCTCCCCGTATGTCTGGCTGTATCCACAGGGGAGCAAAGGCATGGGCTTAGTGAGTTAAGGGGCTATTGCCTCTTGTTTCATCCGTTTGTGTGAATGAAACTGGAAAAAAAAATCTGGTCTGGCTCTTCCATTCCCATCTTTTTTAAACATAAAATTTAGAATGGGCCTGAGCTCAGTTTAGGAAAGCCGTTGAGCAGTGTCTTCAGCTAGATGGTCTGCTGGCTAGCGGTGGTCAGTAGTTTAGTACGCAGGGAAACCAGGCTTGGTTCTTGGCTTAACTCATAGATTGGGCAAATTACTTATTATTATTATTATTTGCAAGCATTTATATAGCGCAACAATGTACCTGGTGTTTTACAAAGTAATTGAATAGACACGGTCCCTGCCCTAGGTCTTACAATCGAAGAGGGGGGTGCGGGGGAGACGAAGGAAGGGGAACAGAGGGAGAGACAAGGGGTGTAACATTCACGAGGATGCGAGGTCCCAGGTGCATGCGCTTGGCTTGGTTACATCGAGAATGTTGGCTGGTTGGTCCATGTGATGAGGATATGAGCACACAGAGCTCAGGTAACAGATTGTACTGGATGGAGGGTATCAGCAGGAGTTAGGTGGGGGGAGCGAGGCAGGGCAGAGCGGAAGAGGTGGGTCTTGAGGAGGGATTTGAAGGTACAAAGGGGGGGGAGGCGGATGTGGGCTCCTTGTTCACATTTTACGGTTGGAATGCAAGACCCTCCCGCGATGGCTAACTAGTGAGATCTTTGACTGTGCGAGATGTGGTTAGCTAGCTCCCAACACACTCCTTATCTGCAAAACTGTTACCCCCTTACAAGCATTCACATGTTACATTACTGAGTAATAATCACCCATGAATAGTAGCTGCCCCAAGCTATCCCTCACCTAGAAAGTGGGTAGTTGGCACTCATGCCTTAATTACCCCTTACTAATGTCAAGTGCGCTAATGTTGAGAGTGGGCCAATCTGATAGGGATGAAACGAGAAGCAATTTTTTTTCCTCGCGATATTTAGAATTGTCACCAAGATCTAGGTACAGTCTTGACAACAGACCGAGATCTCAGTTGAGAAATTTTTCACGAAATACCATGTACCACAATTTACCGTTTAGCGTATACTGACGTACCGTGCGCACCGCCTTCGGTCCCAGTAATGCGCATGTGCATTACTTGGATGAACGCGGTACATGGGAAGTGGTACACAGTAAATTGGTATATGGTAAACTGTTAATTGCAGTAAACGGTATTTCAAGAACAATGTCTCAACCGAGAAATGTCGAGCATCTGCATTTTTCTCTATTATTGTTTCTCGCTTAAAACAAGTTGAGAATCGTGATTGTTGGTGATAACCAAGAAAAACTCGAGATCAGTTTCAGCCCTAATTATGACCCGTTGGGTACTTCTCCAAAACAACCAAGAATTGGCCACTGTCGGAGACAGGATGCTGGGCTCATTGGTATGATCCAGGATGGTGGCACTTATGTTCTTAAGTGGGAATGATTAGAAGGTGTAACAGTAGTTTACAGGAGGGTTTTCACTAACCAGGCGCACAGGGAGACAGGGTACCATCAGATGAATACCCGATGTTGTTCTTTTTTAAAAAACCACCACCACCACCACTACATGATATTGTAACGATTACTGAAATGTGGGTTTAGGGAGCCTTCACCCTGCCAGGGGTTGAAACTGTGGCCCCTTAGGCTGAAGTGTCTTGCAGGAGGGCATGGCTGCATGTTGTCCCAGCTGCACAATGCTTCCAGGCTAGTGGGCATTCACCCTGCATTCAGGGCATGCCTACCTGTGTAGTGGGTGTACCCGCCAACCCGGAAGCACTCCATGGCTGTCTGGCGGTTGGCAGGCTGCTGGCCATCCACCTAGTACGGACAGTGGTCTTCAGCAAATAGAAGTGGGAGGAATCCTCCAGGGATCGGCGGTTAAGATTCGGAGGTTCCTCACCTCTGCTATAGTGTGTCAACGAGGCCACAGGATCTGGTCCTCGAAGCTGGTGCAAACCCCATTCAGTTCATGGGGTCGTGTGCTCTTAGGGTATTTTGAGGAGCGGACTGTTCGTCTTTCCACACGTCAGCCCCCCACAAGGCCGTAGCTCTAAGCGAAACAGGCAGTGTGGCTGCACTTGGGGCCCACGAGCTGGGGGATGGGAGAGAGGGAGCGGGCAGGCACTCTCCCTGGTTCAGCTGCACCCCCTGCTGCCGAGATGGAGAGGTATGCGAGGAGCACTCCATCGTCTGCAAGGGCCTGTTCTAACCTAGTTACACCTGTAAAATGGGGCTCGTTTTCCTTTCCTACTTCACCAGGGGCAGCAAAGTGCTTGGGCACCGGAGTAAAGATGGGGAGAGGCGTCACAGATAAGTTACAGGTGCTTGGTATTTCGTAGTGCGTGGCACCATGTGGTCATTAGTCTGGAGAAATGGAACCGCAAGGAGAAACTTCTTATTCAAGCAGGAGTGTCTGGCACGAGTCGAGAAGCTGTGTAGGTCATGTGCAAAAATCACTCTCGACAAAACAGCCTGGATGTTTGTTCTTTCTCTTTTCTTTCTTTTTTCTTTTCTTTCTTTCTTTGGACCAACTTCTGTTGAGGAGACTATGCAAACTTTCAGGCCATCCAGGACTCTTCCATTGGTCCTGTAAAGGAAATTCTTTGAACTACTTTGTTCCCCATCTGTTACTTTGGGGGACCAACTCCGTTTTCTCGCTCTTAAAAAAAAATAAAAATTAAAAAATCACTGGGCACAAGAGCTGAAACGGGAACCCGACTTGGTGCCCATGGAAAAGACCCACATTTTTGGGGTACTGCTTCAGGTACCTGAATTTGATACCTGACTACCACTTGCATACCTGAAAAAACAAATTTCAGTTGATCCCAATTATCCGAACTTACCCAAACCCCCTCGAAATACAAAATAATAATTATTTTGAAAACTGGGACCGGAAGTAGAAAAATCTTGACAAAAAACATATTTTGGTGTGTTGGTATTTCAGGTACATGGTTGGTACTGAAAACTATCCCACTTCTTGAGTCAAGTTTGGTGCTGCAAATTCAAGGAATATGCCCATTTTGACAGGTACCTGTTCCAGTTCCACTGTGAACAGTCATTTTACCAATGGGAAAGATGTTTGTAAAGTCCATCTGTACAGATGGATTGCCAGAACCAATTGGTATGGAGAGATTTGCATCCTGGTCAATCAGTATGCCATCGTTCTTGTGAAGCCCTAGTCGATCAAAGCATCAGTGCTAGCGTGCTGTGTCACTATTGAGAGACGCCTACAACGGTAAGGAAACGCCCGCAGCCAAGCCAAGTGTAGGGTGAGGTGCCAGAGTTGCCTAGCGGTAATGCCCAAGCCGTGTTACATAATGACAGCCTCCTGTCCTTCCATTCCAGCGTTGTACGGTTTAACAATGCACAAGGAATAACTGTTCTCATTTCACTTCATCTTTTTCAGCTGGCGATTTTCATTTTACTTCACATCGTCCGTTGTCGGATTTATAGTTCTATATGATGTAAGTTCATTGGTGGGGGAAGGTGGGGAGTTTTCAATTTTTTAACCAAGTAAAGGCCTTTCCCAGAGTCCATTGACGGCAGCGGAAAAGTTCCCATTGAACGCAACGGCCTTTTGGATCGGGGCACACGATATACCAGATTAAAAAATGTACGGCTTTGTGGTTTCATCCCCATTTTATTTCAAGGTAGACTTGGTTAAGTTTTCACAAGCAGTTGGCCTCCCTGTAAATTACCGGAAATTCTTGGTAGGCAACATTGTCCATCAGCCTATTTGTTTCTCTCTAGATCTCCTTGTTCACCTGTGCAGGGGTGATAAGTCATTGTTAATTAGGAGGAACAGCCTTGAGCTGTCCCTCCCACAGTTGGAGGTGAACAGCTTCCTCCCTGTAAAACCCACATTTGTTATGACAAGTTCGAATCCCGCCTTTTACCTCGCTGGAAGACTCCTTCCCATGGGAAAGGAAATGAGAGTGTAGTGTAAACAAAGGGGATTATTGTCCTTGATTTGGCACTTGGATGAATGAGGCTACTCTCAGACACGCACGTGTGCACCCGTGTCGTTCTTTTTATTAGACCATCACAAAACGTATGATTTTATTTATTTAGCTTTTTTATCCCACCATATCCCTTAGGCTGGTTTACAGTTCTTTAACTTATTAACTGTCACATCAACAACTAACGAACTAAACTCTTAATCCTCACAACAAGCCTGTGAGGTAGGTTAGGCGGAGAGGTCTGTGACGGGCCCAAGGCCAGCCAGTGAGGAGTTCATGGCGAATTGAACCAGGAGCCTCCCCCTACCTCCTAGTCCAAGTACTGCCCTCTGAACCACTACACCACACTGGTTCTCGAAACCAAGAGGCCTCTGTTTTTCTCCCCACAAAATCCAGGGAAGACTGTCTCTCTTGTCCATCCCCCACTACCTCTTGTGTCCACCCTCTCAATTTGCATGCTCAGATTCTGTTGGTTGAAATGTTTCAAAATAGGCAAGAGAACGGGAGAGGTGTCCGTCTATCTTATTGTTCTGTAAAGCGCCAGGTACACAGCTGGCGCTACACAAATGCTTATAATAATATAATAATAAGGGTGTCGTTCTGATTTGGTAGATTCTTTGCATCGCTACTGCTGCTGACATGGGGACACAGTAGGGCTCTTTACCCCCATCAAGTGTGGGGTTTCTACCTCCCAAGTTTTACCTAGAGAGACTTCACATTTTGACATAATTTCTAAGCCCAGTTTCTAAGGGTCAGTAAAGGGCACCCACGATGGGGCTTCTGGTGCAGCAGGGGGAGGCTGAACGGGATTTTTCCATCCCCTTTTTGACGTGACCCCTATCCCTGTGGAGCGCCATGATGTCACAGCACTCCACAAAGGGGAGGGTTACATCAGAAAAGGGGGTGTAACTGCCCCTTTGCCCCGCCTACTTTCTGACATGGCCCCGCCCCCTGTTGTGATGCTATGACCCTCAGTAAGGGGTAGGAGTGTGTCCAGAAGTGCCAGGACAGCCCCTTTTCCTCTCCCCTGTCCAACGTGGGCTCATGTCCGCCAGGTTTCTTCCTGGACAGAGGCTGTAACCCTAGTCGTGTGTGTTACGGGCCTGACACTAGGGAGGATATAACCAGTCAGCCTGCCTTACCTCGGGATCGCATTACAAGATGTCAGCCTAAGAAATCCTCTCCTGCTCAGTGGTTCAATCTTTGTCTGGTTCTTTCTTCCCTCAGAAACCTTGGTTCTATGATATCTGGCAGGTCTGGGTTGGCTATCCGTTTCAGGTGAGCATATTACCGTGGTAAAACTGATCATATTTATTCCCTCAGTGGAAGACGAAGAAAAAGAAATACCCCTCCAACTTTTTGGCAAGATCTCGTCACGGCTTCTTGGCCCTCACTGTTGCCCCGAATCAGCCCCATGGAATTTGAAGATGCATTTAGTTCACCTTTTGGGGTTGATGTGATACACTTGAAAACAAGGGTGGGTTCTCAGCCATGCAAGGATTGCGTAGCCTTTCTCCCCTTGTGCTGGGCTTTTCTAGCCCAGGACTAAGTTGGACTCTGGAGTGGCTGGTTTTGAGGTTCATTGCTTCGCAGAGCAATCTTGTCAGCTGCCTCCATTCCAAATGCACTTCTGGCTTAGCCTACTTAGCCCAGGGGTTTCCATTTCCAAAGTTGTGGCACTAACAGAGGGAGGTCAACCTTGGGAATTTCTCCCAGACCATAGCACAAGAGACTATGACATGCTGGCTCCCTCTAGTGGTGTGGTGGTGCCAGACTACTCCAGTTCACGATCCGGCTTCCCTACGGAGCTATGAAACCCATCTCTTTTAGCGCAGACTTTGAGAGGCTCATGCAGATGGAGGGGGAGAGGTCCCCCGGTTCAATCCCTGCTGCCAACAAATCGACCCAGCTGACACACGTTCTTTGCAACCTGGCTGTGGCTGCGTAAGACAAGAGAGACTTCAGTCCCTGCTGACTCTACAGCTGTTTTCCGGGGTGAGGTGGGGATGCCACAAAGGCGCAAGTACTGGGAAGTCGCAATCGCATTGTTGGAGCTGTGGTTGGTTGTATGAACCAACTGAGGGCAACTTACCATGGCCTTGCAGACCCTTCGTAGCTCACAGGCCACAAGTGGGGAAATCCCTGATTGTAACAATGCCCCCAGTTAACCCTTTCCTTTATGGGCAAGACCTGTCCCAGTAGATACAACATACCAAGCCGTCCAGCACCCTTTGAACACAGTATGCAGAGGGAAACGGGGGGGGGGGGGGGGGATGGGCCCTGGTGCAGTAAATGGAATGGGATACTCTGCTCCAGTGTGCATATGCATTCTACCTGCATGTGAACACCACACACACACACACACACACCCCAGCCTTGCAGACCCCAGTGCGGCTGCACCTATTAAAGTTCCATCCCTCTGTGTATGCCAAAGGATTTGCCATTAACCGTTTCTGCTCTCAGATTCGTGACTGTCTTAAAATGGTCATCCTAAAATAAAAAGGACATCCCCCCCACCCTTAACTAGTAAGTGCAGGGAGCAGCCTGTAGAGAAGATGTGTCCAAACCTGCAGGAGGGCTAGCAGCGAGCCGTGTCTGTGGTTTTTTTGTGGTGGTCTGTTTTTGAAGCTCTGGCCATGAATTTAACACCTCCGTTTTTAAACTAAGGCTAGGCTGGGGGAGCAGAAGGAAGAAAAAGACAAAAAAAAAAAAAAAAAAAGCAAAAATCCCTTTGCTTTCCACTCCTCTTTTGTGGTGCATTGAAATTGTGAGAAAAGTCATGTTTCTGAGTTTTTCCTTTCTTTTTAGTCCTTGCTGCCATCCCAGTATTGGTACTACATGGCTGAGATCGGTTTCTATTGGTCTCTCTTATTTACCCTTGGTTTTGACACCAAAAGAAAGGCAAGTATCCTCGCTGATTTCCTAATTTGTTAATTACTGTTACTACTACTGTTAAGTATTTATATGGCACCAGCAATGTACCTGGCACTGCACAATCATTAGTTAGAAGCAGGCCCTTGCCCTGAGGGGTTTCCAATCTGAGAGAGACAAGGGAGGAGGGAACAGAGGGGAGAGACATTCATGAAGCTGAGGAATCGCAGCGGCACTTGCTTAGCTTAATTACAGGGGGGAGGAAGGGAGCCTGAATGAAAGACAGTCGAAGGAGTATCAAGTGAACAGCCTGTGGAGAAGGCCTGATACCCCACTGACTCTTTGCATTGCAATCATCTGTGACTCATTTCTGTTGCATTGGAGAATCTTTAGACCGGGTTCCCTTGAACGCTCTCTATCGGGCAGTCTCGCCTCTGTGACACTCTGGCTGTTTTTCCCACCCACCCACCTGGCTGCCCGTCTGAAGATGGTGGGTCCTAGGCACGCACGGAGCCTCGGGGGAAAGCCTGGGGATGCCCTGCGGGGGGCATGAGTGGGCAGTACGTGGGCAGGGGTGCACACCTGACCTGTCTAAAGCCCTCCCCCAGCCCCGCCACTGGCAGTGCAGATCCACCCCCAGGCCGTGCCCGTTTATAAACGGCCTTGGTCTCTGTGTAACTGGCGTCCATTAACAAATCCATGCCTATAGAAACCAGACTCTCGCATGGGGAAGTCAGTTACAAGTCTCGCACATAGGGAACGCAGATTAGAACGTGGACCCTTCGCCTCTAACAGGCAGGTTTTCACCCCTTGAGTGAACGTAGCGTAGTCACGGTCGATGGTTATGAGCCTCTCTGTTAGTCCACCACTAGAGGGCAGCATGACTTTGAGCATATTCTGCACACACCTAGTTTTGTATTTTCCTATTTAAAAAACCTCTGCTTTTGCTAGGTAACCGCTTAGACCTGTTTGTCATCTTCTCCTCAGGACTTCAAAGCCCACGTTGTTCATCATTTGGCAGCCATTAGTCTGATGGCCTCCTCTTGGTGCGGCAACTACACCCGCATTGGAACGTTAGTGATGATTGTCAACGACAGTGCCGACTTCTGGCTCGAGGTAACTACGCCGGGGTGGGGGAAGCTCTGTTCTTTAATCTGCTCCTTTCCCAATTCCTGGATCTGGTCGGGGGGCGGGGGGGTTGTCACGGGTTTGGAGTTTTCTTGTGTCACGGTTTTCAGTTGTAACATGACATACATGTTGCATGTTTTGCTTTACATAGTCTACATGTAAGGCCCGTGTTACACGTGTGTGACCCTATGTTCCTCCGTGACAGGGGGCGGGTCCAGTCCCTGTCTTTAGTCATTGAAAGAGTGAGCTTTGGGGGAAGGCAGCAGAGACGAGGGCATGCATGCAAGGGTGTAGGGCCGTAGGATTTGCAAGGCCCAGGGCGAACGTGAAATGTGGGGGCCCTTGGGGCCCTAGATGTGGTCGTGCTTGGGGCCTCTGGTGAAAACAGGGATCACTCCAGGGGCCCTGGAAGTAGAGAAAAGAGCAGAAGCTGGGGTGGTCACCACAGGTCACCCTGCGGTAAGGCCAGTTCTGGATGATCCAGACCCTCCTGATTCCTTCCCCCCAGCTCACCCCCAACTAATTTTCAAAGTGGCCCACAGGAAAAGGTTCCCTACTCCTACGTATCATTTCTATAGTGCTACTCGGCGTACGCCGTGCTTTAGAGACCAGTCCCTGCTCCGTGGGGCTTACAATCCATGGGGAGGGGCCATAGTTCAATCAGTAAGAGCACGTGCTTTGCATGCATAAGGTCCCAGGTTCAATCCCAGGCATTTCCACTTCAGGACCTCTGGTAGCACACCTGGGGGAGGCCTCCGCTGGGGGCTTGGAGGGGTCTCAGGTAGCACACCGGGCTGACCTCTGCCAGAGCTGGATTTGGACCTGAATTTGAAACCCCTGCTGCCGTGTCAGGTTGTGACAATACTGGGCTAAGCTGGGCCATTGGTCTGACTCAGTTAGGCAGTTTAGTTTAAGTTTACAATCTAAGGTGGACAAGGATGAGGGGAAAAACACAGGGAAAGACAGACACACACATATTCCCATTTTACAGATGGGGAACTAAGGCTGAGAGGTTGTGAGTTATCCAAGGCCACCTGGTGAATTCATTGGCTGGGGTGAGATTTGAACCTTGGTCTCCCAGGTCCAAGTCCAGCACCTTATCCACTACACCACACTGGCCATACACCCAGCCCCTGTTTGACACTTTAACTCCTTAGAGTTAGTGTGGTGGTGGTGTTTTTTTTAAATCACCCCAATTGTTTCCAAGTCATTTTTTCTCTCTGGTGGAGAGAAAGGATACAGGAGCTCTGATACTACTACCACACAAATTCCCCTTTGAGCTGAATGGAGCCATAGAAACATATTTTACATAATTCTTTTTTGGTTTTTAATTAAGTAACATTAGAATCCTTGCTGTCCAGGCCAGTCAGAGAAGGAATTTGTCTGTAGTCCAAGTGACTGACATGATCTTCGCTAGGCAGGAGCTCTCTCAAATACTCAGGAATATTTCCTCCTTTTTTTTTTTTTGTGGCTTTTTTTTCCCCACCCCCCAGGCAGCTAAAATATTTAATTACGCCGGCTGGGAAGACACCTGCGGCATGCTCTTTATCATCTTCACCGTTGTGTTCTTCATCACACGAATTATTCTTTTGCCCTTTTGGTGAGTAGCCTTTGCCTTCCTCTTGTGAAACCCCCTTTGCAAAAGAAAGCGAGAGCAGGAATGAGGTGGGAGGCGATGGAAGGGAACTGCTGTGCGATCACTTTGGGAGAGAAATGGGTGCCATCTTTGCTCGGCTGAATTCAGTTGGAGTCGTGACTTCAGTGGGGTCAGGATGACCCCATTCTGTTTTTAGAGCAGGGCTGAAAATTTAGTTTCAAGCTAAAATTCTGAGGAATGTCAATTTCAAATTTAGAGAAAGGCGGGTTTGCTGTGTTGGTCCCAAATATAGGCAATAGAGACAAAGTAGTAAAGTGATCTCTCTTATTGGACCAACTTGTGGACCTCCACCAACTGTAGTTGGTCCAATAAAAGATAGCATTTTACTGCTTTGTCTAAATTTCAAATTTGAAATTCAATATTTTTTTTTTACCATCCAGCTCTGACTGCTGTTGTTAGTTTAATATTTTGACCCAGAGAATGCAAAGCGAGTAATATGCTATTTACATGGCTCAGAATATATTCCCATTCAACAGAAATGTCATTTCTAGTTTTTCTAATCCCATTTTAGGTCACTTGCATGCAGCATTCAAACAACCTGTCTCCTAAAGACTGTTGCATGCATGCTATTTGAGTGAAGCCAAGATTTCTTATAATGAAGGCAACTTTGTAGTTGGATTAGAGGGGGTGTGTGATAGTTTGTGGGTTTAGAATGATAACGTTCTAAACAGAAACATTTGAAGGTTTTCTTTGCTCTGTAACAATGTGTTTTCCAGTATTCTGCGTGCCACGCTATATCAACCCACCTGTTATTATTTTCAACCCGTCGTAGCGTATTTCTTCTTCAATGGGCAGCTGCTGGTACTACAAGGATTGCATGTCTACTGGTTTTCCTTAGTTCTCAAAATCCTGAAGAAATTCATTTTCATAAAGGTGAGTAACCCAGGCTGCTTTCAAAGTGTGTGTGAAGCTTCGACCTCTGAACTGAACCTTTGAACCATTCACTCTGCTCCCTCCCTCCAAATCCCGCCTGAAAACCTAGCTCATTCATCAGGCTTTCCCTGGCTCCTCCTCCCCATAGACTCATCACAGATGCCTTGCTCTTCCATCCTAGAGCCTGCCTCTTCCTTGTAATTAAGATAAGTATGTGTACCTGCGACTTCTCAACTTTGTGAGTGATCCCTGTCTCTCCCAATGTTCCCCTGTCCCTTGTCTCCCCTAGACTGTAAGCTCCTTGGGGCAGGGACCTGTCTGTCATTAACAATTTACAGTGCTAGGTACATTTCTGGCACTATATAAATAATGATTAATAATAATGGTCTCTGATAGGCTTATACAAAGAGTCTAATTTTTCCCTAATCACTCCAGCTTATTTCCAGTTTCGGCACCTAACTTAAGGAAAAGACGTTCAAAAGTGCTCAGAGGCATCTCTTATTGTGACGCTTGTGGTGTCGCTATGGAGACTGTAAATCTGGTCTGGAGTTTTGCTACCTAGATAGCACCTGAGTGGAAGGCGAGCTCTAGATATTTTGCCCCCAATGGAACAAAATGAATTCTCTGCCCCAACGGCACTGGCAACGCACTCTGTCCAGGTATGGGATTTACTTCCTTCAGAGGATTCCACTCGCTTGGCTAGGCTCCTCTACTTTCTACACATTGGTACACAAGTCTGAGCGTAACCCTTCTTGTTGGGCGCCACTGTCATGGTTTTGAGGTCCGGTACCCCACTTTCCTGGGTTGGGTGACTCAATTTCCGCAGGGTTCCATTCTGTCTCCACTGTTGTTCAATGTGTATATGCAGCCCCTGGGGGAGATTGTGAGAGGGTTCGAGGTGCGATGTCACCAATATGCTGATGATACTCAGCTGTACCTCCTCGTTTTCAACTGACACAGGTCCTGCTGTCTCGTTACTCTCCCAATGTTTGGAGGCCGTGGCGGATTGGATGCGGCAGAGCAGACTGAAGCTCAATCCCGATAAGACGGAGGTGATGGTGGTGGGAAGGTGGGGAGGTGCTGGCCCCCCTGATAGGGGGTGTTCGCCCACCTGTTGCTCTTCAGGTTCGGAGTCTGGGGGTGGTTTTGGATTTGGGCCGCTGTCTGGATCGGCAGGTGGAGGCGGTGGCTAAAGCCGTCTTTCGCCAGCTGTATCTGGTACGGGGGCTTCAACCTTACCTCTCCGGGCCTGATCTGACCACTCTCGTCCATGCCTTCATCCCCTCGAGGCTGGACTACTGCAACGCGCTTTATGTGGGGCTTCCCTTGTTTCTGGTTCAGAGGCTGCAGCTAGTGCAGAATGCGGCGGCCCGTATCCTGACGGGGACAGGGCAGTAGGAGCACATAACACCGGTGCTCCGTGCTCTGCACTGGCTGCCTATAGCGTACCGAGCCAGATTCAAGGTGTTAGTGTTGATTTACAAAGCCCTGCACGGTCTGGGCCCCTCATATCTCGGGGACCGCCTTGCCCTCCGCGCCTCAGAGCGATCCCTTCGGTCTGCCGGGGGCGCCTTTCTGGAGGTCCCCTGTGTAAGACGGGGGGCCACAATGGAGAGGGCGTTCTCGGTGGCCGGGCCGCGACTGTGGAATACCCTCCTGGAGGAGGCTCGCCTGGCCCGGGGTCTGTTGGCCTTTCGACGTGTCTAAGACTTGGCTGTTCGCCCAGGCCTTCGGAGGGGAGGGTGGAGTCATGGGTTCATTTTTGTGGGGGGTGTTTTAAATTTATGTTTCAAAATTGTTTTTAAAATGGTTTTATATTATGTTGGAAGCCGCCCCAAGATGCCATAGGCATGGGGGGCGGCATATAAATAGAACAAAATAAATAAATTTTAAAAATAAAATTTCCCTCACTTGCAGCCCACCTGGATCAGTTATCTCTCTGGCTGATCCGGTCCTGCAAAGGGGAAAATCCTTTTGCTCAAGAAAGCTTCCCGTGTACACACTATCTCTCTGGGTTCGCAAGAACTTGAAGGATCAAGTTGCTCAGTTGTGTTCCCAACGTAGAACAACGGAAAGCACTTCTTGATAAAGAAGAAAGTTTATTGATTACATAAGCAAGAATAGTTTGACACAGAGTGGCTAATAAAGTAAACAGTAAAATGACGCATTCCTAATCTAGACTGAGCAAGTCCCTAGATAAATCGAACCCTATATCGAGTCCGTAAACTTGAGTTCATACTCAGGCAGGTGTAAGTGGCCCAGTTCTTAGGTTGGTTAGAATCAAAGTTCTTTCTCTCAGTCCATAGTTCCAGCAGTCTGGCTGGCAGGCGAGCTGCTGCCTCCAAGACTCAGCTCCGTCAAAGGTTGAATTCAGTTCCAACTCCAATTGTTTTTCCTCTTGCAAAGGTCTTCACCTTTTTATATATTTTCCAGTCCCTTTGTTTTAACTTTCCCGCCTAGAGAAACTTTCTCCGTCACGTCCGCAGGGCAACATCATTTGCAACTCAAATGTTTGTCTGGCTCTTTGCAGGGAATACACATTGGCATGGCTTTTGTCCGTGTTGCTTGCATTAATTGAGTTTCCTGTTCTCAGTTTACATTACATGATTACATGAAGCGAGTTTTGAGTTCTCAACTTACATATTACATACATGTTTAAGTTTCAGCTTTACATATTTGTTAGACCTATAGTCTAGTATCTCTTCGTGACACTCCTCATCCCCAAGTAGCCAAATAAGTGTGTCCATGCATGCCTTCTTCAGTCTTGCTGCAAGGTTGGACATGCTATCGCCACTTGTCCAGTGCGTGAGCTGGTAATCCAAAACAATGAAACTGGCTTCCATTCTCAAACTGCTCCCCTGGCACAAGTCTCCTTCATTTCAACGGGAATTATGCCAGCACATTGAGGACTGAGCTGCCCACATTCTGCGCCCAACAAGGTACTGGCATGACTGGCTTGCCTAGCTGAAGTTTGCTCCTATTAACAGTTGGAACAAAATGGTGTTGGAAACTGCAAGGGAAAGAGGGTTGGTTGAGAGATGTTGGCTCTGTTAGAAACAGCCCTTTTTGCAGGTCCTACACCCAAGGACACTCACCCAGTGCAAATTCATATGGCTCCATTATTATTATTATTTATTATTATAAACATTTATATAGCGCCAGTCGTGTGGCATGGTGCTGTACAGAACACAGAATTAGATGCGGCCCCTGCCTGTGTCTTACAATCTAAAAGACAAAGGGGGGGAGACAGGGAGAGGGGACAGTGGGAGAGACAGGGGAGAAGACAGACAAACATTCAAGCGGATGCGAAATCTCAGGTGCGTATGCTTGGCTTGGTTACAAAGAGGTGGTGGCAGCAGTCAGCAGAGGAGGGCAGACAGTAAGAGTAAGGGGAAAGACTAGCAGGCATTGGGAAAGGCAGCAAGGAAAAGGTGGGTCTTGAGGAGGGATTTGAAGGACCAGAGGGAGGAGGCAAGGTGGATGTGGGTAGGGAGGGAGTTCCAGGCATGGGGGGCAGCGAGGGAGAAGGGTCGAAGGCGGTTAGGTGAGCAGGAGAAACAAGAGAGAGTGAGGGAGGGGACAGAGGAAGAGCGGAGAGCGCGTGCAGGAGTGCGTAGGGAGATTAGGTCCAAGAGGTAAGGGGGAGCTTGGTCGTGGAGCGATTTGAACGTGAAAACCAGGAGTTTAAACAGGATACGTTCAGGAAGGGGGAGCCAGTGAAGGGAGAGGAGGAGAGGCTGCACATGGTTGAAGCGACGGGCAGAGTGAATGACCTTGGCAGCAGAGTTTTGGATTGCGATAAGGGGGGACAGGTGAGAGCGAGGGAGGCCAGCAAGGAGGAGGTTGCAGTAATCGAGGCGAGAGATAACCATGGCATGAACAAGGATTTTGGCCGAGGAGATAGAGAGAAAGGGGCGGATGCGGGCAATGCTGCCCAGTGTTTATTGTAGCACACAGCGGAACTATTTTGCTACACTGAAGAACTATTTCAGTACAGTTCATATCAAAAAAATAAAATACCAAACAGACGTAACCAAAGTAGCTAAAACTGACTATACCTATATAGAGCCGAATGGAAAAGTGCTTCATGCCCGCTTTGTTGGAACCAGTTCGGAGCAGCTGAATTTGTCGGCTACGGAATTAGTGGCCGATATTCATTCCTGTTCTGGTTTCTGCTGGCATTGGCTGCAATCCCAAACCGCCTCCACGCGGGATCCACGTGGGCCCCACGCAGCTTCCGCAGGGCCACGTGCAGGTCAGAATACCCCTGTAACGGGGGTGTATGCGACTTGTGCGCGCAGGGCATGCGATCAGCCCCTCCGTCACTCATTGCTAACCCCCTGGCAGATGACTGTAGCCCAGTGATGGGAAACCTCGGGCCCAGGGGTCAAATGTAGCCCATGGCTAGTTCTTACGTGACCCCTTTCAGGGGCAGCACGAGGGTTTTTGCTGCCCTAGGTGGCCCCAGCTCTCCCGACCCCAGCCTCTCCCAATCCAGTTGCAGAGCTTACGGTCGCCAGGGTGGGCTTTCTGGTCCCCTGTGCTGCCTGTATGGTTGTGCCAGCCCCTGGCCCCTTTTCAGTTTCTGGATCCAGTTTCTGCCCCCAAGCACTGAAAGAAGGAGCTCAGGGTAAAGGAGCAGAGGTGAGGAGATACGCAAGGATAGGGGGACAGAAGCCGTATTACTTTTTATGTGTTTGTTCATATAGTGAACTGTGGAACAGGAAGCATTTTGATGGTGTCAGTCTTCCTTCTGACAGGGAATTCGCTGAGTTCTTCCCATCTGGTGTCCTTGGCAGTCGTCTGTCTCCTAATGGCTTCTAGCTGTGATTCCAACTCCGCCTTCAGTGAGGGTGGATCTCTCTGTGCGTTCTGTGTATCCCACAGCAGAAAGAGAGTCTGAAAGTCAGCAGCTTTTGGACGAGGTCCATTCCTCTGCCAGTGAATTTTGCAGGTGGAAATTTCCCAGAAAAAAAACCCCTGAAATTCCGTGGTTTTCTCTGGAAAAGTATGGAAAACGAATGTTAATAATCAGGGTTGTTGTTTTTTTCTGGGGAATTTCTGCCTGCAAAAAGTCACTGGCAGAGAAAACTAGGAACCCTGGCAATCGGGCACTGGAGTCTGGATGATGTTTATGTGCAGCGGTTGGGGAGTGAGGGGATGTAGTAGGGGGACAAACAGGTTCCCTGTCCCTGCTGAAATCAGGAAAGAAGTGCCCCATTTCTTCTTCCTGACATGGATAAGCAACACTCCTACGCAGCGCGCGCGCACACACACGCCCACGCGCACCATGCCTTTGTAGGTATGTGGTGAGGAGGTAAGTGTCAAGGGATCAGGAACATTGGGGATGGGGGAGGGTCAGTGCAAGGATTGGGGCCTGGGAGTGTCAGTGCAAGGATCAGGGGCTGGGAGAGTCAGTGTAAATACAGGCAGAACAGAAGAGGAGGCAACAAGCAGAGCCAACAGCAACATACAGACCCCCAGGAAACAGAAAAACAGATGATCTACCCAGCTTCTTGTGGCTTTGGACCTGCCTTATATACAAGCAGGCAACCAATCAGGAAGTTGGGGGTGTGGTCTGACCAGCATGGGAGGGCGGGGCTACCCAGCACAGTTGGGGCTCAAGCTGAGGAAGAGCAGTGGCACGAGGGGAGTAAGCCCCTGCTGAGAGGCTCCAGGGTTGCCGGTTTGCGGCCTGAGTCCTGACAGCAAAGGGCAGCAATGGCTTGTCCTGAAATAACAAGAAGCCATTTCTGAACGCTAGTGAGGCATCCTCAACATGGCTGTTTGATTCCTTCTCTGGTGCTTTTAGCAGGCGGCTCCCAATAGAATTTTAACAGCAGCAGCGGCGGGGGGCCTCCAGGACGGGAAAGCCAATGTTTAATGGAAAGCTGTTTGAAAAGCAAGCTTCACAAAGGAAAACCCTTGCCTGGGACTCGGGCGCGATGGGTTTATTTTTATATCAGTCCGTTGGTTGCACCCGCTTCATACAGATAACAGTTGCCGTTTTCGCAGCACACCATAAAGCAACGTCCCTTGTATTAGCAAGATTTTGTCTCTGTGCCCAAGGCGATGGTTGTTCATTCAGAAAAAGGGCCATTTCTCTCTCCCTTCCCCCCCCCCCGCCTTCCTCCATTTTCTTTGACGCAACAGTGAGCTGTTTGGGCTGGACAAACCAGTTTTCCTTTTTGAATTGCAATCTTGCAGGGGGAGGAAATAAATTGCTGCTGGTGGGTGGCGGTTGGGTTTTTTGTTTAAGCTGTATCCAACCTGATCCTACGCAACGGGTGAGGAGAGCTCATCAAAACTGGGGAGCAAAGATGGATTTAGTTCCCCCTTTTTGGACCCTTCTGTGCTGTGCATCTCTGTGCGTTGATGCTAGAGCTAACGTGAATACCCACAAAAACAGATAACCCCCTCAAAATTACGGTACTTGACTCGATAACATCAGGTACTAATTGGTATTCGATTGGTGACCAACGTACCGAAATACAGGTTTTCGTTCTGATTTTTCAGCTTTTAGTCATAGGCGACTGGTCGCTGTTGATAGTGGGAGAAGTGGGAGGGGACACAGGAGTGGGGGCTGGACAGGGCTTCTATAGGGTTTCTGAAAATCGGGGGGGGGGGCCATGCCCTCCCCCCCCCCATGAGTCGCCAATTCATCCAGTACCAGTTTTGCAGCTTCCAATACCATTTTTGGCTTAGTGCACTTGCACACGAGACAGGAGGAGGGAGGGACTGGCACAAGCCAAAATCATGCCAGGGGGAATTGCAGGAAGCTCCGACCATGTGTGCAGTGGCCTAGCCTGTTTCGGGCGTGATGTCACTCATGGATTACAGGGCTCAAAAATCCAGTCCTGTAATCCACGAGTGACATCACACCAGAAAGGGGCTAGACCACTGCACATACGAGTGACAT
The DNA here is from genome assembly GCA_003113815.1 of Sphenodon punctatus. Classification (NCBI taxonomy): domain Eukaryota; kingdom Metazoa; phylum Chordata; class Lepidosauria; order Sphenodontia; family Sphenodontidae; genus Sphenodon; species Sphenodon punctatus. The sequence goes on from QEPC01012846.1 coordinate 2,801,259, forward strand.
CACACCAGAAACGGGCTAGACCACTGCACACACGAGTGACATCACACCAGAAACGGGCTAGACCACTGCACACACGAGTGACATCACACCAGAAACGGGCTAGACCACTGCACACACGAGTGACATCACACCAGAAACGGGCTAGACCACTGCACACACAAGTGGAGCTTCCTGCAATTTTGGCTCGCACCAATTTCTCCCCCCCCTCCTGTTTCATGTGCAAGCGACCTTATGGTCCTGATTCTTTACCTGCTAACACCCTGGTATTTGGTCTTACGACAGGGTGCCAAATCTGCCAGTCCGCTCAAATCGTGGTTGACCTCATCACCATATGGAATTCCGTGTTGGTGGAGACCATCGACCGGGTGACTCCCAGGCGTCCGTTCCCAAACCGCCGACAATGCAGGTCCCCGTGGTATGTGGAGGAGCTGTGGTGGATGAAGCGGGAAGGGTGGCCGTTGGAGTGATGGTGGCAACGCTCACGTGCTGAAGTTAACCAATTGCGGCATAGTGTCTGGTTGCGTACCTATGCTGAGGCGGTGCGGGCAGCAAAGACCGTTTTCTTTGCTGCCCTCATTGCGTCCGCCAAGTCCTGCCCAACGGAGCTTTTCCGGGTGGTGAGGGGGCTGGTCAGTCCGACCGACCTCCGCCTGGATTTAGTCATCAAATGCCCGCTGTGATTTGTTTGTAGACTTTTTTTGCAGATAAAATTGCTCAAATCCACCACACTTTTGATGCAACATTTTTAACAGTAGGTGAGCCAGAGGCAGTAGAAACCCCATCTTGTCCTGTTTTGTGGGATGAATTTTGGGATGTGTTGCCTTCAGATGCGGGGGATGCTCTTGGGACTGTTTGAGCCACTTATTGTGATGCGGCCCCTGCTCAAGAAGCCATCATTGGACGTAGGCTCCCGCCTGAAAACCTAGCTCATTCATCAGTCTTTCCCTGGCTCCTCCTCCCCATAGACTCATCACAGATGCCTTCTCTTCCATCCTATCGGCCGGTCTCTAACCTTCCTTTTTTAGGGAAGGTTATTGAATGGGTGGTGGCGCGGCAGCTGCAGGAGCATCTGAACAGGATTAATTTTCTTGATCCCTCGCAGTCGGGCTTTCGTTCAGGATATGGCATGGAGGCTGCACTTGTGGCTTTGGTCGACGACCTCTCCCGTGAGTTGGACCGGGGTTGTTCGACCCTGTTGATCCTGTTAGATCTCTCGGCTGCATTTGATACCGTTGATCATGAGTTGTTGGTGACTCAGCTGCGGGATTGGCGGGACCGTTCTTGAATGGCCTGATGTGTGGAGTCCCGCAGGGTTCTATCCTATCCCCTCTCTTGTTCAATGTGTACATGCAGCCTGTTAGGGAGTGTGGCGTACGGTGTCATCAATATGCTGATGACACCCAGCTTTATCTCTCTTTTTCATCTGACTCAGGCCCGGCAGTCTCGGTGCTTACCTGGTGTTTGATGGCTGTGGGGGATTGGATGAGGATGAGTCGCCTGAAGTTAAATCCCAACAAGACGGAGGTGATGGTTGTGGGGAAGGCCAGGGGAATGGTGGCCCCTATCATTGATGGGGTCTGTCCTGCCCTGGTATCTCAGGTTTGGAGTCTGGGGGTGCTCCTGGACCTGCATCTCCACCTGGATGTCCAGGTGGCGGCTGTGCCGAAGGGGGCATTTTGCCAAATACATCTGGTGCGTTGACTTTGGTCGTATGTCTCGGACTCTGATCTGGCCACGATCGTTCATGGTTTTATTACCTCGAGACTGGACTACTGTAACACACTCGACGTGGGGCTACCCTTGGTGCTGGTTCGGAGACTGCAGCTGGTGCAGAACGCGGCGGCTCGTCTCCTAATGAGAACGGGCCGACACGAGCACATTACACCGGTGCTTTTCTCTCTGCACTGGCTGCCGATAGTCTTCTGGGCCCAATTCAAGGTGTTGGTGTTGACCTTTGAAACCCTAAATGGCCTGGGCCCAGCCTATCTACAAGACCGCCTCACCTGCCAGATCCTGGATCGGCTCCTGCAGTCGGCTGGGGGCACCCTCCTCGAGGCCCCCCGGGTTTCTCGGGTGTCGACCATGTGGAGGGTGTTCTCTGTGGCCACGTCGCAGCTGTGGAACTCCCTCCTACCGGAGGTCCACCTGACCACCGACCTCCCCTCTTTCCATAGACAATGTAAGACCTGGCTGTTGCGCCGTCCTTTTCCCGAGGGAGATGGGCTGGGTGGGTTGGGTTAGGGTAGGGGGTAATTTGTTTTACTGTGGGTTTTTTAATTGTATTGTTGTTGTTTTTAAATCTGTGTTAATATATTGTTAGTCGCCCTGAGATACTTTTAGCAGGAGGGGGCAGCCTACAAAGTTTATAATAAATAAAATAAAAATAAATAAAATCTGGCCTTACCACAGGGTGACTGTGGGCGTTTGACCCAGGGTCTTGCTCTTTCCTGGGGCCATGCAGTGGCCTGTTTTCACCAGAGAAGGTTGTGGGGGGGCCCCACTTCCTTCCAGCAGGACCCCAATCATGATCCCCTGTAGGGCTCTGTGGAGAATGCCCCCAAGGGAGTGGAGTCACAGAGGAGGAACCACCAGGGCCTCTGCATTTTAGTCCTGGGTCTGCCCCACTGGCCAGATTCTACTACCTAACAAACATGTCGGTACCCATTCACTTGTGAATAGTGTGTAGTATTCACCCTATGATCGCTTTTTGCCCGCATTTATGTAGAGAGAATCCTCGCAGTAGCCATACTTATTTAGAGCGGCAGTTGCTGGCACATGGTTCGTTTCTCTTCATATGGAAGAGAACTTAAGAGGATGGTGCAATTGCATTCCTTAGGTAAACTTTTTATTTCCATTTTGTGGAAGTATAAAACGATCTGACCAAGATACCTTAGACCTTTGTTCCGCCGATCTTTACTCTTGTGGCTACGATAGGACGGCTTGGCCAAGTAAGGTCTTCAAAGATCCGCAATGCCCTATTCACCTAAAGTCCTTGTTGTTGAGAAAATAATTTCTTCCCACTGTAATTCCTTTTCAAGTTACGTCAGGGAATCGCAATGTGAAGCTGCTGGCTGCCATCTTGGTGTCCAAAGGCTTTTGTTGCCAGGCAACGCACTGTGTTCCTGTCATATTGCCCAGTTCCATGGTCAAATTACCCGCCAGTATTGGGTTTCAAGCACCACTGAAACATGTCTAGTTGTCATGTCTGTGCATATGAAAATATTTTAGGAAAAAGTGAAAAGCGTATCGAGAAATCTATACAGTGCATATCGACGCAGCACGCAGGGTTAAAGTAGTTCATCAGGAGAAATCTATTGAAATTCAACATTTGAATTCCAGGTTTATAGGGGGAAGTAGGGTGGGGGAGGCGGGGTGAGAAAGTAAATGATAGCAATACACAACCACGTTGTTGAAGCAAATGAAGACATAAAAGTGCATGTTAGAAAAAAATATTATGCTGAATATTCATGTAATTAGGCATTGAAAAAATCTGTTGCGTACAATTGGATGTGTTGATGGCAAACCCCACTGAATACAACAAAAGTTTTCCATTGATTTCAGTGCCCTTTGCATCAGATTCTGTCTGAATAATCAAGTGCCAAGTTTTACTGTAGGATTGGGGAACTTAAATGTGCATCTGAATCCCAAGCCAGGAGTGTGAGTATGGCCACGTTCATGCATATAAAACTAGACCAATTTATCAAAGTCAAAACCGTTATTCTTCAGGGTTTAGTGACTCGCTTAGTATCGATCACACGGCACTCCTAAACTGGTTTAGTACCGCTGCCATCTGCCCCCAGTGGCCATGTCATGAAAGTGCACAGGATGACACCTATCCCTTCATGCCTTGCACGCAAAGCATTCTGGGATGTGGTCCATAGAGTTCTTGGCAGGAAAGACACTTTGCACTGCAGCCTGGGAATGGTTTGTACCCCGTGTTCACCAACCAAACACAGAAAGGGTTCACGTTACAAGCTACTTCAGTTTAGAACGCTAAGGGGAGTATCCGCTCCTGGTTCCTTCAGAGCGCATACTTCGCCTCCTACTCTTGATTGCTGTTGCCTCACATGTGAATGATGCTGAGGTACAAGTGAGTGAAGGAGTTAATTAAAAGATGTAGCTGTTTGTGTGAATGTGACCTATGCTTGTGTTACCTTCTCAGTAGGTACTTTGGGTACTGTGCCCTATACCCAGAATGCCCATTTGATTATGTTCCCTGCTTGTTAGTGAATTCAGTGGGTGTCATTAAAAGTCAATATTTATTTATCAGCAGTTACCAAAACATGGAATCCGAAATGCCCGAGTTTCCCTTCATGTAGGATGCAATCCTCCATTAAAATCAGTGGGTCCACTCTCATTGATTTTAATGGTAGATGATTGTGCTATTTGTGTAGGGAATCCCATGTACCAGAAGTTATATTTTTAAAACTTGCCAACGGCCTTGGATAACTGACTAATGTCCCCACAGTATGCATATGCAGCCTTCCCTGGGTACTTTACAGAGCTGTTTGTTAGGTGGCTGCAGCAGCATTAGCAGTGTGGCTGACTGGTTAAGTTTTGGAACAACCATCCTACGCGTCCTAGGTTTTATTTCTCATTGGGCCCTTTTGTCCTCTCTCTCTCTTGACTTTATTTATTAATATTTCATCACCTGTAAGAGACTGAGACAATTATTTACAATTATTGTAAAATGATTACAAAATTATTTAGCTGGCCAGAGCTTCCTTGGGGAAGAAAATTGTTCTCTTGAAAACATCTCCCTGTTGTGAGCTCCACCCAAGTGACGGGCTGATCACTGTCTAGAGAACCCAGGAAGTAAAAGAAAGAAATGTGTCAAACCAACCGTGTCTGATTAAGAGTCTGGATCAGTGCATCCAGTCTGAGCAGTGGGGAGCAGAAAAGGAAGAGCGCAGGTTCTAATTATTCATCCTGTGATAAAAACAAAGGGTTTAGCCCAGGGGTTAAGTTTTTCCTGATGCTTCTAGGTCTCCCTCTGAAAGCAGAAAAGGAAGAATGGGAAATGTCTCCACAAAAGAAGAGACTGGAGTGTGAGATCCTTTGTGGGAGATTGAAGACTCTAGATCAGAATTTTTTGTGCCATTTAGGGTCCCTCCTCAGATCGCTACGAGTGTGCCTTTCACTTCTCCCACTCTCGGCTGCATCTACCAGAGAGATCGCCCGAGGAGTAAGTAGGCTGGGTGGAGGGACCCATTCCAGCCTAGCTGTGTCTCTGTCTTGGCCAATATTTTAATTTTATTTATTTATTTATTAATATTTTTACCCTGCCCTTTCCTGAAGGCTCAGGGTGGCTTACAAAAACAAGACAATCCTCCATCATTAAAGACAATGGGAGTTTTGACGTTGACGTCAGCGGGTGGAGGATTTGCGTCCTTAGGACAGCAAGACTGGTAGGACTTGAGATTCTGTGCTTTAGCAGCTACACCATATCTGGAACCGTGCAGACGTAACAAAGTATACAGGAAACCCCCCTGGTCTGCATTCTTGTGCATGGGGTAGAGTATTTATCTGTGTTTGTGTTTTTTGGAAATTGCATTTATTTGTGTGTCTGCCCGCGTGTTCACTGCATTTTCTCCATTGCCGCCAACGTGGACGATGCAGTGAACGCGATTCCCTGCCTATGGGTTATTTTGGTGCAGAACCACAGTGGTAATATGGTAATTTGGTAAATAGTAATCTAGTTAACTGGATAACCACTGAATACTAAAGCAGATATGGTATCTGATCAGATACTGCGGATACCACACTATCCAGCCAGACACCTGATAGTAGTGGAGTGGTTATTCCTTTCAACTCTCCTTCATTCCTGGATGCACTCCCTGGACGGTTAGTTCCACTCTCCACCCCAGAGGTGATATCTAAGGTGCTGATCCCTCTTCTCACAGTATGGCCTACTAGGGACTAGCTTGAGATCTGCCAATAGATTGCGATCTACCTTTTGGCTACCCATGCTCTATTGGTTTTACCATCACAATGCTATTAAAGAGAAGGGCGACTTCAGCAACACATCCAGGTTTGAAAGCCTCTGACATATCCCTGCAAATAGAATCATGGTGGACTTTTGGGGGGGTGCAGGGTTGGAGTGGGATTTCTTTAATTACATTTTTCTTTTTCCCTTCACTGAATGAAATATCCCCTTCCTGTGAAAGGCAGAACTAAGAGCTCGCTAACTGGATTAGCTTGAATAAGTAGAGACCTTTACCTTAAAAATGCTGCTTTCCATTTTTAAAGACCGTATTGTGTGGTGGGGGCTGAGGGAGCACAAATGTGATTCAGATTGTTAGAGGCTTCTGTAGATTTGGGGGTGGCTAATGTAAGGAATAAGTGAATATGTTCCCTAACCAGCTGAGCGGCTTCAAGTACCCAGCCTGGCTGCAAGATTGTATAGCACTAGATAAAGTATAAGTCCTCGCTAATCCGTTTTGCAGCTAAGCAAGCATTCATAATAAGAAGTAAAAGTCTGCATTCTGATAAAGGTTCGTAACAATGAACTCTTTGGATTAATGCAAGTTTTTTGTCCTACAGTAAAAAAAAAAAAAAAAATATTCTCCCAAATGGCATCAAAATGCTTATTATATTCTTCTTTGTTTCTTTGCCAACTGTGGATTTAAAATTGGAATCATTCGAGAAGCAGTGGGATATCATGACTCATACAGTAAGCACCTCCTGGGCTTTTGACATTATCATAAAGCCATATACACTAGAGCGCAAGGTTTAGACAGTGGATTTCAATAACACGGCCGGCAGACTTTATTGAAACCGCAGAAGACCTGATTAACTGTAAACAAAGATTGATTTATTCGGCACAATCTGGGTATTAGAGCTCTCCGGTTGCAGATGTTTTGTGCTGAGTGGTAAGGCAAGCGGTAGTCTTCTGTTGGTCCCTCTCATTGAAAAATCAAGGTCTGCTACAAGAATGACTCTTAAATAAATCCGCTTCAATTTTATTCACTTGAGGGTTGCTTGAATGCTCGTTTTAAAGGTTGGTATAGCAGGGTCAGGCTCGCTTTTACACAAGCGGGCGGATGTGGTGCGTTGAAGAACACGCTTCCTGAAAGCCCCGCGGGGGGGTGTTTAGATGCACCAGAAGAAGCCAGCCGCCATGGGAATTGTGGCTTGCGCGGTCTTTTTGAAGGCGCATTTGGCAAACCCCGATGTCAAGGCTTTTCAGGAAGTGTGTTCTTCAACACGCTGCATCCGGCCGCTCGTGCAAAAGTAGCCCAAGAGAAGGTAGAGGCGGTTCGGAGGGCATAGCCACTGAGGCAGCATGGGGAGGGGGCCTTGAGGGCACCTCAGGTGGGCTAGCCTCCAGGGCCGAGGAATGAAGGGCCTCAGTAGGGCCAGCTGGGGCGGGTGTGGTTTGGCCAGCCCTAAGCCTAGAGGAGGCTAAGCTGAGGCCTGTAGGACAGAGATTGATTGATTGATTGATCAATTTCATTAGATTTCTTAGCCGCCCATCCTTCCACAGCAGGTCGGGGTGGCTCACATCATATTAAAACATATAAACCCATAATAATAATACATTATAATAAAAACCACAAAAATAATATTATAAAACCAGAATAAAAATACCCAAAGCAGAGCTTAAAACCCCCCAACCCTCCCCTTCCCAACCCCTCACCCTCACCCATCTCCCTTGCCAAAAGCCCGGCGGAGCAGCCAGGTCTTATGTTGTCTTCAGAAAGAGGGGAGGTGGGGCCAGACGGACCTCCGTTGGGAGGGAGTTCCACTGAGAACGTCCCCCTCATCGTCACCATCCGGGAAACCCGGGGGACTTCAAGGAGGGTGCCCCCAGCTGACCACGGGGGCTGGTCCAGGTCCCGGGGTGGGGGGTGGGGTGAGGCGATCCTGCAGATAAGCGGGACCCAGGTTGAGAGAGAGAATAGAAGAAAGATTGCTGAGACTCTGCCTCCAAGCTGGCTTCAGAAGGGACTGGCTGGCCAGTCAAGTCTGGGGAGAGGCTTTACACGAGAAGGCTACAGGGAGGCAACCTAAACCAGATGATGGAACAGAAAGACTAGGAGGTTTGATACCTGGCCGGGCGAAGCTGTGCCTAGCCAGGCAGGGCCTTAGGGGAAGGCACCCAGACCCCTGCATATGGAACTGCGAGGAACAATGGAAATAAAAGCAAGTGAAGATCCCGCATGGGCCTGGGGTCTTTGTGGGGCTGGATCCAGAGAAGACTTGCCCCGGGACCCTGTCACACTTGCCCCATGAAAAACATAAACTGTAATCCTCAAAACGCTCCATAGAGTAGTCCCATTGAGTTCAATAGGATTACTCAAGAGTAATTGGTTTGTGGGTTCCATTCTTAGAGGGTAAGATCTTTAGGCCAGCAGTTATCTCTGGGTTGGTCGACTCCTGCCCAGTGGGGCCCTAATCTCAGTTGGGGTCATTAGGCACCTACTGCAAGGTGTTTTGGAAAAGAGGGTGCTTACCCACGTTACAGGGGGAACTTCCGTGCAGCATACTTATGACTGGGAAACTCATGTGAATGTGGATGTGAGGGTAAAAAGTGTTGCAGGTCCCGTTGCTGCTGACTCCATGTAGGTCAAGGTCCAGGGCTGGGAGCCCCTTTGAGGACTCAGCTCCTCCCTCCCCACCCCCGAGCCAGTGGGGCCATGGGGGTATGTGATGGTGGGCTGGGTATTTGTTTAGGGAAGGCTTGTGAGGGGGGTTATATGTTTTGGGTAGGGGTTATTATGCTGTGGGAAGTTGGGGGTTTTCTCTGGCCTTGGTGTGAGGGGGGTTGGAGAGGGAGTGAGTTGGGGAGGGGGATATTTTTCCCCCGTGTGAGGGCGGGGGGGTCCATGACACCGACTTTGTGTGCATTACGGAGACCTGACTGGATGATGAGTCGGGGCCTATCTTGGCTGACCTTGTGCCGGTCGGGTACTCCATGTAGCATCAGCCTCGGTTGGAGGGATGGGGGTGCGGTGTAGCTATTATTTTTCAGGATTCATGGTCTGTTAGGTGGTATCCAGTGGAGGCCATATCGGGGGTAGAGAGCCTCCATCTTGTGTTTGATTTGGCGGGGGACAGATTGGGGGTGCTGCTAGTATACCGTGCACCTACCTGTACGGCAGCATCCCTACTCGCTCTGACTGAGCTGGTGTTGGATGTGGTGTTACGCTCCCTGAAGACATTAGTCTTGTGTTTTTTTAGCATACATACTGATGCCAGTCTCGGTGGTGCAGAGCTTGAGTTCATGGCCTCTATAGCAACCATGGGCCTGTCCCAAATAGTTAATGGCCCAACGCATGATTGGGGGGTGGGGGGCATATCCTGGACCTCATTTTTTGCATTGGCCTTGAGGTGGGGATTTGTTGATGGGGGAAGTGTCAGTAGAACCCTTGTCCTGGGCTGATCATTATCTCCTGCAAGCATGTCTCCTGGCACGTATCTGCCTCCGGGAGGGTGTAGAAGCTATTTGGATGGTTCACCCCCGGAGACTAATGGAACCCAAGTGGTTCCCGAAAGCTCTTGAGTTACCCTCTGATCTTGATGACCACCTGCTCAATGACCTCATGGATTTATGGAATACCTGGCTGTTGGAGGCCATCAACTGGACGGCTCAGAGGCGTCTGCTCCCTCAGCGACAGCTCCTCAGGCCTCCCTGGTTTATGGAGGGCCTGAGGTTGCTGAAACGGGAAAAGCAGCGGCTGGAGCGATGGTGGCGCCATTTGTGTGCTGAAACAGACAGATTGTAACAGAGCCAGTTTACGTGCCTATGCAAAAAAGGAGTTTTTTGCTACCCATATAGCCTCTGCAAAATCTCGTCCAGCGAAACGTTTCTGGGTGGTGAGGGGGTTGGTCAGTCCTCCCTCCCTCTGCTTGGAATCGGAGTTATCTAATGCCCGCTGTGACATGTTTGGTGATAATTTTGCAGAGAAAATCGCTCGGATTCACCACAACTTCGACGCTGCACTTTTTTCAGTGGGTGAATCAGAGGTTGTGGAAGTCCTGCCTTGTCAGATTTCATGGGATCAGTTTCAGTTGGTGCCGTCCACCAGGGCAGGGGATGTTCTTGGGGCTGCTAGGGCCACCTTTTGTGAACTTGACCCATGCCTATCCTGACTGGTTAAAACCAGCAAGGGAGATGGTGGAGCCGTTGCTGGTGGGGATGATCAATGCCTCCCTTCAGGAGGGCAGAGTGCCAGGCTGCCTCAAAGAGACGGTGGTGCGGCCTCTGCTCAAAAACCCATCTCTTGACGTTGATTCCTTCACCAGTTGTTGGCTGGTCTCTAACCTTCCCTTTTTAGGGAAGGTTATTGAGCGGGTGGTGGCCCAGCAGCTGCAGGGGCATCTAGACTGCACTGGTTATTTGGATCCCTTTCAGTCCGGTCTATGGCATGGAGACTACATTTGTGGCCTTGGTCGACGACCTTCGCCGTGAATTAGATCAGAGTCATTCGACCCTGCTAATTTTGGTAGATCTGTTGGCCACTTTTGATACCGTTGACCATGAGATGGTGACTCACTTGTGGGAACAAGCTGGAGTGGGCGGGATAATCCTTGATGGGTTCCGCTACTTCCTGGCCGGGAGAACTCAGCGTATGGTGCTTGAGGATTGTTGTTCATCTCCACGGAACCTCACGTGTAGTGTCCCACAAGGTTCTATCCTGTCCCCACTCTTTTTCAATGTGTATACGCAGCCACTTGGCGAGGTCACGAGACGGTATGGGGTGCGGTGTCATCAATATGTTGATGACACCCAACTCTACCTCTCGTTTTCATCTGACCCAGACCCAGCAGTCTCGGTGCTTACCCGATGTCTGGCGGCTGTTGGGGATTGGATGGGGGTGAGCCAACTGAAGCTGAATTCAGACAAGATGGAGGTGATGGTGACGGTGGTGGGAAGGGCAGTGGATGTGGTGGTTCCCATCATTGATGTAGTCCACCCTCTGCTGGTATCCCAGGTCCACAGTCTAGGCATGCTCCTAGATCTGTAGCTCCACCTGGATTTCCAGGTGGGGGCTGTGTCGAGGAGTGCGTTTTGCCAATTACATCTGGTGTGACGGCTTCGGCCGTATGTTTCAGATAGTGACCTGGCCACCATAATCCATGCTCTCATTACCTCAGGATTGGACTATTGCAACGCGCTCTATGTGGGGCTACCTATGGTGACCCCAGCCTGTTGCCAAGAAACCTAGCTGACTCAGGAACAGGAAGTGGCTCTTGGTACAGAAGATGGAATGGGTCCCTTGCTTGGGGCACTCCAGTCCAGTGTGCATACGCACTCTACATGCATGTGCCTCCCCCCCCCCCCCGCCCCAGCATGTGCTCAGCAAGGTTAGGCCAACTGTGGAAAACTGCAGGGCAAACCTCATTAAAACATGGGTGGAAAAGATTTGTGAGAAAAGGTATTTTATGGTGACAAGATGCAAAGCCTCAGGTGCGTAGCTACCACGGAGCGAGGGGGCTAAGTTGAGCCTGAAGCTTGGTCTCTGGGTGGGGAGGGAGGGAGTCACCTGAAAGCAGCTTGAGCACCAGTAGGAAATTTTCAGAGTGGAAAAGGTAGGGGCTGGGATCAACACGCTGCCTCCACCCACTCTGAAAATTCTTTAGCGGCACCCAAGCTGCTTGAAAAGGGTCCCACCAATGAAGGAGTTTTCAGAGTGAGTGAGGGTGGAATTCTGGACCAACTGAATCTTAATATTTCCTTCCTGGTGGGATTGCTGCCACCCTGGGGGCCCTCGGTGGGAGCTAGGGCGGCACCACAACCATTGCAGGGGGAAGCCAAAACTGGCTGGGAGCCGTGGGAGGGTCACTGCTTAGGAAGATTCTTTCCTTGGGGGCGGGAGGGGGGGGAGAGGAGAACGCATAATTGGGACATGAGCCTGGCCCACCACAGCCTCACTACACCCCTGCCAAACCTAATTGGTACGAAGATCTTCCATTTTGATTGAAAAGCAATGGAGGAAATAACATCCGACGATCCGTCTTCTATCAAGGATGAAGGTTGAGCAGAATCAGTAATAAGCAAAAAGGAAGATAAGTTATTTCCGCCGCCCCACCCCCCACACCTCAACCCCCAATAAAACCAATCATACTGGAAATTTAGCTTCGTTTGACTCAAGGCCACGGACTTGGTTGTTGACATTCCAATGGAGACTAAATTGTATTAAGTCATATGATAGCGGAGTTACACTTATTGAGTTATACAGGTTGAATTGAAAGCTTTATCAACATGATAAAGCATTGTTTGTTGGAAACGTACCCCTTTTTATTTGGACCGACTCCTGATTGTCCCTTTCGTTTCTTTCGTTGGAGTCCATGATGGCTGACCCGGTCAATAGCTTTCATCCTTGTCTGGATGGATGCCGATGTTGTGGAATTGATTGTCCTTGATTTAGAAAACTAAGATCTACTCAGTGCAAATTTATTGTCAAATTCTCTTCAGGATTAGGACTGTAAATAGATATCTGTTAATTTGGATCAGTGTTGTTAGGGACTAGGTTTGTAAGTGGATTTAAATTTATCAAAAACAAATGCTTGAAATACCAATAATAATAATAATTAATAATAAAAATTAAATGGTCATTCCACAAACTCTAAGGCCCTTTTCACACAGACACTCAAACACTAATACATGCTGCAGGGCACCCATAGAGCACACCTGCAGCCCTGCAACATGTATAATAAAATGTAACGCCCATTTTTATCAGTGTTAGCGTGTCTGTGTGAAAAGGGCCCAAGTGTTGCCAAGTCTGGAAACATACAATTTAAAGTCCCAGCTTCTACCTAAACTTGACCACCTTGCTTTGATTTATACCTCTGTTACTGGTGGGAGATCTAGTTATTCGCTCTAGAAAGAAACTCCGCCATTTCCTCTGGTATTACAACAGTGGGTAAAAACAGACGTGTGGGCGGCGTGGCGGCTCCCCGGCCCAGCCCAGTGTGAGAAACCGCAGCCTGGGCGTCGAACAAAATTGCCTGTGGCCGGAGCGCCATCCCGCTGACTGCAGCATGACCCGGGTAGGGCGAGGAGCGCCGCAAACATGCAGGTGGCCAGCCCCGCCCTGCTCCCGGAGCCCCTCCCGTCATGACAGACAGCCACGGTGGCCAGTGATGGACAGCCATGGCAGCCCCCGACCTGCGGCAGGTAAGG
>QEPC01012846.1:2825856-2843633 GCA_003113815.1 Sphenodon punctatus
GCCCCTCCAACATCAAAACCCACCAGCCGCCCTGACCTGTACGCTGACGAAACTCAACTCTCTCTCTCCACTCCTTCCCTCTCCACCTCTGTTCAAGCTCGTCTCACCAACTCTCTCTCTGATATCTCCACCTGGATGTCTCAACGCCAACTCAAACTGAACATGGCAAAAACTGAACTCCTTATCTTCCCTCCGAATCCTTCCTCTCCCTCTTCCCTGTCAGTTGCCATTGACGGGGTCTCCATCCTCCCTGTCCCCCAAGCCCGTAGCTTGGGCTTCATCTTCTACTCGCACCTTACCTTCAAATCCTACATTGACTCCGTGGTCAAATTCTGCTGCTTCTCCCTCCACAACATTGCTAAGATCCGCCCTTTTCTGTCTGTCTCCTCTGCCAAAACTCTCATCCATGCCCTAGTCAATCTCATGCCTCGACTATTGTAACCTCCTCCTCGCTGGCCTTCCCTGTTCTCACCTTTCTTCCCTCATCTAGGTTCAAAACTCTGCTGCCAGGATCATCCACCTAGCCCGTCACTTTGACCATGTGCAGCCTCTTCTCTTCTCTCTCCACTGGCTCCTTCTTCCTAAGCGTATTCTGCACAAGCTCCTCGCCTTCACCTACAAAGCCCTTCACAACCTGGCTCCCCCCTACCTCTCTGCCCTGATCCCCCTCTGAACCCCTGTTCAAGCCTCCTCTTTCATTCCCTCCCTCACCCTCCCACGCCTCCCTTGCTCCCCCAACCACCTTCGTCCCTTCTCCCTCGCTGCCCCGCATGCCTGGAACTCCCTCCCAGCCCACATCTGCCTTGCCCCCTCCCTTCATACCTTCAGCTCCCTTCTCAAAACCCACCTCTTCCGCTCCACCCTTCCTAACTCCTTTTAACCATCCCCACCCAGGATTATCCCCCACCTGTTATCTGCAAACTCCCAATGTACTGTAACCAAGCCAAGAACATGTACCCGAGTTCTCGCATCCTCATGAATATTGTATCCCTTGTCTCTCCCTCTGTTCCCCCTTCCCTGTCTCCCCTCCCCCTGTCTTTAGATTGTGAGCTCTCGGGCAGGAACCGTGTCTATCTTATTCTCTGTAAAGCACCAGGTACATCGCTGGCGCTATATAAAAGCTTAATAATAATAATAATAATCCTAAAAAGTCCAGGATGAAATCTGGGACAAAACTGATATTTCAGCAGACCAGTTGTCAGTATTTTGGTATATCTGTTGTGGGTATTTCGATATGCCAAAATACTGGATTTCCCCCAAAACCTGACAAATCCAGGATGAAATCTGGGACAAAATTGGTATTTTGGCATACCAGTTGGTATTTCAGTATGCCAGTTGTCAGTATTTTGGGTGCCCAATCAAAAACTAGCTTGGGGAAATATTCGGTTTGATTCGGGGCCCGGAAATACAATGGGTATACCCGTTTTTGCGGGTACTCATTTCAGCTCTACCCCCACCCCGTCATCCTATAGCACGTATGAAAAAAGCATAAAATCCACTCTGACTACCTATCCCCATGCAGGAGCGCTCAGGCTTGGAGGCTTCATATGCTCCGCTTCCCCAGCTTGTAGCAACTGTAATTTTGTCCTTGGATTCTGCTGCTGCCATCATCTGTAGCAGAACAGCTCCAAGGCCATGAACTCGGGACTTGGCTTCAAAATGAAGGCGGAAATTGTCAAACTTGCAAATTTGGGGCCCAGTTTTTTCTGGTTTAGATGAGGCAGCTCCTCTGACTTCTATGGGATTTTGTGCAATTTTACATTAGGTGAGAATTAGGCCCTTGCAGTTTGCTCGATTCTCCAGTTACGGCCACTGTAGGGTCTATACTATAGGTTCTTTGTAACTGGCTTCATCTGGGTATGTGAGTGGATACCTGAAACCCCTTGGATTCTGTTGTTCTCCAGTCTTGATATCACAATGGAGACCCCAGATTTGCATTTACACGTCTTCTCAGTCTTCAATCAAATCCAGCTAATGAGCTTCAGGTTTGCAGGCGTCTTGGAAGTTGAGCAGTCTAGCACGCTAATGCCAGTTATTGAGGTTGTGAGGAGAAACCCTAAACCATGGAGACCATAACTGTGTATCCTTCCATTCTCTGGGACAAAAGAAGCTACTAAGTAAGTGTTGTTGCCTTGGCCTGTAGAATCTGGAGCCCATCTCCTCATCCAAAATCCACTGACATCAGGAGACTTTCCATTGGACTTAGTGTGTTTTAAATAAGGCCTTAGAGCGGAATCTCCTTTGTGTTAAATAAGGCACATTAATAACAATAAATTCTATTTAATTACCACCCCCATCTCAAATGGCACTCAGCACATTTTCGAAACTTAGTACAGTAAACAAACAACTTAAAACCCATGTAAGACCCATTTTTAAGCAGCTTAAAAGGGGAAGGTAAGTGGGAGGGAAACCTACATCAAGGGGAATCTGCAGCGAATCCTCTAAAAGCACTCAGTGAATAAGTCTTCAGGTGTGTTTTGAAGATGTAGAGAAAGGAACTGAGACCAACCTCCAGAGGGAGCGAGTTTCACACTGAGGGGCCCACCACAGCAAAGGCCCAATGGCCCACTGACTGAAGTCATGATAGTGGGATCCCCGAACAGCAGGTGGCCAGTAGGGTGAGGTTCCAAGAGCAGGTCTCAAATATAGCCAGGACCCTAAAGACCAGGCTGTTAAGAAATTGGGCCTGATTCCCAGTCTGGCATAAATTGGGAGTAATTCCACTGCAGCCAGTGGTGTTGCATCATAATAAATTCAGAACGAGAGGAGAATCGCATTCACTGCACGTACTGAATCAAGACCTTTCCGCTCTCTCTCTAGTTGAGGTTGGTGCGAGTGGTTAGTTCAGTAAAACTCTAGCGGCTCTAAAAAGGTAAGAAGCCAAAAGCTGACTTGACAAATATGGTTCATTGAGCTAAAAGAGGCCGATTGAGCAGCAGGTGGAAGGGTTAAACAAAAGGAAAAAGATTATAAAAAGTTGCGGTTTTGGCCTAACTACAAATGACTCCCTCGCAGGCTTTACAGTATTAGTGTTGCTTCTCATAAACTTCGAAACCATTCACCCGTTTAGGAAAATTAAATTGATTAGTCATCCAGAACACAGAATACACGTCCTTTCTGCCTGTCCCCTCCCCAAAATCCCTAGAACCCAATCCACCAGCACTATGAAAGCGAAAGAGGAAGACTTATGGGTGGGTCACCAGCTGCTAGATCTCTCGATCGGGATAAGCTACTAGTCAGTACTGTAATGTTCGGACCATTGCATTGCAGAAGTTTTCTTTCAGCAGGAAGACACAAACATGATCTATAATGTGCTGAGGTCCTGGCAAAATATCTTGGAATGAGAGCAGTGAAAATCCTGGGAATGCTACATTATTTCTCATTCTTAATGGGCCAGAGTTAAAATAAACACAATGTCAGCTCGTGGTATTCAAACAGCTTTAGACTAGTTTATTGCAAGCTATTCTCAAGTAGAGAATTCTTCTGGTTCCTCTCTACATCTGCGACAAAACCAGTTTTAATGCTTCAGCTCAGTCCAGTTTTAATTCCTCTATTCTACAATTGCTAAAACAACCATTCAGTAGGAAAGACCATTTCCCCCAAAGCAATGGGTTTTTACATGAAATCAATAGTTCAAAGGGCACTGGCGTGATTAAAAGAATTTGCAAAGGGAAAAAGTTAGATCTATTTCACTGTTAAAATGAAAGTGTTGTACTTTGCTTCCATCTGGGTATGGTCCCAACTTCAAAAGTAATAATCCTTTCCAGGACTGGACAGGTTCCCTGTGTAACCATTACTAGGCTTTGGAAAACAAAGGAATTTACTCCCTCTGGACTGAATCCCTTGTGGTATTACGGTCTTTCCTAGAGGAGCTTCTATTATGGGCCTGGATGGTACTTCATATATGGGCTTCATCTATGGTACCTATCTTCTGAGGACCTAGCAAACCTTGATTAATTAAGATCAGTCATAATAGCAGTCTTAATCATGGTGCGGTGACTGTCCTTATCCCCATTTTGTAGCTAGGAAGACTAAGGCTGGGGAAACCAAGGCTCTTTTAAAATGGGTATTGATCCAAACCTACATTCTGAGTGCTGTTTAAATTTTTTACCATGACCTATGTGTGGAGAAGCCAGAAGAGTGGTAAAAAAGTTAGGAGAGAGGGAAAGACCCATGAGGAGTGACTGAAAGAACTGGGAATGTTTAACTTCGGGGGGTGGGGGAGATGAAGAGGGGCATGATCACAGTTTTCAAACAAGTAACAAGCTGCTAAAAAGCAAAATGGTGCCCAGTTCTTCCCTCCAGCCACTGAGAATGGGACCAGGTAGACCTGAAATGGGTACCTAATTTGGTATCCATGGGTAATAACCCACATTTTCGACTACCAGGTCAGGTATTCGACAGGTTACCCGCATACCAATCAGATACTTTGATATAAAAAAAATTGGTAATTCCTGGTATTGATTTTTCATTTAGTGATCAGTAAATCGGGATGGAAAATTGAAAAATCGGGACAGGATGTTGACATTTCTGAACGTTCTGGGATGTAACCTCTCGGTTAGACTACTGCAACGTGCTCTACGTGGGGCTACCTATGGTGACAGCTCGGAAGCTGCAGCTGGTACAGAATGCGGCGTCCCGGCTCCTGGTGGGGCTGGGTCGCCGGGAGCACATTACACCGGTGCTCCGATCTCTGCACTGGCTGCCAATAGTCTTTCGGACCCGATTCAAAGTGTTAGTTTTGACCAATAAAGCCCTACATGGTCTGGGCCCTGCCTATTTGTGAGACCGCCTCACTCCCCGGGCTCTGGACCGGCCCCTACAGTCATCTGGGGGCGCCCTGTTGGAGGTCCCTCCAGTTTCCCAGGGGCCACGCAGGACCAGGCATTCTCAGTGGCTGCGCCGCACCTCTGAAATTTCCTCCTGGTGGGGACCCGTCTGGCCCCGGACCTCCCGGTTTTCCGTAAGAATTGTAAGACCTGGCTGTTCCGCCAGGCGTTTGGCGAGGGAGAAGGGTGAGGGTGGATGGGATGGTGGGTTGGGGTTTTTCTCATTTTTACTATTGTATATGATGTTTTTATATGTTTTATTGTATTTCATTGATTTCTATTTTGTTAGCTGCCCCGGGCTGCCTGGCAGGAGGAGCAGGGTATAAATCTTTTAAATAAATAAATAAATAAATAAAATATATCGGGTATCTGAATCGGGTTGAAATTAGGTATTGATTCATACCTGAAATGTTCAAATTGATCCAGGTACTAGAAATTTGATGGAGATACCTGGATTTGTGGGTACTCGCTTCAGCTCTAGACTAGAGATAATGGGCTTAAATTGCAGGAGAAAAGATTTAAGCTCAACATGGAGGCGAATTTTCTAACTACTTGGACAATTAGGGAATGAAATAATTTCCCAAGGGAGGTTGTGGAAGCCTTTTAAAATAGGTTAGGCAGACATCTCTCAGGGATGGTGTAGAATCATGTATTGTGGATCATGCTTAATGTTGGAAGGGGCTGTACTAGATAATCCTTGGCATTCCTTCCGTTCTCTGATTCTATGAAAGTTACACAGTGCTTAGAATGTGGGTTCTGACTAGGTTTGGGGCAATACCCACTCTGAAAGAGCGTAGTGTGACTCAACCTGAGGCCCAGAGAGGTAAGGTCAAGGTCACAGAGCTGGGGATACAACCCATGCCTCCCAATTCCCAATCCCAAGTTTTAAATGCTAGACTGTACTCCAACCGTCTAGGAAAATTCTTGTCTAAAGGGTGCATGCCTTACGTACCCCAACCTAGCTTTCCCCCCACCCCTTCAAATTTTAAAGGTAAGTAACATTGTGTGGCAGAGAAATCAAAGTCGTGTAGATGCACATGTGTGGCTCCCCATGATGCCCAATCACACAGTTCTTACCTAAGTCTAGTATGGTCTGTCTTGTTGCAGGTTCCACCCAGAAGGAGTCCAAACTATATACAGTTTTCACACCCCTGAAATGCTGCCACCAGTGGAGCACAGAGTGTAGCAATAAATCGGCGGAAGAATAAACTTTGGGCGTAGAAACCAGAGCAAAAAGATAATGCCACAGGATTGTTAAGGCCCATCGAGACATAACCCATGTGTTCCAGATCCACAAAATATACATGTGACTTTTACAGCCCCTAGCTGCAGAGCCTAGCTCTTTAACTCAGGCTGTAGAGATGCATGTCTTCAAGTCTGAAGATCCTCTGATCAGTCCCCAGTGTAGATGTCAAGATGGCGGTCACTGCACGTACAGTCTCAACAAAAAAAATATCTCTCACGGAAACCTCCAGGGTTCCTAGTTTAGCAACTGTGGAAGGATGAAGAGCTCAGCCAAGAGGGTGACCAAATGATCTCCTGTCCTGGATTTTAAGTGTCTCCACTCTTTGGTGATCAGATTTTTGTTTTCTTTGAGAGAGGTGTCCAACTGTCCACATATGACATCCACTTATGGCTGCTTGCACCTCATGAGTATTGGGCCCAAACTTTCTTGGCGATAGCAGGGGTCCCTTTGTCCTCGGAGCACACTCTCCTCCGAAAGTATACAAGCGGGTCAAAAAATTCACCTTTGCTTTAAAAGGAGTTGGGCTGAGTTCTTCTCTGCCTCCTGAAGGTATGGGTGAAGCCAAAATTCTGCCCAGTTTCCATTTCCAATGGAACCGAGTGGCTTGATCAGTCCAATCAGAATTTGGGCTGGACAGAATTCTGCTAGGACCAATCAAAATAGATTTTTGGCACCGTTTTGTTGTAGAGTGGCAGTCATTTTGCTCATGTGCAAATCACCAATCGGAGTTCGGATCAAAACTTTATTCTGATTGGAATACCAACCGGAATACTGACTACCATTCTGATTTTGCATAACTTTTCCATGAAACTGAAGTGGCTGTTCTGAACTAGCCCAACCCATGGGTGTGCCAAGGAGAAATACATGAAATTGTGAGGGGCCCCAATACCCTAGCAATGGGAGATGGAAAAGAACTTTTTAGGTAGGGATTTGTTTGGCTGAAGTAGAAAAGCAGCGCTTCCTCAAACTGCCGCCTCGTTTGGCAGTCAGCCATCCCTCTGATTTGATCCTTATTTGTTTCTTGAATATTTCCATTGGCAGAAATAATAAATAGTCCTAATAATAACCCCCAGAAAACATTGTTGCCTTAGACCATAAGGAGACGATGCAGCCCTCTCAGGAAGTTCCAGAGGTGATCTAAACGAGATGAAACCTCATCAATCGGGCATGTGGGAAAGGTTGCTCTTCCTCCTCTCCATCTGATGGCATGCCAAGTTTACCCTACAGTATTTACAGCGAGATTTGTTTGTTTTGATACCCTTTGCATGTTGTCCAGGAAAAGACAAAAGAAAGAGCCCCGGGAAGTTTATCTTTGTGATGAAGCCAGTGGAGTTGATGCATTCATTTTCTTTCTAGTCCTATATGTTGTAATTGAAATTTGATATACAAATGGGAGGCAACTGGATTAGTTACTGTTATAAGAGCCATGTATTTATATGGACGGATTTAGCACTGATGGAAGGCACCAGACTGTGGGCCTTGGGGAATCCAGGGAAGTTGAGGCCCTGTGTGGAATGGTGGCATGTGGGCCTCGTTCTAACATAACAATGTTGGGCGGACAATCCTGAACAGACACGTCCATTACAAAGAGGGAAATGTTACCATAATTCATTTTTGGTGTTCAGTTGAACATATGAGGACTTGGGCTCGCTGTGTTGCAGGTTCAGATATTATACACGTGTCCAATTTTGGTACCTCATTTAAAGGACATTGACAAATTGGAGTGGGTTCAGAGGAGGGTAACAAAGGCAATAAAGGGAAGGGTCTGTGTGAACGCAGGTCTCTGTGAATAACCCAAGAGGGTGGGGGGGGATGTCTCATCAGAAAATTGGCGGAAGTTAAGTTCTGTCTGGCCTCTTGTTTGTGCTACACAAGAACCTTCCTTTCCTTCTTCCCAATGTTTTAATATTTATGTTAAACTAAACTGCCTAACTGAGTCAGACCAATGGTCTATCATAGCCCAGTATTGTCACAATCTGACATGGCAGCAGGGGTTTCAAATTCGGGTCCAAAACTGGCTTTTCAAGGGTCTCTGGCAGAGGCCTCCCCCAGGTGTCCTACCAGGGATCCTAAAGTGAAGATGCTGGGGGTTGAACCTGGGACCTTATACATGCAAATCACGTGCTCTTACCACTTGAGCTATGCCCCCCCCCCATGTTTCTGCTTCAGATGCTGTCGTTTTTCTAATAATAAAGTTGGCATAATTCTTCTTTCGGCAAGGCCTTCATCAGCCAGGCTTCGGCCTTTTGTAGCTGAAGAGGCAAGATGCATGTCAGGGGAGACAGAAGAATATCTTGTCCTCGCTGAGTTTCTAGGAAGGGGTGGGGGCAAAAGTCAGGAAATGTGAAGGCATAGATAGTGATTCAACCCAGTGTGGGAGTAATTAACACCTACCAGAAATAGGCAGCTTCTTAATTTGGCACTGTATTATCCTACCTTGGCTTCATTTTATCTCTATTTGGAGACCTGGAAATGAGACAAACTGCTTTGGACTTGGAGATGGATAAAGAGAAATTGTCCATGCTCAAGGTTTTGAAGCTGTAAACAAACCCTTGATATCTTCAAACAAAGCATGAAGGCTTGCAGGTCCTGTCACCGTGAATCTGCATCAGACACTCTTCTGTGGAATTACCTCAAGGTTCTCTGTTGTTACTCTACTCAGTCCAGCTACGGATGTTTGAAAAATGACACCATCATTACTCAGATGACTTTTAGCCCTGTGTCTTTTCATCAGATCCTGTGATGTTGTCTCCGGATGTGCCTAGTCTCTGGAAGAGACCAAGGCTGGGATGTAAGCTAGTTGGTGGAAACAAGTCAGGCTGATTGTCAGAGGGAAACAAACAGAGGTGATCTTTTCCCAATAGGGCATTGATCTTCTTGAGCAATCTTCAGAGCAGCTTTTCCTGGATGGCCACCTATCCTTTCCTATTGGGGGTGGAACTTACCATAGCTTCCATAACCTTGTCCTCTCCGTGTTGGTTAACAGCAACACGCTCTACTGAAAAACAACTTGGAAACAATCTGCTGCCATTTTGTTTTGCTTCTGGCTGGGTATCTTAGAAATCAACTCTCTTTCTCTGTGAATTTTGTCACCACCATAAAAACCAGCTAGAATGCTCCAAGGAACATCTATCTAGGTCTCCTGTTAACCGAGGGAAGAGGTTTTCAGCCAAAGCCTCTAAATGCTAGAATTTAATGCCCAGTTGGTCTGACACAGTCCTCTTGTTCATCGCAGGGTGGTCTCCTCACGCAGGTCTATGCTGATGCTAGCAGATGAGTACGGTTGATTCTTGTTTAACAGCAGGGGTGAATTTTTAATCCAATACAATGGCATTTTTTCTGGTGGTATGTGTCCCTAAATCTGTTCAGAGGTGCATCTAACAAATCTTTAAAATATGAAATCACTGGCTGGTATTTTCAGAGTCACCTTTTGACATTTGGACTTCATTATTCCAATTGGAATGAATGAACATTGCTTGTCTGTATCCCTTAGACAGCTCTGAATCTCTTGGTCATTCCCTTCCTCCAAGCATGTGTTTTACCTGGTAGCAAACACAGGACGTAATCCTCCACCATTACCGTCAATGAGAGCTGAGCCATTGATGGTAATGGATGGAGGACTGTACCCATAATCTTCACAGGTACATATTTTGCCTATAATAAGGGTGGGGAACCTCGGGTCCAGGGCCAAATGCAACCTGCGGCAAGTTTTTATGTGGCCCCTCTCCCGTTCCTGGATTTAGATCCTATCTCCAACTGCTGAAAAACAGCTCAGTGTAAGGGAACAAAGATAAGGGCATGCACACAAGGAGAGGGAATAGATCCATGGCACAAATACATGATCTTGGTTCTTCTCTTCTTGAGTACACCCCTTAAGCACCCCTGCCCTAACTTCTATGCAGCCCTTGGAGCTTGTACTAATTTTTAAAGTGATTCCTGGGAGAGAAAAGGTTCCTGTTGGGGGTGTACAAGTCTGATTATCCACAGGTCCAGGGGACATGAAATCCTTTTGGTTAAAAAAAAGATTGGACCAGGCTGAAACCTGTAGGGTTTACAGACTGGTGGAGCATGTAGATTCTGCTGTCCCAGCAGCAGAGGAGAGAACAGGAGCCTCGTGTCCTCTCCCGACCCAGGGCACAAAAATCTTTTATTCCAGCTGCAGTTGCTACGGGAGGCAGAATAGCAGCCAGCTGATCAATGATAACAAGCAGTAAGAATCCCTTAGTGCGTTGTAATGCTTGCCGGACCTGATCAAAATGGTGGTGGCGCGGCGGGAGGAACGGGCCACTTATTCAGTTAATCAGGGCTTTCATAAAATGGGAATTGGGTGAACGGGAATTTTGCTGTATTAATTGTGACATCTTCTTCTGCCTAGCACGTGAAAGACGTACGGAGTGATGAAGAAGAAGATGATTCGCTCACCGACACCGAAGAGGAGCACCCGAAGAATGGAACCAAGAACGGCTGCACATTGAGAAGCTCTCCGCTTACGAACAAAAATGGTTATTAGCACTGGAACCTGTGGCACCACCTGCGACGTTGCATGTAGGGCTGAAACGGCAGCAGCTTTTACCACGCCGCGATTCCATTCCGCCATTTTGGAATTGCCTACGCCACACCGCGGCTTTTCTGCCGACATTCCGCTAATTCCGCTGGCATTCTGCAAATTCGGAAACTATCTGGAAAATTGCGGAATTGTCGGAAACTGTCGGAAAACCACTGTTCCGCTATTTCGTGGCGCTGGCGGGATGACGGAAGTAGCGAAAATGGCATGTTTCTGCTATTTGTGAAGCTGTGGAAGTAGCGGAATGAAATTAGCGGAACTGTGGAAGTAGCGGAATGAAACTAGTGGAATGAAAGCTTCTGCCATGCCATACCACTAATTGCGGAAACGCTGTTTCCGGCGGAAATAGCTACCGCTGCGACTTTCCGCTACAGCCCTAGTTGCGTGTCACGTCCTTAACCCAATCTACAGTACAGAGGTTAAAATCAACAGGTTTCTGAGAATCGTAATTTGATTTGTTGCTGGTTAGGTTACTAGACTGGGAAGGAAGCCCAGTTTAAAAGAGAGAGGGGGGAAAAGAAATTGCTTAAGTTCATAAAATGTGCTAATGTCCCACTTTCTAAAACACTACACATCCTAGTGTGGGATAAAGCTGCCTGCCTGCTGTAAATCATTTGACTCTCAAAATTGTTAAGGATGTCGGAACTGTCCTGTAACATTTTCGATTCTGACCGAGTTAATCGTACATTTCAAGCCTGATAAAAGCCATGCAACTTGACCCAATCGTTTTGATGGTGTTTCCATGCAATTTTATGAGTGTGGCATTAACACAGACTCCTCTGAGCATTGGAATGGCTACATCCAAGAGAAATCCTTGAGGCTGGCATGTACTGAGTAGCACGTCAGTCATTCCGTTTGAACGTCAAGCCCTTAACAGACAGCTGCTACCTGCGAATTACGACACATTCTTGAAAGGCAAAAAACCCCAGCAGAATCTGTTTTCCCCTCTATGTTTTTTTTTGTTTTTGTTTTTAAACTGTGTGAATAGATTTGTTTGCTGGATGCCCCACTTCTGATTCACAGATAACCTGCAGTTGTTAGGGTGTAAACCAAGATTTAACAATGGTGTTAATTCCTTCCTGTGCGTTCCGCATAACTTCCTGCTTTAGACCACCTTACACGTAACAAGTACCCCACGATGCCCTGTGCAAAAACTAGCCACTTAGCATTATGGGATTGCTGGCAACAACGGTGGCAACACCTGGCAGCATTTACAATGGGGGATGCAAGGTGCGGAAAATGATAAGGCACCAGTGTTATTCCCTCACGGGAAATTAAAAATATGGGAAAAGAGGCACATGTGAAAGTGCTCTTTAATTCCAAATTCCTCCCTGGCTTGTGAAAACCAGCCTGGAGGCCTTGGAGCCAACGCTCAAAATAACTTATTGCCTCCTAGAAGTACCTGCTTCATTGAAAACGCAATTATTAGGCCCTTGCTGAAAAAACCCCAGCAGCCATTACTTGGTGTGGCCAACATCTCTGGCTGTTCCCCCATCCCAAACCTCTTCTTTTGGAGGAAGAAGAAAGTGGCAGCCAAAAAAAAAAAAAAGCACACGAAGTTCTAGTCTCCTGCACTCTCGGTGTGATGGCGGGAGTGGTGGTGGAAATAACCTGCCAGTGGCGAATGAAGCTCAGGTGCTCTTGCGGACTTTTTAAAATCCACCAAGTGTTCCTCCTAATGATCTGCAGAGCCTCACAGGGCTGGAGAGGACCTCTCCTGAGTGGCTCCGTCCACTCTTTGCTTTCTGGGATGTTCCATAATGTCCGTGGGCAAACTCTTTATCATGTGGAGGCTCCTATTACGCTCCGTTCGGTCACTCATGTGATCCCTCAGGAAGTGAGTGAGGAGACCCAAGCTGTGGCATGTTTGGCACGCCGATGATTCTCAGAGCTCTATGTGCATCTCTTCTGACCCTGACGATGCAACAGAGCATCTTCCCCAGAGTTGAATAGGAGTATGAATTTGGATAAGGCAATCTGGCTGAGGCTCACACCTAGATAAGCCTGATACTGGCCTCTTGCCCATGTTACGCAGAGCGGTGATTCTCCTGGTCGGGAAACTTGCGCCAAGCTCTGCACGTGGATGCGGGGCTAAAAGCACAATCAGTTGCATCCACTGGCCCTGACGTTCATAGGAAAAATCCGCTGCATCCAGCAGCTTTGACGTTTATAGCCCCGCGCCCCCGTACAGAGCTCAGCGTATGTTTCTTGTCCAGAAGATTTCCCACCGGGAGAATCGCCGGCCCGCGTAACGTGAGCAAGTGGCCCAAGTGTAGGTAGGAAAGGGGAAGGCAGAGGCCTCCTTGGGGATTGCAGACACCTGGCAGAGTGCCTACTGGAATGGGGATGGGCTGCAAGTTAGGGTCCTCGGAGACTCTAGTGCAGCTGCTCTTTGTGCACATGGCAACCCTACTGGGCCCCACATGGCATGGGTCCACTGCAGGTCAATGAACCCGTACACTTGAGTGAGGCTTCTCCTAGGGCAGAGGCTCCCAGAGCATGAATCATGATCCCAATTCATATTCCGTATGTCCTCCTTGCTGCCTGGGGTCAGGGAATTACATTTAAATCTCAAAATAGGGTTGCACAAACAAAAGCTTGAGAGCCACCATCCTCTGGCTTTCTGAAGCCGGGGGAAAGCAATGACATACCTCTCAACAGTCCCTAATTAGGAGGGACAGTCCCTCCTTGGGTGCTGAATCCCACTGTCCCTCTTCCAAGGGGTCAATGTCCCTTTGTCAGGCGAGCGAGACAAAAAAACCAGTATTCCAACCTCCAAGTCCTCTTTGCTGGTGGCCTCCCAGGAAAAGCCCTAGAGAGGATAATAGGGAGATGGTGGAATAACAAGAAAGGTCACTTTTAGACGTGCACGGCGCACACGCAGCATAAAATCATGCCGCGTGTAAAAATCCCGTGGGCGGGGTTTAGACACGACATTTCGCGTGTTAAAGCTGGTCGTGCATTCCTTGAAAACCTCAAACTACATACCTCGATATCGAGCTTATTGGCAAACATGGCAGGGCTTGTCCCTCCTCTGGCTACGCACAACGTTGGGAGGTATGCATTGATGGATGATACGCCCGCACTTCATACCAGGAGACTGCATCCGTCATCCACGACTTGAGATTGTGAGCTTTTACTCCCACTATGCACGCTGACCGCTCCAGGGACCATTCAGAAACTGCATCTTGCTTAGCTAGCCTTCGCTGCCTGAGGTCCCATCCACGGTTGAGACCAAGTGTCCTTCCGTAAGATTGCAGCAGCTGAGGTCCTCTCATGCCATGTAGACAAAAGGGGCTGTTAGCAAAACCCTTAGTGAGTGGGGGGGCCTTTGCCTAGAAGAATTCTCCTCCTCCTTTAGTTTGCAAGATCCTGTATTTGGAAACCTGTTGCAAGCCTTGTCTCTTTGCTCAGGCTTTTTCAGGAAGCGAAGAGGCTGACGGGTTTACTAGAAATGCTGTTGCGTAGGGGAGGCTGGGATGTCAAGTGTAACTTTGTGTAGTTCTAGTAAAGTAGGTGAATGGTCTGTTATGAGGGGCAGGTTGAGGAGGTGTCTGCATTTGCTTACCCTACTGCCCTTTACTATGTTTAACTTTTTTTATACAGAGAGCACTAAGGAATTTCAGTTTGGGGCTCCCCATTTTTAGAAGGACCTAGAAAAGTTGGAGAGGAGGCAGAGGAGAGCAACAACCATGAGAAAGAGTTTGGAACCCGAATCCTGTGAGGAGAGGTTGAAGGATTTGGGTCTGGTCAGCTTGGAGGAAAGGAGATTAACAGGGGATACAACAACAGGTTAACAATACGTGAAAGGCTGCCGTAATGAAGATGGAGAGCTGACAATTCCCTTTCGCTACGGCCGGCGGGATAAGAGGCCATGGGCACAAACTGCAGAAAGGGCGATTTTTGGGTAAAACCGCACGTGACCGTGGCATGCAGCCGCTGGTGGAAATCCATGGAGGACACAGTCTGAGCCAGGTCAGGGCACCAATTGTCTGTGCCTGCAGCCGGCCCGCTTCCCACACGGCTTGAGGAGGGCTGCAATAGACACGCAGGCAGACGGCCCGGCCTCTGTGCTGTTCCTGGCGCACCATGGCGACCAGCCGTGGCGGGCTCCGATCCAGGCCAGGGCATGGCGAGCCACAACAGATGCGCTAGGCCGCTCTGACCCACTTTGGCACAGTCGAACAGGCCTTAGCCCAAGCTCTGACGTCTGTGGTTTTCCGAGGTCGGAGTCTGGGCTAGCCGCTGACATGGTCTGGGGCAATCCCAGACCGACCTCTGGCGGCGCAAAACCAGACGTGCCAGTGGCCCACAAGCTGAAACGGGCCTAAGTGGGCCTCCGTCATGTCTGTATTTGCCCTTTGACTGAATCTTCAGGCAAAAATTCCCGACTGCGAGGGTAGTCAGGCGATGCATAAAGAAGTTGTACATTCTCGGTCACTGGGAGGTTGGATGAGTCTTTGTCTGGGATGATCTAGGTCTGTCAGACCCTGACCCAAGCAGGGGGCTGGACTCAGCGACAATCACAATCCCTCCCAGCTCTGTGATTTGAAGGAATAGGCGCTTCATTATAAATAGCTAAGCAGAGTTACACCTAGGAAGGGATTTGGCACCGGTATGTTCTGAGAAAGGCAGGTCACGTACTGAAAACTCCTGCAATAGTGGGGAATGGGATGGCCCATGACGCGCTCTCTGCCAGCCAATCAGAAGACACTATTGAAAAGAGGAGAAAGATACCTAGCGCGCTACTCCCCATACCTTGGAGACTCGTGAAGTTTTCAGTGGCTTCCTAGGCAGCTTCTGAAGTCCTGTGTAGCAACTCGCAAGTTGTTAAAGGGCCCTCGTGGCATGTAAATGCTTAATTACTATTTAAATGAGACAGCATTTTTTTTAACCTTCTCAGTGGGATGAACGCCCAGTGACAAAGAGGCTGAATTTGCTTGGGGAAAAAAGGCTCTATTAAATGTTGAATGATGCAGGGCGGTAGCAAGGATAGCGTTTCCAAATTTTGCGGCTCTCTGTTGTGCAAGAGAGCCAGGATGCAGAACTCCTAAAAAGGAACAACAGACTCCTCTACGGGGTGAACCTTTGCACATCTAGGCTGTGGTCCACAAGCCACTTACTGAGGAATAACCCCACTATAGTTCAGTGATGCAAGCTGGTATGGCAGGAAATAGATCTCTCTGTTATGACCCATTGTGCACTTCTTTAAAAATACGGAAGTTGGACAGTGTCTGAGACAGGATGCTGGGCTAGATGGAGCATTGGTGCGACCCAGTGGGACACCTTCTTATATGTCTCTGCTCCACTGAGATCAACAGGATGATAAGCATCTGGTCCCAGATAAGAGTAGCCTGTGCTTGCTTTGTGCCTGGAGGCTCTTGTTCCAATTTAATGTCTTTCCAGTGGATTTATTGGCACTGAGACCTTCCCTTTTCTTCAAGGTACACCAGCAAAAGTCCTTCAAAATCCATATTCATTGAAGCCCCTGGGCTTCAGTGGGGCAACTCCAGCATAAGTGGCTTGTGGAGCGTGGCCCTAGTATTTTATAGCTTGAGTTTTAAACTTGAATCTGAAGCCTGTCTGAAAGATAGCCTTCCCCCCACTCCCTACATTCCATCATGATCCCCGAGGTCATCCAAGAACAGCCTCCCGCTAATTCCATCATCTAACGTCTCGTTAGTTAATACCCTTCATCTCTCTTGCAGTTTTATTTATTTATAAAAGATTTCTATCCCACCCCTCCAGCCCAGAGGGCAGCTCGGGGTGGCAAACAACAACTCAAAACATTAAAACAATTCACAATTAAAAACCCCATATACATAAAAACCCAACCCCCCTACCCCCCTTGGCAAAAGCCTGGTGGAACAGCCAGGTCTTACACAAACGTCAAAACGACCGGAGGGTGGGGGCCAACCGAGCCTCCTCTGGAAGCGAGTTCCACAGCACGGGGGCAGCCACTGAAAAAGATCTCACATCAGTGGCCACCCATCTCGTCCGGGAAACCTCCAAAAAGGCCCCCATAGACGATCTCAGGGGTCACACGGACACATGGGGAGTGAGGCGATCCCGCAGATAAGCAGGGCCCAGGCCGTGAAGGGCTTTAAAGGTTAAAACCAGCACCTTGAACCTGGCCCGGTGCTTTATAAGCAGCCAGTGCAGAGCCCGGAGCACTGGTGTCATGCGCTCCCTGCAACCCGCCCCGCGGCATTCTGCACCAGCTGCAGCCTCCGGACCAGCTTCTCGGGCAGCCCCACGTAGAGCGCGTTGCAGTAATTCAGCCTCGAGGTGATGAAGGTGTGGATTACTGCAACCAGACTCCACCCTTCTTGCTCAGGCTGCGTTCCCACTGATGGCAAAGAAGGTCCATATCTGGCCTCTAACGAATAACTCTCCAGAATCCCTTCTCTGACAGAACATGCATCCAAATTTGCCTCTTCCCCCACCTGACACTTGCTTCATCTCCTGCAAATGACTGATGGCAGTGTTGCATGACGAAGTCAAGGTTACAGTGATTCATGCTAGCAAAAATTAATCCCACATTGTCTTGCTGTCCTCGACCTATCTCTCTCTTCTCCCTCAATCTGAAGCTTTGCGTTTTACATTTGGCCTTTGGCGGGGCAAGGATTCTGAAGTATTGGATTGCTTGAAAGTTGCAATGACGGCTTTGCTGTGATTGTTCTGGCCACCTGACAGTCCTTGTAAATATGCCAACGTCTATTGTGTTGCTTCTGCACCCAGGGATAGATTATTAGATCTCTATAATCTATCACTCCACTTTGGACCAGAGCTGTTGACTTTATGGACATAGTTATTAGTAATTGGTTATTCTTCTAAAACTTTGAACAATCACTTTTTTAAAATACTCCATATCTGTCATTATCATTTGTCAAGCTTCTTACACTCCATAAATAAACCTTTACAAATGTTTCTCTTAACATGTGTTTTCATCATTTATTATTATTATTATAAACATTTATATAGCGCCAGTCATGTACCTGGCACTGTACAGAACATAGGAATAGACGCGGTCCCTGCCTGTGGCTTACAATCTAAAAGACAAGGAGGGGGAGACAGGGAGAGGGGACAGTGGGAGAGACAGGGGAGAAGACAGACAAACATTCAAGCGGATGCGAAG
>QEPC01012846.1:2845752-2871342 GCA_003113815.1 Sphenodon punctatus
GGGTTGGTGGGAGAGGCTGAAGGAGGCGAGGAAGTGATCAGAATTATGGCAGGGATCAAAGAAGAGGTCAGCAAGAGAGCAATTTTGTGAGAAGATGAGGTCGAGGGAGTGGCTGTCGGATGGGTGGGGGAATCGGTCCAGAGTTGGAGATCAAAGGAGGAGGTCAGGGAGAGAAAGCGGGAGATAGAGGGCGTGGAAGGTGTGTCGACATGAATGTTGAAATCACCAAGAATGAGAGCAGGGATATCATCAGAGAGGAAGAAGGTGAGCCAGGATTCAAAGTCTGGGAGAAAAGAGGAGAGGGAACCCGGGGGCAGTAGATTACAGCAACACGAAGGTGTAGGGGGGAGTATAAGCACAGAGAATGGGTCTCAAAGGAAGGGAAGGAGAGGGAGGGAGGAGGGGAAAAGGTTTGGAATTGACAGGGATTGGCAAGGAGGAAACCCACGCCACCCCCCTGGCCCTCAGGGTGGGGCCGGTGAGAGAACGAAAGGCCCCCCGAGCATAGAGCGGCCGGGGTAACAGAGTTGGAGGGTGAGATCCGGGTTTCTGTAAGAGCAAGGAGTTGAAAGGGGCGAGAGAGGAAGAGATCATGGATTATTTGCTACCAGTAGTCTCCTGTATAGGAACATCAGAGCTGCCATGTTGTGTCAGATCAACGGTCCCTGTATCCCAGCATTCTGTCTCCAACTCTGGCCATTACCAGATGCTGTAAAAGAAGAGTGAAGAACAGGGCAATGATAGCGGGATACATCCTGCGTCATTTATTCCTGGCTTTTGGCAGACGGAAGCTTGAGAACATCCTGATTGGGAGATTTTCTCTTCTGACCATCTTGGCTAATAGTCATTGGTGGACCTATTGTCCATGAACTCATGAATTCATTTTTGAGCCCACTTATATTATTCCTAGGTACAGGGGCCTGGGAGGTAAACAGAGGCAGGATCTGGGACAAAAAAAGGTCAAGGTCAAGTAAGTTCAGAGGTGGGGTAGAGTAAGACAGAGGCCAGAATAGGGTTCAAAACAGGAGGACAAAGGTAAAAACTGTGATGTGGTAGGCAGAACGGCTCCCTGGCCTGCCCCAGGGCAGAAAATTGCAGGCAACACAGGCTGAGCTGCATCGGGGCACTAAACACACGTGCTCGCAACCAGAGAGCTGTCCTGCCACCCACATGGCCCAAGTACGACCGGGAGCACAACAAATGTGTGGACAGGGAGCCCCAACCGCACCCTGCTCCCATCATCCCACCCTCTGCCATGGCGGACAGCTCTGGTGGCCCCTGAGCTGGGGTGGCTATGGCAAGGCTGCACAGACACGATAACCCGTGTTGGCCAACATGGGCAGCCCTTAGCCTCGGCGATTTTCTGGAGGTCACAGCATGGGATAGCCGCCTACCCGCCCCGGGGCAGAAGCAGACCAACATCCGGTGGCACCACAACAGACATGCCAATGGGCCCCGGACCACAGAGGGCCTACGCGGGCCACTGGCATGTCTGTTTTTACCCAATGTCAAAAGCCAGTCTACGAAGGCAAGAAGTCAGAACAGAGAATCAAGGAACAGGAATCGGAGATGAGGCTTCAGGGCAAGGAACTGGAGGTAAGGAAGCAGGAAGGAGGTGCCTTGGGAACAGGAAGAGAGGCAGATGTTCCACCCAGATTCTGTTGCAAACAGCCAGTCGGGAAGCTGGCAGGCCAGGCATACAGCAGGAGGGATGTGGCTAGGCTGGAATGAAGGCACGCGAAGAAGTCCAGAAATGGGCAGCTCCAGGCAACCATATTGGCATTGCCGAACCAGATCCTGCTCTCCAGGGGCGTAGCTGTAATAGGCACAGCCACACCAGGACCCACAAGCCTAGGCGGCCCATACACCTGTAGAATGCATATGCCCACTGGAGTGGGGTGTCCCAGCAGGGGACCCATTCCCACCTAGCTACACCCCTGCTGCTTTAGGGCCCGGTGGGACGGGTGATGGTTGTCTCAAGACCTGGGTTTGACACATTGGCCCTTGCAGTGTCCCATGGTCATTATCATTTATATAGCCCCAGCAATGTGCCTGGTGCTATACAATCATTAATTAGAGACATGTCCCTACCTCAAGAGACTTACAGAGAGGAACAAATGGAGAGACTGGGATATGGGCTCCTTTCAGACGTTACATGGGAGGGGCGGGAGCTTACGCAGTCTCCACCACAGCTCTGTCATTTTGGGGATTCGTGCTTGTGAGAATGCAGTAATCCCCTTTAATCGTGTGAGAACACATGGCTACGTTTGGGAACCCGGTCATGCGTGACTGCTCTCACTGCAGGGATTCGTGCATTCCCGCAAGTGCTAATCCTCACAACTACAGAGCCACGGTCGCGCCAAGTTCCCACCCCTCCCGTAGAATGTTGGAAAGCAGCAACAGTCACAAAGCTGAGAAGTCACAGGTGCACGTGCTTAGTTTAGTTACAGAGCGGAAGGGGACCGAAGATGGGAGAAAAAGCTTCAGTGACCAGTCTACGGCAATGAGGAACTAGGGAAAGCCTGCGGGAAGAGATAGGTTTTCAAGCGTTTCACAAGTTAATTTTGCGTTGTATGGAAAAAGTACTTCCATTCCTTTGTGTTAAACTTGCTGCTTCATCATTTTTTCAGGCATTGCCTTACTTATTGCTGCAAATGTCCCTTCACTTCACCCAGCATAATTCTTTCTACTTCTGACTCCCAACCCAGAGAATCTGAGAGGATATCACTTCCAATGAACTTCTGCAAAAACAAGCATCAAGCCATGCCCTGAAATCCAAATAATGAACCAAGGCAGAGTATTTTGGATCTATCCACTGTATTTATTCATTTTAGAGAGGGGGGGGGGATTATGACTTACTGTTGAGTGGATAGAAAACAAATTAAAGAGGAACATGTGAGTTTTGGCTATAAGAAAGTTGCAAACTGTGAAGGGGAAAGAAAGGACAATTTGCTGATTTTGAAAGAAAAACATGGTCTCCACAGGCACCTTGTCTCCCCCACCCCCCAGCTGCAGGCGCTTAGAACAACAGATGATTGGCCAACAGAAAGGAAAGGCCAGGCTGGGGGTAAAGACATAAAATCAGAGCCAGGAGAAGGATTGATGAATCAGTTGTCTGAAGGCTGGAAGCCCTTTCTCCATGAGAATGCCAAAGAGGAGAAGCTGCACCTATGACCAGATTTCTTGGGTCCTATCTTGAAACCATGGAAAGCCTCATGCTTTGTGCTGACCCTGTTCAAAGAGAACCCAAACACGCCCATCTCCTTCCCTTCCAGAGACCCATTTTAGATCAGAAAGAACAAGGGATGGGCGAACACGGTTCGGAGCGAACACGATCAGTTCGGTCGACCGAACCAAACTCGATTTTCAAACTGAACCGAATTTCCAAACTCAGTTCTGTTCGCCCATCCCTAAAAGATAATATTCCATTTAGTTCAACGGGGTTTGAATTTATAAACTCTGTTCGGAAGTTTGGACCGAGCTCGAATAGTTCGGTCGACAGGACCGAACTTCCGAACCGAACCGAACCCAGTTTCCGAACTCAGTTCTGTTCGTCCATCCCTAGAAAGAACCAGTGGCAGAGCAAGGCTGAAGTTGGCACCGGCTTATGCCACAATCTTGCCCCCCCACCCAAGAGTAAGGGATGGAGGTCTTCGTAAGCAGCCACCCATCCAAGGGGGCTACCAGCCAGCGTTAGTTTCTCCTCCAAAATGGGTTCGTGCCACCCTGACTCCCAGCGAGCCCCACCCACAGAGTGACAGCAAGGAAGTTTTCAGAGTTGCGGGGGGGAAACAGGGCCAGCACTCCACCGCCACCCACTCTGAAAACATCCTTGCAAGTCACCTGAGGGCTGCTAAGTGGGTGGGGCCAACTCTGCCTCCACCTGCTCTGAAAATTTCCCAGTGACGCTCAGACTGTTTGCAACCCCTCCCCCTCCTGCCCCTAGAGTCCAGGGCCCTTGACCAACTGACCCCATAGTAGCTATACACACCCTTGCCAGGTATAGACCCCATAGTAGCTATACACCCTTGCCAAGTACAGACCCCATTTTGCAGTTCACCTCAACACATTTGTTGGCTCTGTGATTTTCATGGGGATTGGTGGGGGAGAGGGGATTTAGGACTTCCGAGTCCTAGTAAAACTCGTTCCATGACCTAGACTTCCCCAGGCCTCATCAGATTACCTCCCAGCATGCAGTACGAGGGGCAGCAAAGCACCAAACTGCAGGAAAGTGCTTCCCCGTGGGTCTTTCATTGATTTTACTGGGGTCACTTGCCAATATAGAACATCGTTTTTGAGCATTTTCTGCTGGAGATTGGATTCCACATCTCGGGCCGTGCCGTACGTGAGCCACGTATCCCTACTAGATGCTGTTGGCACCAGCTGAAGAGGGAAAGCTGAATCTGGCTTGATTAGCTCTCTGAACTGCGCAAGCAAACCCACTGAGCAAGCGTTCCGCGTTGATGTCTGATCATGCTCACACAACAACCTTGGCTGCCCAGGGCTGGCCCAGAAAGTGTACTCCCTAGAAGCCTGGCAGGTTGTGTCCCATCTGTTCTTTCTTGACATACGCACCGTATGGGATTTGACTTGTTCTCAAGTGGCCGAAACAGACATTGACATACGCACCGTATGGGATTTGACTTGTTCTCAAGTGACCGAAACAGACATTGACATACGCACCGTATGGGATTTGACTTGTTCTCAAGTGGCCGAAACCGGCATTGACATACGCACCGTATGGGATTTGACTTGTTCTCAAGTGGCCGAAACAGACATTGACATACGCACCGTATGGGATTTGACTTGTTCTCAAGTGGCCGAAACAGACATTGACATACGCACCGTATGGGATTTGACTTGTTCTCAAGTGGCCGAAACAGACATTGACATACGCACCGTATGGGATTTGACTTGTTCTCAAGTGGCCGAAACAGACATTGACATACGCACCGTATGGGATTTGACTTGTTCTCAAGTGGCCGAAACAGACATTGACATACGCACCGTATGGGATTTGACTTGTTCTCAAGTGGCCGAAACAGACATTGACATACGCACCGTATGGGATTTGACTTGTTCTCAAGTGGCCGAAACAGACATTGACATACGCACCGTATGGGATTTGACTTGTTCTCAAGTGGCCGAAACAGACATTGACATACGCACCGTATGGGATTTGACTTGTTCTCAAGTGGCCGAAACAGACATTGACATACGCACCGTATGGGATTTGACTTGTTCTCAAGTGGCCGAAACAGACATTGACATACGCACCGTATGGGATTTGACTTGTTCTCAAGTGGCCGAAACAGACATTGACATACGCATCGTATGGGATTTGACCTGTTCTCAAGTGGCCGAAACCGACATTGACATACGCACCGTATGGGATTTGACTTGTTCTCAAGTGGCCGAAACCGGCATTGACATACGCACCGTATGGGATTTGACTTGTTCTCAAGTGGCCGAAACAGACATTGACATACGCACCGTATGGGATTTGACTTGTTCTCAAGTGGCCGAAACAGACATTGACATACGCACCGTATGGGATTTGACTTGTTCTCAAGTGGCCGAAACAGACATTGACATACGCACCGTATGGGATTTGACTTGTTCTCAAGTGGCCGAAACAGACATTGACATACGCACCGTATGGGATTTGACTTGTTCTCAAGTGGCCGAAACAGACATTGACATACGCACCGTATGGGATTTGACTTGTTCTCAAGTGGCCGAAACAGACATTGACATACGCACCGTATGGGATTTGACTTGTTCTCAAGTGGCCGAAACAGACATTGACATACGCACCGTATGGGATTTGACCTGTTCTCAAGTGGCCGAAACCGGCATTGACATACGCACCGTATGGGATTTGA
Source organism: Sphenodon punctatus (assembly GCA_003113815.1). Lineage (NCBI taxonomy): Eukaryota > Metazoa > Chordata > Lepidosauria > Sphenodontia > Sphenodontidae > Sphenodon > Sphenodon punctatus. The sequence continues at coordinate 2,851,638 of QEPC01012846.1, forward strand.
CTTGTTCTCAAGTGACCGAAGCAGGCAGCTGCTTCTCACTGTTCATGATCTCCAGGTCACGTGAAATGTATCTCCGAGGGCTAATTTTGGTTTGTCCCAAGCTGTGTCACAACATCTTCTGGGCAAACTTTGCTTCTGTACCAGATTAGCTTTTCTCCCTCCCCCATCTGCGCTCAAAGCAATGAGGTTCTGCTTCCTAAGCAGGAGCAAGCTCTCCCGTTGGTCAGAACACCATACCTAGGCTCTGTATGCACCACGGGACCACAAGGGATTTACCATCCAATGGTTCTGGAAGTTGCACGCTCCTTATTTGTGTGCTTAGCTAAGCCTAAGGGCATTTTCGGGACATCAGAATCTCCGAAATGTTGATGCAGAAAAGCTAAATAAAAACTTGGAAAGATATCTTTGTAATGGATCCGTCTGGTCCTGATGCGAACCCTCATAGCATGAGAGTCGCAGAGTCCATGGACACCCTGGATATTTTCCACAATGGTTTTATTATGTCCAAACTAGGGCGAGTTCAGTAGCATAGTAACTTCTAGCAAGCACCTGAGACGAGACCTTACTTTGGCTCCCTCTGTTTAAGCCTGGAGGCAGACTTCCAGTCTCTCCCCTTCCTGTTCATCTGTTCTCCCTGAGCCCCAGGTCCACCTTCTATAGCTGGACCTCTCTTCCTTGGCCCTTCTTCCTCAGGACCTCAGAGAGCTCCCAGATTGAGCCTGTTCACCTACGCTCCTCCTACCTTAGACAGTCTGCAGCAAACTCCCCTAGTTTTTGTATCTATCTATGCTCGTATAGTCCCCGAGGGGGGGGGGGGTTAGCGTGAAGGATGGATGACCCTTAAAGGGACAGCGCCAGCTCCATCCCATATCTATTGACAATTTTCTTTGAAACCAAGGGTGTAGCTCTAATAGGAACAGGTAGTGCTAGTTGCACCACAACTCCTGGGGGTGGGGGGAATGGCATGCTACCTGGTACAGGTATGACCTCTGTCACTGGGAGAGGAGTACTATGGTGAGTGGGGGCATTCCAACCCTGTCTGAAACCAATATGATTTCCATACGGTAACCCTACGGGCACGGGTGGTAGAAGTTTGATTGGCAGTTTGCTGGTGAGTAGACCACCTACTCCCTACCAGGTATGTAGCTGGGGTCTGGAACAGCAGACCCGGGTTTGTCAGGCAGTCATTCTCATCTTTGCATGTACAAACGTGTCAGCTAATATGAGAATAATTACCCGCTAGGCCTGAAATGACATGTCGCAGTTTTTGACAATTCTGTCTGAAACTGCGACAGAATCCATCGTCATTTTACTGACGCAGCATCCCCAGTCAAGTCCGATACTTTGTTCCAACGAATGTCGAAAAGTGTCCGCAATAGGAGGTTAAGTCTGAATTGGGCGGGGAGGCTGAGTTCAAGTTTGAAGGGCCACACAGAAGCTCTAAGAGCCTGACAGTCTATTTACATACTGAGAGATTCTGGGAAACAAAAAGGGGAAACTGTTGCAAAAGCTGGAAACGATCACAAAATGTCAGGAATGTGTTAATTATTGGAAATGTCGCTATATGGGAAACGGTCGCAAATGTCCAAAAATTATCGTAAAATGATGGCAAAATGCCATCGGATTGGCAGCAAGAATGCTGAAACGTCGACAGACAAGCTGATGCTTCAGCGCTGCCCATGACTACTGTAACCTGTGCTTTCTGGGCACAATTCATGGTGCTGTTTTTGACCTATAAAGTCCTGATAGGTCAAAACTCTCCCCTCGCATCCCATTGTGGAGGTCAGGTGGGAGTGCCCTTTTGCAGGTACCATCAGCCCGTCAAGTATGCACAATCAGGGCACACAGAGAGGCATTCTTGGTAACTGCCCCGCTATTATGGAACTTTCTTCCCTTGGAAGGTCGTCTAAGTCTGAGTTTGCTCATCTTCTGGAGGGCCGGCATTTGGCAGGTGGGGATAGGGGTCGGGGAGTGGTGGGTCTTTGGATTGTGCTTGCTATTATTTGGATATCTTTGATATTTGTTTTAACTTGGGTGTTCTTGAATATTTTTTTTGTTTATTGTAACCCGCCGCGAGCCTTAATGGGAAGAGTGGGATAAAAATGCAAAAAAATAAATAGTATGGAAACCACCCTAGCCCCTGCTATTTTCTCACTTCCGGAGGCCCCGCAATGACCCCCATTTTCACCAGGATATGAGGGGCCCAAACACGACCACCTCTAGGGCCCTGAGGAGAGTGCCCCCAAGGGGGTAGAGCTACCAGGAGCCCCCATTTTATCTCCACCCTGGGGCCCACAAATTCTAAGGCCGGTCTTAGCTGGGACTTTTTGTATTACAGGCCCCGCGAGCCTATACATCCTGCATACAAAAGCAAACAGAATGTTAGGAATTATTTGTAAAGGAACGGAGAATAAAACTTAAAATGTGCCACTATATAAATATACGGTGTGACCGTATCTTGAATAGTGTGTGCGGTTCTGGTCACCGCATCTCGAAAAAGATATAGTAGAAAAGGTACAGAGAAGGGCAACCAAAATGAAAAGGGGTACGGAACGGCTCCTGTATGAGGAGAGGCTGGATAGGTTGGGGCCAAACATTTCACCCTTGGGCCGGAGATTCCCCACTCCTATTGTAGCGCTAGCATTCCGCTATATTGCTAGGGAAACTTTCTGATTGTTAGGGCTCAGGCTATCCTAGATCACAAGAAGAAAGGGAAAAATAAAAGCACAAAGCCTTAGGATTTGACATGGTGGGAAGTGGGGGTGGGGAATAAAATTTAAAAAAAACTTTGGCCAGAAAAGTAGGGCACCTGGGAAGGGGAAAAAAAATAATAATTCTCCTTTCCACCCTGTCATCTAAGTGTGTCGAGATCTTAAGCAGCGGAGAGGAAGTAAAACCCTGACATTAATCCCTTGTCAAAGAGTGGGATTCCCAATCAAGGAAATGGAACAGATCAAAGGCAGCCTAATCTTCACCCAAGCTGACCACAAAGAATTCGAAGCCGGGCTCAGAGAGTTTATTTAACTGAAGGTCCTCTCTGCAGGATTACTAGGAGTTTTATTAGGAGAAGAGACTGGAAGAGAGAGGCCTGAGCTTCAACCTATGGTTTTGCAAATATGAAGTCATAACAATCCACTTAGGATGGCGTTGTTGACATTCAAATCATCCCCAGATTTATGAAAATAGCTTCTATTTACTCAGCTGGAACCGTCCCCGTTCTTCTGGCGTTTCTGTTACCCCATAAAGTGTTGGGAGGAGGAGACCCCCACCATCATTTGAAAGCCAAAGACCTTGGGTGGAATAACAAGGGTAAGCCCTGGCTTTGATGTGCCAGCACCGGGCCTCATGGTGGCTCAGCTGCGAAATACTACTATGCTTTGGACATCGGAGGAGGGGAAACACACCTGAAACAACGGTCAGGAGGCTAAGCGGAAACCCGTCCATCTTAGAATTACAAGCGGAGCCGGCCTACCGTTCGAGCGGAGTTCTCCTCACAATCTGCCCTCCTTGATGGACATCTGTCTGCCCACCTTTCCCAAAGAGGCCTACGCCTCCAGGAGGCATCACATCTTGCCCAGGCCCTGGTTTCTCTCCCAAACCCCCAAGGCGGAGTCTGGGGGTGGTTTTGGATGCGGACCTCCGCCTGGATCGGCAAGTGGAGGCGGGGGCTAACGCCGCCTTCCGCCAGCTGTATCTGGTGCGGAGGCTGCGCCCATACATCTCCAGATCCGACCTGGCCACTCTCATCCATGCCTTCGTTACCTCGAGGCTCGACTACTGCAACGCGCTCTACATGGGGCTTCCCTTGATATTGGTTCGGAGGCTGCAGCCGGTGCAGAAAGCGGCGGCCCGTCTCCTTACGGGGACGGGTCGCTGTCAGCACATTACACCGGTGCTCCGTTCTCTGCACTGGCTGCCTATAGNCAGTCCGGATAGAGGGAAGAGTAAAAAAAAGTTAAACAGTAAATGATAATCTGATTAACTGTTTAACTGCCAGATACTAAACCAGATATCAATTGCTTTCCAACTGGATATCGGATACTGTTATATCCGGCAGGATACCAGATAGTAGCGGTTACTCATTTCAGCTCTAGTCATTGTCTGTGATTGGTCCAAAATGTTGACAGTCGATACCTGTGCTTGTCCTGGTGGTAATACTGAAAATGGGATCGTTGTTTCAAACCCAGATTACACATCTGTCTAACCTGCATATGGGTAAAAACAGACATGACCGTGGCCCACTGTAGCCCGGGACCTACCTGTAAATGTGTGCAGGTGCTGTCAGATGTTGACCTGGGATTGTCCTGGGCTGTGTTGGCGGTTAGACTGGGCTGTGACCTCGGAGATTTGCTGAGATCACAGCCCATGCCTGACTGGGCCAGTGGGCTAGCACGTCTGTTGTGCCCCGGCATACCCCGCCTGGGTGCAACTATGGTTGTGCTTCATTGGCCACCATGGCTGTCTGTCATGGTGGGGCAGGGCACTGGGAGCCCACCTGCATGTATGTTGTGCTTCTGGCCCTACTCGGGCCCTGTCTCTTATACACATCTAGATGTGTATAAGAGACAGCAGCTGCCCATATCTTTTCACCGAAGGGCACACAGAGAGGCATTCTTGGTAACTGCCCCGCAATTATGGAACTTTCTTCCCTTGGAAGGTCGTCTAAGTCTGAGTTTGCTCATCTTCTGGAGGGCCGGCATTTGGCAGGTGGGGATAGGGGTCGGGGAGTGGTGGGTCTTTGGATTGTGCTTGCTATTATTTGGATATCTTTGATATTTGTTTTAACTTGGGTGTTCTTGAATATTTTTTTTGTTTATTGTAACCCGCCGCGAGCCTTAATGGGAAGAGTGGGATAAAAATGCAAAAAAATAAATAGTATGGAAACCACCCTAGCCCCTGCTATTTTCTCACTTCCGGAGGCCCCGCAATGACCCCCATTTTCACCAGGATATGAGGGGCCCAAACACGACCACCTCTAGGGCCCTGAGGAGAGTGCCCCCAAGGGGGTAGAGCTACCAGGAGCCCCCATTTTATCTCCACCCTGGGGCCCACAAATTCTAAGGCCGGTCTTAGCTGGGACTTTTTGTATTACAGGCCCCGCGAGCCTATACATCCTGCATACAAAAGCAAACAGAATGTTAGGAATTATTTGTAAAGGAACGGAGAATAAAACTTAAAATGTGCCACTATATAAATATACGGTGTGACCGTATCTTGAATAGTGTGTGCGGTTCTGGTCACCGCATCTCGAAAAAGATATAGTAGAAAAGGTACAGAGAAGGGCAACCAAAATGAAAAGGGGTACGGAACGGCTCCTGTATGAGGAGAGGCTGGATAGGTTGGGGCCAAACATTTCACCCTTGGGCCGGAGATTCCCCACTCCTATTGTAGCGCTAGCATTCCGCTATATTGCTAGGGAAACTTTCTGATTGTTAGGGCTCAGGCTATCCTAGATCACAAGAAGAAAGGGAAAAATAAAAGCACAAAGCCTTAGGATTTGACATGGTGGGAAGTGGGGGTGGGGAATAAAATTTAAAAAAAACTTTGGCCAGAAAAGTAGGGCACCTGGGAAGGGGAAAAAAAATAATAATTCTCCTTTCCACCCTGTCATCTAAGTGTGTCGAGATCTTAAGCAGCGGAGAGGAAGTAAAACCCTGACATTAATCCCTTGTCAAAGAGTGGGATTCCCAATCAAGGAAATGGAACAGATCAAAGGCAGCCTAATCTTCACCCAAGCTGACCACAAAGAATTCGAAGCCGGGCTCAGAGAGTTTATTTAACTGAAGGTCCTCTCTGCAGGATTACTAGGAGTTTTATTAGGAGAAGAGACTGGAAGAGAGAGGCCTGAGCTTCAACCTATGGTTTTGCAAATATGAAGTCATAACAATCCACTTAGGATGGCGTTGTTGACATTCAAATCATCCCCAGATTTATGAAAATAGCTTCTATTTACTCAGCTGGAACCGTCCCCGTTCTTCTGGCGTTTCTGTTACCCCATAAAGTGTTGGGAGGAGGAGACCCCCACCATCATTTGAAAGCCAAAGACCTTGGGTGGAATAACAAGGGTAAGCCCTGGCTTTGATGTGCCAGCACCGGGCCTCATGGTGGCTCAGCTGCGAAATACTACTATGCTTTGGACATCGGAGGAGGGGAAACACACCTGAAACAACGGTCAGGAGGCTAAGCGGAAACCCGTCCATCTTAGAATTACAAGCGGAGCCGGCCTACCGTTCGATCGGAGTTCTCCTCACAATCTGCCCTCCTTGATGGACATCTGTCTGCCCACCTTTCCCAAAGAGGCCTACGCCTCCAGGAGGCATCACATCTTGCCCAGGCCCTGGTTTCTCTCCCAAACCCCCAAGGAGGAGTCTGGGGGTGGTTTTGGATGCGGACCTCCGCCTGGATCGGCAAGTGGAGGCGGAGGCTAACGCCGCCTTCCGCCAGCTGTATCTGGTGCGGAGGCTGCGCCCATACATCTCCAGATCCGACCTGGCCACTCTCATCCATGCCTTCGTTACCTCGAGGCTCGACTACTGCAACGCGCTCTACATGGGGCTTCCCTTGATATTGGTTCGGAGGCTGCAGCCGGTGCAGAAAGCGGCGGCCCGTCTCCTTACGGGGACGGGTCGCTGTCAGCACATTACACCGGTGCTCCGTTCTCTGCACTGGCTGCCTATAGAATACCGAGCCAAGTTCAAGGTGTTAGTATTGGTATACAAAGCCCTATACGGTCTCGACGACTCTTATCTCGGGGACCGCCTCGCCTTCCGTGACTCAGGACGGACCGTCCGATCCACTGGGGGCGCCTATCTGGAGGTCCCCCGTGTAAGGCGGGGGTCACCCTGGAGAGGGCGTTCTCGGTGGTCGGGCCATGATTGTGGAACTCCCTTCCGAAGGAAGCCCACCTGGCCCTGGGTCTGCTCGCCTTTCGGCGGGCATGCAAGACGTGACTGTTCGCCCAGGCCTTTGGAGGGGAGGGGGGAGGGAGGGATAAATGGGGGAGATTGGTGGGGTGGGGAATTTGGGGGAATTGGAGGGTAGGGTTAGGGTTGGGGTTTTTAAAAATATTTTAAAATTAATGTCTGTTTTTAATGTATTTTATTGTTTTATTGTATTGTTAGCCGCCCCTGAGATGTCGTGGGCATGAGGGAGCGGCGTAGAAATGCCAATAAATAACTAAATAAATAAATAAATCTCTTGCCATGATAATTGCCCCCTCCTCCTTTCTGGCCTTCCCTGTTCTTTTCTTGGCCCCCCCCCCCTTCTGTTAAAAACTCAGCTGCCAAGGTCATCCACCTCACCTGGCACTTGGATCATCCTCTCTACCTGAACGCATTGTCAGGATCCCAGCCTCGAGGCCACAGTGCCAATGGGCTGGGGCTACGCTCCAGCTTAGGAGTAAATCCTGGGGCAGCCATGAGCCCCGGGTCAAGTCCAGCAGGGCAAGTCAAGAGCAAGGTCAGGTCCATAGCTGAGGTCTGTGAGCAGCGCGGCAATCCTGGCGGTGAACAGGCTGAGGCTGCTCTGATGCTCAGAACTGAAGGATTACTTGATACTGGAAGTATATATGCAGCCTTCAGCCAATCAGGAGCATGGTTCTGCTAGCCAATCAGGATCCGATTCCTCAGCCAGGTGGCTCTTGCAGGATGGTGGGTCTTCATTAGTCCCTGAGAAGCTTTGTTTGGCGCTATCTGGGTGGCTCTGAGGCAATGGGCTTTGTTCAGAAGCCCCAAAGGCCAAGGTTCTAGACCTACGGATGCTAGATCCTGACAAGCATTCAGCACATACTCTTTATCTTCAAGGCCTTGCTGCCTCTTATCTCCCTGAACTTGTTTCCTACTAAACTCCTTGCTCACAACTCCCTTGCTCCATGGAATATATCCGCCCTTTCTCCCTTTCTGCCCCGTATGCCTGGAGCTCCCTCCCTATATACATTTGTTCTTCTCCCCGCCAAGAACCTACCTCTTCCGTCAGGCTTTCCCTAGCTCCTCAGTTGCTTGCTCTGCTCCCTGATTTACTTAGGGTCCCCTCCCTTGCCTCTCCTAGACTAGATTGTAAGCCTGCAGGGATTAGGGACCCTGTCTATAGTTAACCATTGTAAAGCACCAGGTGCATTGTTGGTGCTATATCAATGCTCAATAATAATCGATGCAGTTCCTCCTATAGTAGGTGCCACTAGGGTTGCCACCTCTGCAAATGTTTAAGGAACACTTATGAAAAATGCATGTTGCAAGGCTTGCTTTTTCATAAGTTTTCCTTAAAAATTTGCAGAGGTGGCCACCCTGGGTGTCACTTTCACTCTGTTACCATGCGACAGCCCCCTGATTCAGACCCGAGTCAGAGCTGGGGCTTTAAACCCATACAGTCTTGGCTCCACTCTGCCACCAGTTCTCGTTTCTTGCTATGGTAATGTTGTGTCGGGAGAGCTAGTGTGGTCTAGTGTAAAGCATGCTGGGTCGAGACGAGTTCAAATAACGGTGATAGTGTTGGCCGGGAACTCAGGGGTCATCTACCCACCCTCCTTCACTTGGATGTAGGACGTCACCAGCTACAGCATCCGTGAGAGATGGCTGTCCGCCTCTCCTTGGAAAATCCTAGATGGAGAGCCTACAAATCCCCTGGGCAACTTGTTCGAATTCTTGAACAATGGTTCAGAAGGATTTGCTTATTTGTTTGTTTTGGCTGATATTTAACCAAAATCTGCCATCTTGTCATTTGAGCCTATGATTTCTCATCTTGGGCTCTGTGGCAATGGAGGAAAGTTCTTTAGCTTCTTCTCTGTGCCAGTTCTATAGATATTTGCAGACTGCTGTCATGTCTCCCCTTAAATCCTCTTTTCTCTTGGCTAAACACGCCCAGCTCCTTCAGCCTTTCCTCCTAGGACTTGTTTCCAGACCCGTAATCATCTTTGTTATCCTCCTTTGAACCCTCTCCAATTTTTCAATGTCCTTCTTAAAACGAGGCCCCCCAAACCGGATGCAATACTCCAGTTAATCAGAAAGATTAATTCCGCTGACTTGGAGACGATGCTTCTGTTAATTCAGCCTAAAATTGCATTCGCCTTTTTTGCAGTCGCATCATGTTGCCAACTCATGTTCGGGTTGGAATCAACCACCACCCCTAGATCCTTTTTGCATGTGCTGCTGCCAAGCCAGGTATCCCTCATCTTATTCTTGGGCAGTTTGTTTTCATTCCCTTAATTTCCCGAACTTTGTCCAATTTGTCAATGTCCTTCTTAAAACGAGACATCCAAAATGACACCGGTTTCGACAATGCCTGAGCAGGTGGCCTAGGCTAAATTGCTTCTTTCTCATTTTCATCTCTTTGACTAGAACGTTGGGTACCAACAGTCATATTAGTGTCCATGGGTCTCAGTGGAAAAGCAGCATGCCACTATTGTATTACCTTTTAAATCCGGTCTTTGGGGATCTGATGTCTTCTCAAGACTTTGGAAACAGCTCGATGGTACAGCTTGTTCTTGGGCATTCTCTCCAATCTGAACACAAGTCTGCTTTGAGGGAGAAAATTCTTATCGGGTCCTCTTTGTGGTACATGCATTTTGAATGGAGATGCCTTTGCTTCTGATGTACCACAAACAGTGCCATACTGGGTCAGACCAATGGTCTTCCTCCCCTCTGGGAGGGCAGGGTGGAGTGGAGAGGCTGCAGCAGCTCACACCTGTTCCCCACACGAAGGAGTTGGAGTTTCTGTCTGGTGCAGCACTGAGCTCATGGTATCCAGTGATCGGTGATGAATCTAGGATCTGCTCTTCCAAGTGCAATCACAACAAGGGAAGAGGATGGTCATCTTCTGCTTTAAGGCCATCAGGGTGAAAGGTCACTCAATTCTATACCAAGACCCCTCCTATTCCTCACACCTTCATCCGACCCTGCTCTTGCCTATGTCCCAAGTCATTTTAGAACTGAAATGCATAGATAAAAAGTGATCCTCCATTGGTACCCCAGGTATGGAGTCTGGGGGTGCTCCTCAATGCGCATCTCCACCTGGATGCCCAGGTGACGGCTGTGGTGAGGCACACCTTTTGCCAATTACATCTGGTGAGACGGCTTAGGCCATATGTCTCAGGCTCTGACCTGGCCACCCTCATCCATGCTTTCATCACCTCCAGGTTGGACTATTGTACGTGCTCTACGTGGGGCTACCCATGGTGAAGGCTCGGAAACTGCAGCTGGTGCAAAATGCGGCGGCCCATCTTCTGGTAGGACTGGACCACCGGGAGCATATTACACCAGTGCTCCGCTCTCTGCGCTGGCTGCCGGTGGTTTACCGGGCCCGATTCAAGGCGTTAGGTAGGGCCTAGGCCGTTTAGGGCTTTATAGGCCAAAACATCTGCGGCACCGCCTCACTCCCCGGGTGCTGGATCGACCCCTGCGGTCCTCTGCACCCTGCTCAAGGTCCCCCGAGTCTTCCGGGGGTCCACGCAGGGGAGGGCGTTCTCAGTGGCCGCACCACGGCTGTGGAAACTCCATTCTGGTGGAGGCCTGGTTGGCCCCGGATCTCCCCTCTTTTCGGAGAAGTTGTAAGACCTGGCTGTTCCCCCAGGCAAAATCTATTAAATAAATAAATAAAATAAATAAATATGATGGGGGAGGGCGTGGAGGTTTTTTTTGGGTATGGGGTTATTTTCTTTTCCTCCTTTTAGTTGGTTTAATTGTTGGTTTAATGTTGTTTTACTAATTGTAAGCCGACCCAAGCTGCCTGTGGCAGGAGGGGCGGGGTAGTAAAAGTTTGAAAACAAATAAATAAAATAAATATCCAAATGCATAGATAAAAAGTGATCTGCTGGTAATATACACCCAGTATTCCAGATAGCCCGGCAGCTTTTCGATAATGATCCAGTAACCGTGGAAGTTAACCATCCAACTGGAATACCAGATATTGCCGTTTACTGTGTAACCAAACCAGTCCGGATAGAGGGAAGAGTAAAAAAAAGTTAAACAGTAAATGATAATCTGATTAACTGTTTAACTGCCAGATACTAAACCAGATATCAATTGCTTTCCAACTGGATATCGGATACTGTTATATCCGGCAGGATACCAGATAGTAGCGGTTACTCATTTCAGCTCTAGTCATTGTCTGTGATTGGTCCAAAATGTTGACAGTCGATACCTGTGCTTGTCCTGGTGGTAATACTGAAAATGGGATCGTTGTTTCAAACCCAGATTACACATCTGTCTAACCTGCATATGGGTAAAAACAGACATGACCGTGGCCCACTGTAGCCCGGGACCTACCTGTAAATGTGTGCAGGTGCTGTCAGATGTTGACCTGGGATTGTCCTGGGCTGTGTTGGCGGTTAGACTGGGCTGTGACCTCGGAGATTTGCTGAGATCACAGCCCATGCCTGACTGGGCCAGTGGGCTAGCACGTCTGTTGTGCCCCGGCATACCCCGCCTGGGTGCAACTATGGTTGTGCTTCATTGGCCACCATGGCTGTCTGTCATGGTGGGGCAGGGCACTGGGAGCCCACCTGCATGTATGTTGTGCTTCTGGCCCTACACGGGCCATGTGGGTAACAGAACGGCTCACCAGCCATGGGCACGTCCGTTCAATGTCCTGACCTGACCCAGGCAGGGTCACCCACAATTGTACGCCCCTGGGTAGCCCGGGGAGTGGTGATCCCACCAGCCGCATGTCTGTTTTCACCCTTTTGTCTAGAGAGTCTGTTCTACTTCCAATGTCCTGCCCTTGCTATTTGGGATTGGAAGGAAGCCAAGCTGTTTATCTTGATGTTGCATGGTTACAGAAACGCACACCGTAGTCAGGGAGCATCTTGTTACTTAGTTTTTGCTGCTGGAGACAGAGTTATAGCTGAAGCCTTCCTCCAGGTGGCGCTAGAGTAGCATTTCTCAGTGCAAGTTGGACGTACTGTTTTGAAGCTCCTTAACGGGGTGTAAAAGAGGTTGGGGTTTTGTTCGCAATTGGTCGTGTCCTTTTGCAATATCTGTTACCTGAAGTCAATTGCTTATCGCAGCATGAATTAAATGGCCCTTGATGTATCAGGATTGGTGGAACTCTAGGCTTTTAGAGGAAGCCAGTGTCAACGGTTCTTGCCTTGCAGATATATAATTTCATCAAGGCCCTGTGTGTTACTGCTACAAGTTTCCCTTAAAATGCAGATACAGTCAAAACCGTGACTCTTCACACACAGCAACAGGCCACAGAGCTGAAACAAAACCCGCAAAAATGGGTAACCCTTGTTGAATTTTTGGTACTCAACCTGACCTTCGGTGCCCAATCAATGTCTGGTGGGTTACCTGATGTCCCAATTTTATGACTTCCAGTCCCTTTTATTTTTTTAGTTTTCATCCCAATTTCTCAAGTTTCTGTCCTGATATTTGTTCTTTTCCTGTACTGATTTACCAATCCACCAATGAATAAATGGGTACGTCGATACTAATAAATTCTGGGTTTTTTTTTCAGGTAATCGGGTACCTAATCTGCACTGGGGTAACCCACTGGGTATCGTTCACAGTACCTGAAATTACAGCTATTGCCTTCGGATACGAAGGTACCCCGTTTTAGCTCTCTATACAGATAATAAAGGAAAGGCAAAGAAAATGGGTAACTGTGAAACCTGGGGCAATGAGTATCTAGGTACAGTGTCAGGAGGGAATGGGAAGAATTGATAGGGATGCAGGGTTAGGCTGATGCTGAGATCTTTGCCCAGTGGAGGGCATAAAATGGGATCATGGAGAAAGAGCCACACGATCTCAGTTTTGCTGATGACATGGCTTTATTAAGTGTGTTCTGGGATGGAACAATTCCCCATACGTCCAGGGTAGAGCAGGAAGCAGCAAATCTTGGTCTAGGAAGAACTGCAGATAAAACCTGAAGCCAGGAAACTGTACCATAGAAGCAACGGGGCCTATAGATGGTAAGGCAGAAGGATGGTTTTTTTCTGGGGCATGTGTAAGTGATTATAGCAAAGATATTTACATGGGACTAGGAGAAGCCAATGTGCCCTTTGGACGTATCTTTAACATCTTGAAAAATAGAGACTTCCATCAGCAATTAAAGATTAGATTGTACGGCGTAATAATACTGTTACTGCATGGAGGAATATACTTGACCAATGACAACAGAAGACACACAGACATTGGAGACTGCCTCACATAGACAGCTAAGGAAGATTTTGCATATTTCATGGATGGATAAGATAACGAAAGGGAGATGTCAAATGAGCACTGCAGTAGTTACGGAAGAGAGAAAGAGAAAACTGGGAAAGCCAAGGGAAAACTAGCCGAAGACAATGAAAGCGGATTTTCAGGAGGCTGCTGAAGAGATACTAGACAGCCCCAATGTACTATGGGCACAGGAAGTATTAAGGAAAAGGTTTTCAAACACATGGTATGACCGCCGGTAGGGTCACACTCCATTTGTGGATGGGGCTGTGATCCCGGTTGCTAGCTGACATACTCTGCATTCCTTTGTTGTTTTCTGAAGTTAAGAGAGATTTCAAAATGGAGTGACGCTAGCAAAAAGTTTGGAGACCACCAACCTAAGGGTATACTCCTGGTCCTCTCTGGTAACTGGAGGACCAAGACCTCTATGTGCTTCCCAAAATATAGAACTGCCACCTGTTTCATTAGATGTAAATATTATGGTTAGGGGTCAAATATTAAGAAGCTAGGAGGAGAGGACATTAGAAGGAGACACCAGTCATCCTGCATCCAAGTAGGTGGCTGGACAGATGACTCTTGAGGTGTTTTCCAACTCCAACATTATAGGAGACATTTATACTTATTAGGACAGCATGTAAGGTTCAAATGTATGGTGCCTAGATGCCAGGGCAAGAGGTGCATTAAAGTGTACAGTAAAGAGACCAAACGATCATCCAAAATCTGGGATTTTCCCTCAGATTTAGGTGAGAAGCAAAAGGAGGGGGCTGTCTCCCTTTCTTAGAACAGCCAAGAGCAAGGGTTGTTGGTGAATTTGCAGTCTGTTTCCTGTGGCTGAAGAGGGTTTGGGGTTGTTGGATTTTCGTCTTACTCTTTTTCAATCTCTGGTAATGGATCACCATAGGGCCCCTTCATTCTAGGCTATCCTCTGCTTAAGCACATTCTCCTTGGAACGAGAAAATACACCATACCCCACCCACAACCTCCTTGCAAGTCTGCCGGAAAAGAGAATCCATCAGGGTAAACAGACTCCTTTAATCCCAGGCTAAACAACTTTGTGCATCTTGCTCGGTACAGCAATAACTGTATAGACAATTTGGAATTTGTTTTCTTTGATGTTGAGATGAAACATTTCCTTGTTTAATCCTTTTGCACGTATGTTTGCGTATGGACGGAAGGTGCCCCAAGACCAAGGGCTCAACATTCCATGTGTTGGTCTTGGAGCTTTCCCTTTCTGAACATCCATGAGAAGATCTTTTACTTACATTTTGATCGAATCAAACGCTGTGGAAATTGAGCTGTTCCAGTCAGAAATGAAGCCTATTTCAGTAAAGACATGGTGTGGTACAGCACAGCAAAGCTGGCTTTTACCCACGTCCAATCCAATGGGTTTTTGGAGTAGTTTCTGTAGACCCCTACTAGTTTTACATAAGAACTAAGGGCAAATTCACACGTGCAGCAATTATCTGGATTTTTTAAAACTGGTTCTCAATAGTTCGCTGTTAACAAGTCCTGTTGCATTCACATGCATGCCATACCGTTTTTAAGTACAGCGAAATAATGCATTCAGACCTTCTTGTAGTGCGCGCTTACCCGGCTGCTCAGTGCAGTTCAATTACAGGAAGTGGCCTGTGGGGAGCCAGAAGGTTGCTACTTTGTAAACAACATTCTTTGAGATGGCTCTAAACATTCTCACAACACACAACCTTCCAGCCAACATGGATTTTTTTCCCTTGTATGTTTAGAAAGGGTTGGAAGGAATGGTCATTCTGAAGGGTAGAGTGCTTTTTATACTAGAGAAGCTGAGACCATCATGTGGTCTATTATTTGAATAGGGTGAACATGCACAACCCAGTTATGAGAATGTTCGGAGCCAACTCAAAGAACGTTGCTTGCAAGGTAGCAACCTTCTGCTTTATCTCGCAGTCCGATCAGAGGGGGTGCCCCCTGCTTTCCTGCACGGGACTTCTAGACTGGGGGGGGGATCAGGGAGTAAAGAGGGAGAGCCTGAGGCTGCTGGAAAGAAGCCCCTCGCATAGTGAGGTGCGCTGCTTCTCTCCCTGGTTTCTTTCCGGTATCCCGCTGCTGCTACTGCTGCAGCACTAGGGCAGAGGCAGAGGCAGATGATTGAAAGGGACGGGAAGCATGGAGGGGAAGAACTTTTGGGGGGAGAAGTTGGCTGCAGCCTGCACCCAGCGAGGCAACTACAGGGCTTCAGCTGGTCTCACTGCTTCCGGTAGGGGCAGGAGTAAAACAGCGCACTTGGAAGCATGGTTGCATTCACATCAGAAAAGATTTCACACCAGTTAAAACCAGTACGATGTTGCTTTCACACTGCTGTTAAGTGCAGATTTATTGAAAACAGACAGCAAAAAGGTAGGTTTGAGTAGCTTTGAAAGTCGGATTTCTTTAGTGCGATATTGACCGCATTTAATCGAATTTATGTGTTCAGACATGCATGAAACATTAGTTTTTTTAAAAAATTTGCAAAAATCAGAACGTCTGAATCCCCCCTAAGGCTGAAATGAGATTTTTCCAAAACAGGAAATCTCGTTGAAATCGCAGTTCTCAATACCATCTCGGGCGAATCGAGAACTTCTCAGTTCTTCACAATGTCTTGATTGAGATTTTGATTCTCCATTTACCGTTTACCTCATTGCTGCGGATACTTTTTTTTACTTCCGGGTTTGTTGTTTCCACATTTCTGAGCCAATCCGTGTGTAAATAGCCCACTCCTTAACCTCCCCCAGTGCCCCTTAACTTTCACTCCAGTGCCTCCAATCAGAATTATTGTTCTGTGTTGTTCCCTTTGTTTTGACCAATCTGCAACTGGATTGCAGATTTGTAAATGAATTTGGTACGCAGTTGCAGATTGGTCAAAGCAAAGCGAACAATATAGAACAACAATTCTGGTTGGAGACACTGGAGTGGAGGTTAAGGAGTGGGTTATTTGCACAGTGAGTGGTTCAGAAACGCGGAAACAACAAACCCAGAAGTAAAACGGTACCTTCGGCAATGCAGTAAGCAATAAATGAATGGTACATAGTAAATGGTAAGTGGAAAGTTTGCAGTGGTATTTCTCAATATTATGAGAATCAAGAAATCGCACCAGTATCAGAAAACAGTCAAGAAATCAATCCCAGTTCCCCATATGGTGAAATCTCTTGTGAGTAAAAAGATTTGATGCTCGTTCAGCCCTAATACGAACATAAATACCATACTGATGGACCATGAAAAAAGCTAGCTGACTGTGAAGACCAGCCCTGCCCTGGGAACTCTGATTGGAGAGGAATAGCAAGAAAGAAGATGTTCACCTCTGCACCCCGCCCCCCCAATGTAGCAGTGCAGGCTAGGGGGGAGCCTAGCCCTTTAAGAACGTTAGCACCAGCCAGAGTTAATGCCAGCAGGACAAGCACATGTAGGTTCTGCGGCAGCACAGGACAGCGCCCTAATGGACCACAACTGGGCTAGCCCTCTTGGCTGGGCTAACAAGGGGACTGATTGAGGCCAGCTGAGCTGGGCATGGCTGAGGCTAGCCCAGAAGCTGAGCCCAGAGAGAAGGGAGAAGAACTAGTAGGGGACAGGAGGGTGGAAGCCCTGTCTGCCAAGGGCTCCAGCCAGGGAGAACTCTGCCTCAAAGCTGACAGGTCAGCAGGGGATGTGCCTGGGCAGCAAAGCCGTAGGGCAAGGCACTGAGAGAGAAGACACATGGGATGCAGGCGTTTAGGGGGGGAGCTCTGCTTGGGGCTTAGGCAGCCACGGAGTGAGGGTTGGAGAGGACAGAGGCAGGAGCTGGGAGGCCGCCGGTAGAGAGAGACGATTGCTACCGAACAGCTGCAGGGACTCGGGAGAGTATAGGAGTGGGGGTGCTTGACCGCGGTAGGAGAGCCAGGCCAGTAAATGGCCCGAATTACAGGGGGACAGAGACCCTTGCCCCCCCACCTTTTTGATGCCCCCCCTTATCTACTGGCTTTAGAAGGCTGGGGGGGGGGCATGATTTCATTGATGGGCCCCACCACCACCTTTTTCCTTAGAATTTTCACCCTGGTGCTGACGACTGGGGTGGGTCCTCCAAGCCGGGGCTGCGGGTCCCTGATGTGACAGGACTAGGGCTCCGAGGGGGTGAGGGAGTGTAGGTCCCAGTTGGGGAGCTGGGAGGATCCTGGGAGTAATGTCCTGCTACAGCCAGGGACCCCTGAGGCAGCCTAAACCACACTCCTTCCCCAGAAAGGGGTGGGGGGCCGCAGGGGAGTCTGAACAATGTTAGCGCCTGCTCTGGTGGAGGCTCGTGGCCAGAAAAGCACAAGGCCCAGATGCTCCAGGGCCAGGAAGGAGCCAACGACAGCCCAGGGAAATGTGTGGAGGGAGTGATCTACCCCCAGAAGGGGCCAACAACCGAGGGTGAGAACTGGACCCCTCGGACGGAGGCCTGAGTGGGGCAGGGGGACTACTGGTTCGCTGGATGCTAATTCCCTGAGATAACACCAGTGACCAGCCATGGGGACATCCCCAACTGACACAGGAAGTCAGCGAGTCCGGAGACCCCTTCCCAGGAACGCTACACTGCTACCCCCCACCCCAAGTCCTCATCCGTAATTCCCAACTTTTCCAGTGGAAAAGGCCCCACCCACAGCCAATAAGCTCCACCCCATCACGCGCTTACAAGCGCAACCCTCTCCCAACATTCCAAGGGCGTAAAGTAGGGCAGGCGCCAGGCGCCACTGCTTCTCAGTCCATCCTCTCCCCATTGGCCTCTCCAGGGGCTTTTCCTGGGAGGCCACCAGGGAAAGGGGGCCCAAGGCTTGCGTACCGGATTCCTTTTGTCTCCGTTTCCTGAAAGAGAGGGACTTTGACCTCTGAAAGCGGGACAGTGGAATTCAGCACCCAGATAAGTTAGACTCTCCCTCCTAAATAGGGACGGTTGCGAGGTATGCGGATGAGTTTGAGTACTCAAAGGAGGTCCCTGGGCCCAGCAATCTTGGTGCTATTTCGAGGAGGAGCTTGCAAAGGGTGCTGGTGGAGAGACGGCGGAGCCTGTGGCTTGTTGGGGAGCTGTCCCAGGCCTAGTCTTGATGTAAATATTTAGCTATGGATTAGCACTGGGGGTCTGGACCAGAGATTAGGAGGCGCTGACCTAAGCTGGCCTTCCTTTTGGTTTTTCCAAATGCTTTGAGCGTTAGTCCTGTTGTCCTGGCTAATGTCGGCAATGCGACTGCTGCTTGGTAAGAACGAGACAAGCAAAACACGCACCGTCGGAGAGCGAAATGACTTCAACAGAGCGGAGGCAGAAGGGAGAGGTTAGTGTACATCCAGTGCGGCTCCAGTTGTGACTGTCCCCTTAAGAGCATGACACAAAGGCTTTGGGGGGGAGAAAGGAGAAATTTGGTTAGTGTCCAAGTTAACCCTTCGCATGCTGGCATTTTCCAGGCAGAGCGCCAAATGAATGCTCCGGAAGATGTGTAGACCATATGTTTGCAGTCTCTAAAGGGTTATTAACTTTGCAATAATGGCCCCAAAACTTGGCTTCCCCGGTTGTGTGTTTTAAAATTGCAAAGAATAAAACACGAGCTCCAGCGGGGGGTGGAGTGTGTGTGTGTGTTGTTTCCTAGAAACCACAAGGCCGCTCCAGCTTGATCTCCCTGTGGAGGGACCAAACTTTTAGGCCCGGGAATGGGGACACCTGCCCCAAGCCACCTCTTTTTGTTAGACGACCCTGAAACATCCACGAGGTTTGGCTAAATAGGAAAATCAGACTCTCTCATGAGCATGACTTAGCAAAACCTAAGACAGTTTTCTTTGGCACCAAGAGAGAGCTTGTTCTTCAAGTCCAACGCCAGCATATGGTGTGAGAGACAAGCATGGTGCCCATTGACAAAAGCTCTTGATATGACATGGGCTTCATCCCTGGCTGTTGCTTTCCTAGCTTTCTAAATCTGAGCTGGTTTCTGCAACAGCTGCCTGGGCTACTCTCTAATCCCCCCCCCCCAGCGATTGACCATAGCCAGTCTAACAGTGAGGCAGCCTGCATGGGGCTAATGCAGCCTAGTGCGGTGCTTCTCACACTGAGGTGGGGTGGGATGCAGAAAGTATTTGGGGGAGGGATGCGAGAAGGGCCACAGCTAGCAAACACCCAGCTCCTGTCTCACTCAGCTAGGGGGAATTTCCAAAATGACAGAGTAACGGGGGTAATTCCGGAGGCTAGGAAGGGGAAGAGGGAGCAAGATGCATGTGTGGGGGGTGGAAAAAGGGCTCATCATCACCGACAAGAGAACGGGGATGTTGCTTGAAGCACTTTAGAACCACTGGCATTGGACTTGGACCTGGAAAACCAGGCTTCAAATCCCATCTGGAACTCAGGCCACTTTCAGACATTCCTCCCCTCAGCCCGGCGTGCGTATTCTGGTTGTGGGATGGCGGGGGGAGGAATGCGCAGCCAGACTATGCGCAGGGATCGGACAGTCTGAAAGCCCCCTGCACGGCTTTGCTGGCAGACATGCGCATGGATGCAGTGCAGGAAATCGAGCTCTGCATCCATGCGCGTCTCTGCTGGCAAAGCCGCG
>QEPC01012846.1:2871551-2885947 GCA_003113815.1 Sphenodon punctatus
GGGGGGGGGGGGGGGGCGTGGGCATGTCTGAACGTGGCCTCCGAGAGTTTGTTACTGATGTGTGAGATCTTGGTGGGAAAGGCAACAGAGAAATGAATAAGGAAGAAAAGATCAGGTTCTTCTACCTAACAGCTACAGGAGACATGGCTTTGGGGAAGACATTGGGAGGGGGGGACCAGGGCATATAGGAAGCAACACCCCCCCCCACCCCGCCTTAAGGATGAATTTGTATAACATCAGCTTCCAGCCACTGGCTCTTGCTAGGCCTATGTCTGCCGGAGCAAAGAGCCTAGTATTATCAAACAATCATTATCATTCCTATAGCACTTTTGGTGTTCAAAGTGCTTTACCATTCTTATCTAGCTCACCCTCAGAACAGCCCTGGGAGGCAGGTCATTGTGATTCCCATTTGGGGAACTGAGGCAGAGAGGAAGAGTGACTTGCCCAGGGCCAATCATTGAGTTGGACCTGGTCTACCAGGTCCTAGTCCAGCACGTTATCCACTAGGTTACACTGGTTCTCAATCGGGCGGGGTGTGTGGGGGAAGGGTTTTGTCTCCCTTTAGCATGGAATCCTACCTCTGGAAGGGACCGTGAAGGCCACTGAGTCCAGCCTCATGCTTGGTTCTGGATCTGCCATACCTAGATCATCCTAGACATAGGATCATCCCACCTCTTCCTAAAAACCTCAAAATTGGAGAATCCACAGCTTCTTTGGGGAGCCTCTTCCGTTGCCGGACTGCCCTTAAGTCAGGAATTTGTGTGTTAACAATCGAGACAATACCCACACCATGTGGGTGTCCACCTGCTTGTTTATTAGGTGTCCACCCCCACCACCCACCTGACATGCAGCTCCCATTCACGGCAAGGTCTCGGAGCAAGCGGGGCCCACCGTGCAGGCAGATGTGTGCCGGTGTTTCCGCGTCCCCTCGGTTATGCGGTGGGGAAGAACGCCGGCCCATGCATTAGGTTTGCCGTGCTAAATGTGTGAGGCAGAGACTGCCTGTTTATTGGCTGAACATGCTAAATGTGGGAGCTGCACAGACTGAACCCGAACTGCACCAGGGCTATTGTCTTGTTCGTTAACACCCTAAATCGTCCTTGCTGCAGCTTGTATCCATTGCCTCTTAAGAATGGGGTGCCCCAAACTGAATGCGGTACTCCAGGTGGGTCCTAACCAGACTGGCACAATGATGACCTGTGTGTTCTCCTTAGGATACTCTAGTCTACAGCCCAGGAAAGGGAACTTCTGTGCCACATTTGGTTTCAGAGTCTATGCATCTGCGGAGCTTTTTCAGAGGCAGAAGACAAGCCTACTTTTAGTTCTGGAGGTCTCTAGTTCAGTCCCTAATGTGGGAAGTCAAGATGATGGTGATCACATAACCCGTTCAGGGCTTGTCTATGATGCCTTCACCCTAACGTTACCCACTTCTCATTTGTCAGTGTTCACTAGGGGACTCCAGGCGAATTATCGGTTACCGGTTTTATCGGTATTGGATGAATCCATTATCGGGTTTCTCAGTATCGTTATATAGTTTTTTTAACATTGCCAATTTCTCGGATCTTTAACATTGCGGTCATTGAAATAAATGGCATCGTGTTAAAAATCCGAGAGAAACCGGCAATGTTAAAAAACCGATATACCGATATCGATAATTATCGGTATTATCTGATTAATCCGATATCAATAATTATTGGTATTATCGGATTAATCCAATACTGATGTTCCCATCCCTAGTGTTCACCCCCTTCCCATCGTTGGTTACAAAATTTTATATAAAAAACAACCACCCAATCCATTTTACTAAATCCGTCCCCACTTGTATGTACATCGAAGCCATCAGTGATGTCAGGACATGTCTGGACTTTTTTTTTTTTTTTTTTAAAGGGTAGCTGCTGCAGTAAAAACCTGCAAGAGTAATTCACACTTTTTTTTTGATGGGTCTTGCTTTGAATTCGTCTAAGATGTCAGCCACAAAGAGGTGGGGGTTTTTTGCTTCAAAAAACACCAGAAGCTTGGAATGTGGGATGCATACCTCACTCAGACACCGGCTGCAGTTTTAAGGTGGGTAATATTTGGTTCTCCGCTGGTTTTTAAGGACCCAATTCAACTCAGGCTTGGTCTAAAATCATGGAAATCAATAGGCATCTTTCCACTGATGCCTGAACCCCAGAGCTCACAGGTTCTCAAGCTATGGGTCCTGACTCCGAATTGGGTCATGCCGTCTCTGTATGCAGCTACGATTCTGAATGATATAACAATTTTATTTCCATAGCGCTCCCTCACCAAACGGTGCTCGGAGCCCTTCACAAAGACCATACCATAAAATACAGTAAAACAATGGAAAATCCAGTTCAAAGTAATTTAAACGGGGAAGGGAGAGAGCAAGGACAGAATATGCAAAGGAGAGACTTCAAATGCCTTTGGTGTTGGCTGGGGGTTGTATGGTTGAACAGAAGTTTCAAAAAGAGGTCACAGAGGCAAAAAGTTTGGAAACTGCTGCTGCCATAGTGACCTCAACTCCAGGGCTGGCCTGAGAATTTGTCAGGGACAGGGGAAAAATAAAATCCAGGCTCCCCATGGCCGTGCCCTCCATAACTCCACCCCTTTAAGAATCGGCAGCCTGGGGTTTGCTTATAAAAACAATAATAATAAATTGATTTTTATAGCACCCTCCCTCCCAAATTTCACTTGGAATGCGTCACAAGCATATGATAAAACAACATAAAAAATAAACTCAAAATCCGGTTAAAAACAATTGAAACGGGGGAAGGCAAAGAGAGAGGAGAAAACACTCAGGGGAACCGGCAGTGTATCCAAAGAGCACCTGGAGAATATGGAAGGGGGTGTTTTTAAATGAGCTGCGCTCAGGAGTGGGTGGGTGTCCACTGAAGTGTCGTGGCTCTGGGGCCTCCATGCACGGGACATGGCCGGCTCCTGGCATGGAGGCAGCCACCCTGACCCACATGGATCTTTCAACCGTGCTCCTTGCATGACTACAGGTGGCGGCTGTGTGGGTCATGTGAGCGCACCTCCCGCCACGCCACGGTCACATGAGCCGTTGGATGCGTGGACGGCGGGGAGGGGGAGCATGCGTGGACGTGTCTCGTTTAAAAACACCCTAAGTCTTCAGATGCTTGTGAAGGCGAGGAAGGAGGAGCTGAGACGGACATCTGGTGGCAGTGAGTTCCAGGGCCCGCCGCAGCAAAGATCTCATTGCCCTTTGACTTAAGACGCGATGGCAGGATCACCAGGCAGCAAGTGGATTCTGAGCACCGACAGCTGCCAGGGCAAGGTTCCAGGAGCAGGTCTCACATATAACCTGGGCCTGTACCGTTCTGGGCCCTAAAAACTAGCGGCGCAATCTTCAATCCAATCTGCCGCACTCTAGGCAGCCAACGCGGAGAACGCAGGGCAGGCCTAATAAGATCATGGCTGCCCAAACCCCAGGAAGCAGCCGCACTCCTGCATTCTGAACAAGCTGCAAGCGCCGCTGGAATCCCATAGAAGAGAGAGTGGCAAAAATCAAGCCAGGGCACAGGTCGCGGTAGCAAGGTCAGCCTGGGATCCATAAGGATGTAGATGACGCAAATTGTGTAGCTGAATAAAGCATCTCCCATCCCTGATGTTTCGTGGGTAGAGCCTGGTCGAACAGGCCATCCACATTCTTTACCCGGTCCGCCACTTCCCCCTCAATGTGCGGGGCCCAAGGGAGAGGGCGGCATCCTCATATCAGCCGCCCCTCCACACCAGCATTACCCCGGTCTTCCCTGGATTGAGTGTGAGGTAGCTCCAACGCATGCAGCTGCCTACGTTGTTCAGAAGGGTCATGTTGTTTTCACAGATATGCACGTGCACACACAGGCTTTCCCATGTGTGCATACACACACACACAAGCTTCCTCTATCCCTTTCACTCCCCCCCCCCGCCCCAGCGCTCCATATAACACACACACAAGCTCTCGCTCTCTCACACACACGTCCCTCTGGCCGGGGGGATTCAAGGATCCGTGATTTACTGTGAGGGAAGGGGGACGGGTCCCACAGGAAGCAGCCACCCAGGGGCTGAGATTCACAGGTAAAGAGAAGAGACCGCAGGTAAGGGGCCTCGGGAGTGCTGGCTGGGAGGCTCCCAGAAGTGGCATCCTGGGAAAATTCCCTGGACCACGTCCCCTACTGGCCTTGCTTATGGACTGGCCTGTTCCAATTGTTCTCTATAAGAGCTGACGGCAAGGGCACCAGGAGGAGAGGCAGGGGCATGCGTGCAGTTGCACCCCTCTGGCTCCTGAATGGCCGCACCCCATCTGAATCCTTCAGGTGGGTGGGGCAGGACCACATTGGAAACAGGTGGGAACAAAGGGGTTTTCCTGCTGCTTTTGGATGTGGCCACACCCCTTTCCAAACACTGCGATGTCATGATGACACTCAGAAGGGGGCGTGGCCATGTTGGAAAGGGGTAGACCACAGGGGGTTCCAACCCCTTCCTGTTGAAACCATGCCCCTTTCATGAGCACTGTCATGTGATACTGAAAAGGGGGCATGGCCATGTCAAAGGGGCGGGGCCAAGGAGGGCTCTTGCACCTCCCATGCTCCTGAATTTAATTTTGACAGCTCCCCTAGATGAGGGTGGTAGACTTTTCTTGGAACTCATCCGCATTGTGCTGACGCCTCCTGGAAATCACAGAAAGATGTTTTTTGGGGGGGAGGGAATTCTCCCATCTCTCTCATTTCTGCTGTTTCTTCCCCCAGATTCTTTATTATTTATGTGACTACGAAAGGCCTTTGTTTCTCCGACGTTTTTTTTGCCCCACTCCTGTTCTAGTGCTGCTTGCGGTCGTGGAATCCTTTCTCTGGCACATCACCTAGAGAACATCAAGGATTTGATCCTCAAAGGGCTAAGCCACAGAAGCACAAGCCCTGGGCATTTTAGCGGGGTGCAGGTTTTGAGGACTGGAGCCTAATTTCAGACTGAAAGCAAACGGCGGAAATTCAGGATCAGATTTTTTTTATTTGTTTAAAGGGACTCCTCCCCCCCCCCCTAAGTAAACACACAGGATTCTATCTGTTAATTAGCGGGTGGGAAGTTCAGATTCCGATTAATCTGGAACGGGCTGTTATGGATTAATCCATAGGCGCTGCAACAGGCCTGTTTCGGTTCACTTCTAAAAACAAAAAAATTATTATGCACCTACGCAAAATGTGTCATTTTGCACATACCTGACCTTTTCTAAAATGGTGACGGAGGCATTGTTGCCACCATTTTGAAAAAGGGAAGCTGGCCTGCAGATGCACAGTGGCCATTTCTCACAGGCGCAGACTGGTTGCCCTTTTCCAAAATGGCGGTGATGTTGCTGCCACCGTTTTGGTAAAGGTCATGCATGCGCAGAATGGTCTGGTGGCCGTTTTGCACATGTGCAGTAATTTTTTTAATTATTTATTGGATTTTAACAAGGATCCATAATACCAATCCGTAATTAAATCCAATAATCAAGGGGAAACTAATTGGAAAAGAAATGAAATAGTTTTCCACCCAAAAGACCAACCCTACTGTTAATCAAAGGAATGAAAATACAAGGGGGGGGAAAGTGGCTTAGAAGTAGAACACTTTCCCCATAAAACTCTATTATGAATTGGCACAGGGCTCACCCTTCCCTCTTGCAAATTCACTATGTTTTCTTTTAATCTGGGTATGTTTCGTTCCGTAGTAGTGCATTCACACAACCATTGATTTCCCTGTACTTCAATGGTACCTCCACAATCCCACCTTCCCTTTGGCATTTCCCAGAATGCAAAGGGCATAGAGGAATGTCCTTGTGATATCCCTGCATACAATGTTCTGGAAGTAACATGGAGTGAAAAAGAGAGGCTTTGCTGCAGGGCTTTCTGGCCACAGCTCTATGGTCACTTGGAAGTAGGAAGTGACAAACAGGAAATGATGTATTGGGGATAGAAACTTGCTCCAGGTTAATTAAATCACACACACCATTGCTACTTGCTTGAGTCAGATACTTGTAAGCTGATCCTTTGCATTGAGCAGCAGAGAACAAGGGAGCCGCCAGGAATTGATCAAATGATTTCACATGAAACTGAGAATGTAGGTTTGTGTAACTACTCATTCTAGTTGAACAGGAGGGGGGACAGAATAGAACCCCGCGGGACTCCACGCGCGAGGTCCCGAGGAGATGAAGTATACTCCCCAAGAACCACATGCTGAGTTCTCCCGGTCAGGAATGAGTGGAACCATTCAAGAACAGTCCCACCCACTCTGGCCTGGTCCCGCAGCCGGGCCACCAACATCTTGTGGTCAATGGTATCAAATGCTGCTGACAGATGTAATACAATTAAAAGAGACAATCTGCCCTGATCTAATTCACGGCGCAGGTCGTCAACCAAAGCCACAAGTGCAGTCTCTGTGCCAAACCCAGGACGAAAGCCAGACTGCGGCGGATCAAGAAAACTGACCGAATCCAGATGCCCCTGAGGCTGCTGAGCCACCACCCGTTCAATAACCTTCCCTAAAAAGGGAAGGTTAGAGACTGGCCGATAACTGGTAGGGGAGTCAATGTCAAGAGATGGTTTCTTGAGCAGAGGCCGCACCACTGCCTCTTTGAGGAGGCTAGGCACTCTGCCCTCCATAAGGACTACCCCCGCCACCAACAGCCCTAGTGTCTCCTGGCAGGCCTTGACCAGCTAGGATGGACATGAATCTAATTCACAACAAGTGGCCCTAACCGTCCCAAGGACATCCGCTGCATCAGCGGGCGACACCCACTGAAATTGATCCCATGAAAACAGACAAGGTGGGGCCTCTACTGCCTCAGGTTCACCCACTGTTGTAAGTGCAGCATCGAAGCTGTGGTGAATCCGAGTGACTTTATTCATGAAAAGGTCAACAAACATGTCACAGCGGGCACTGGAAAATTCCACTTCCAGGTGGAGGGAGGCCAGACCGACCAGCCTCTGCACCACCCGGAAAAGCTCAGCTGGACATGACTTGGCAGATACTATGAGGGTAGCAAAGAACTCTTTCTTTGCTGCCTGTACAGCCACCGCATAAGCTTTTAAACTAGCTTTATGCTGCAGTCAGTTGGCTTCAGCACGAGTACGGCGCCACCATCGCTCCAACCGCCGACCCTCCTGCTTCATCCGGTGTAGGTCCTCTGTGAACCAAGAGGTGGTTCACATTGTCCGGGCTAGCCCTGCACAATGTATTTTTCATAAATGTCCTCTTTTAAAGGGGAGGCATGGAAATCCTAGGTAGATGGTTCTGTTCTTATTTTATCTTACCAGCAGATCACAGCGAGTGGTTCTAGCGGATTGGACTTTGTCCTCTGGGGTTCTCTTGTGTGGTGTCCTGCAGGGTTCGAGTCTATCCCCTCTCCTGTTTAATGTGTATGCGAAGCTGCTTGGGGAAGTCATACGCAGCCGGGGAGTTAGTTGTTATCAACACATGGACAACACACAGCTGTATTTCTCATTTTCATCCAACCCAGGCCCTGCTGTCTCCTATCTCGGTGTTTGGCTGCTGTGGGGGATTGGATGAGGTTGAGCCGACTGAAACTCAATTCCGATAAGACGGAGGTGATGTTGATTGGTGGGTTGGTGATGTGGGATAGGGGAACACTCCTATTATTGGGGGTCTTCGCCCTCCTTTGGTTCCATCTGTCCGGAGCCTGGGGGATGCTCCCGGACTCGCAGCTGTGCTTTGAACCTTCAGGTGTTGGCTGTGGCCAGGGGTGCCTTTTGCCAATTACATCTGGTGAGGAGGCTCTGCCCATATATCTCAGACTCGGATCCATGCATTTGTCACCTCGAGACTAGACTATTGCAACGCGCTCTATGTGGGGCTGCCCCTCATGACGGTCCAGAAGTTGCAGCTGGTGCAGAATGCTGCGGTCCATCTCTTGACTGGGGTGGGCCGCTGGGAGCACATCACACCGGTGCTCTGAGCGTTGCACTGCCTGCCCATTGTCTTCCAGGCCCCATTCAAGGGGCTGGTTTTGACCTTTAAGGCCCTAAACAGTCTGGGTTCTGCTTACCTGAAAGATTGTCTCTCCCTGGGATCCCCTGCGGTCGTCCCGGAGCATCCTCCTGGCGGTCCCATGCTTCCGGTGGGTCTGGATTGGCAGGCGGGCATTCTCGGCAGCCGCACCATTGCTTTGGAATGCCCTCCCAGTGGAGGTTCGCCTCAGCGCAGGTTTCCTCACCTTCTGACGTAGCCTGCAAGACCTGGCTCTTCTGTCAGGTGTTTGACGGGAAGAAGAGGGAGGGTGGGATGGGTTAGGGGAAGGGGGCTGAATTTTTTTTTACTGGTCATAAATTTTTAGCTCTGTTTTTATGGTTTTTTTACTTTTCGATATTTATACTGATGTATTTATTTTGGTATTGTGACTATTCGTGTTGTGCGAGAGAGGTGGGATAGAAGCTGGATTATATTATTATTATTATTATTTATTATTTAATAATAATATTAATAACAACAACATAAGAAGGTGAGAAATGTTAGTGACACTTAAAAAGTAGGAATAAAGGGCGAGCTTTTAGAGCGGATCCAAATTATTTACAAACAACCTCGGGCTCATTTGTTGCTTAACGGCAAATTTTTTTAAAAATTCAACCTTGGCAGAGGCACCCATCAGGGTTGCCCCCATCTCCTATTTTATTTAATTTAGAGTCCCTTGCTGCGGCAGTCAGAAAGAACAAAAACATATATGGTGTGACGGTGGGCAAAACTCCACATAAATTGGCTTCTTACGTTGATGATATGATGATTTTTTATCTCCGAACCAAAAGAGTCAACTCAGGTATTGCTTAGCCTATTAGAACGATTTAGTAAAACCTCTGTGTATAAAATAAACGGTGATAAGTTGCACATGCTTTTTTTGAATCATCATACCCAGGGATGAATTGCCATTACTCAACCCTTTTAAATTGGAAAAATATAGTCTTAAATATCTCGGCATTGCCATAACGAAAAATCTCAAAAATTTATATAAAGAAAATTTTCTTCCACTGAAGAACTCAGGAACAATAGTGGGACAGATGCCAAATTTCATGGCTTGGCAGAATAAATCTTATTAAAATGATGATGCTCCCTAAGTTACTCTATGTAATTCTAGCCGTGCTGCTTGAGATCCCTGATTTCTATGACAGTTGTAATAAAGTTTTCTCTACTTTTATTTGAAAAACAAAAAAACCCAACTCAAACCCAGGATCAGACGCAGTAATAAGATTATGGACAAAGAGTCCGGTGGAGATAGTCTGCCTAACATTAAGTGAAATCATTGGGCTTCAATTTTAAGAATGATTAAATCATGGTTTACAAGGGCTGCAGGTCCCGCCTGGGTCAACATGGAGCAACGGAGTTTACAGTTAGAGAGTTTTAGGAAAACCCTGGTGGAAGGTTCCAAGTTTGATTCTGCTCAGATGAAGGAACATCCTTTTGCATGGATGCGGAATTTTGGCAAAAATATGGAAATATAGAAACGAAATCTTGGATATTATCCTTCCTTTTTAGCCTACTATGGGAATTTTTCCAGACTATAAACTAATTGAGGAATGAGTAAACGCTTGCCAGCAATTGAGATTAGCTGCAATCCACACGATTGTTCGGTCGTGGAAGTCGGAGAAGGGTCCCTCTATTAAACGAATAGATTGGCTGGTTGTGCTTTACCACCTCGGTGGGGAGAATAGCGGCTGATCTTCAAGACAAATTAGAACAATTCTATGCGATCTGGAATCCGATATGGGCCATTATTGCCAAATCCAGGGACATCAATCAGAGCAATAGGAATATTTACCTTGACTCTAATAGGGCCTAAGTGATTTGAAAACCCCAATATACCCGTACTTCCAATCTGTTATTTTTAATTTCTTGCCTTTGCTATGTTTGTGTTATGGCTATTCTTGGCTGTCTTGTTAGATGTATAGTCTAGTATCTCTAACAGTTCTTTGCACACGGCCTTTGGGGCTGCCAATTGCGTGCATAAATATTGTTTCTTGTTGTATTGGCTATGCATATTGTTATCAATAAAGTTTATATATAGATACTTTTTTAAAATAAAAGAAGTGTGCTTAGGATGGAGGAAGAAAGTGGAGGGTCCAAACCATGGATCCATCTCATGGATCCACCCCCTGTCCTTGAGTGCATGGCCTCATTCGCACCCACCCCTTCTTGGAACTCAAGTCTTTCAGGGCTTGAGGCTTTGGGACTCGGGCCAGGGCCAAGAATTGGACAGAGCCCAAGTGAAAAACAATCAAGGACCAAATTTGACCCACGGCGAGGCTGAGGTTCCCCACCTCTGCCGTAGGGATCCGTGAGTTTATAAACCTTCGAAATGGTGGAAGGCTGAATGGTTTGGGGGAGCTGGTCAAATCTTTTCCCTCTTATCATCCGGCACCAACTCCTTATCTCCACTTTCAAGGCTCCTTCACAGCTTTGCTTCTCCCAATCGTTCTTCCATCCTCTCCCACTAAGCTTCCACCTGGGAACTTGGCTCCTCCTCCTCCTCTCTCACCGCCCTGGCTTGCCTGAAGTTCCTGTCCCCTCAACCATCTTCGCCCCTTCCCCTGTGCTGCCCTGTATGCATGGACCTCCCACTCTGAACGCATTCACTCTGGCTCCCTGCTTTGTGATCTTCCGATCCCTAGCACTTCCATCAGACTCTCCCTTGCACCTCATCCTCACTCGCTCACTGCTGGGCCTTCGTTTGGGGTTTCCTTCTCTCCGTGTAACCTAATTAAGCGTGTGGACCTGTAACTTCATGAACATATCCCTGTCCTCTCCCTATGTTCCCCTCTCCCTTGCCCAGCCTTGATTGTAACCTCCCTGGGGCAGGGAACTAATTGATTCAGTACGAAGCATGTTGTTGGTGCACCATATAAATTAGCAATAATGAGCTTTCCACCTCTACAATCTGACTGCTTAGTGAGTGCAGAATAAATTGGTCGCAGCCCAGTTCTTAGTGGCCAGATGTCAAACGGAAAGACAACACTAACAACCACCCCACACTTGGCACCAAGGCGTGTGACGCTGTGAGCCTTTGCACAGAAGCTTAAGGCTGAGCCACCTAGGAAACAGGCAGGCAGAGTGCTCCGAGGACTGAGCTGTGAAGCATTCCCCTCCCACAGAGGAGGCTCTTCCACACGGATTTATTGGGAAGAGGGGACGAGGAAAGTTTGCACGAGGTGCTGTCAGTGGTGAGCGTTGCACACTAGGGTGTGAGCTTCTAGCACCGTCCATCTGACACTTCATTTAGCAGGACTGTAGATTCATGCTGTTTTCACGGCGCTGACTGGCAGAAATTCTAGCATGCCACAATTTCCGCTGTTGGGTTCCCAAGTAAATAGGATTTAAAAAAAGAAAAGCCTCACACTTGCACAAGTTTCAGGAGCTGCTCGCCCCCTAGGTAAAGAAATGCATGTGCGCGTGTACTTGCAACACAGAAGTTGGAAGTTGGCAACGTCCCCTTGGGTGTGGGGTGGAGACGGAAGCCTCTCTACGATATTTTTCCAACGTACCTTTCCAAGAAGTCTTGGAATTTTGCACCCTCCGTTACAGCCGACGCTGGGATCCTGCTCTGTTTTTAGCCACAGACTGGAATCTCTGCAGTGGGAAAGTTTTGCTTTCTCTTTTTTTAAAAAAAAAAGAAGAAAAAATAAATAATATTTTTAAAAATCACCAATATGGAATTTGAAAACTTCCTTAAAGCTGGGAATCAGATCGGAGTGACTGGGAGCCTTCTTTGCTAGCTGCAAAAATGCTTGGTGCATGCAAGCTGGCAATCGGAGCTTCACCCATCCTGAGCATCATAATCCCAAAGCTCCAGAGCCAGGTAAAACTCACCTGCCAGAAGCGCGCTGCAAAGAGGGCAGGTTGGACCTCACTCCCTAGCGCCACCTGGCGGAAGAGCCCCCTCCCTGCCCCCAAACCACGTGTAACACCCCCCCCCCCACCCTTCCCTTTACAACTCAGCTATTTACCCTGGTGTTTTAATCACGGCGGCCAATGGGGGAGCAAGAGGTAAAGGCGAGCTCCAATCACCACCTGGGGCTGAGAAGGGGGCGGTGGGGCCGGGCTTTCACCGCCTTGGGTTTGTCCCCAGCGCTAATTAATTTTTCCAAAGACTGGGAGGGCTTCGCTGCAGCTCGGGCTCTTGCTGCTGCCGCTGCTGCCACCGTCAGCCCTTCGCCTCCTCCTCCTCCGCAACCGCTGGGGCCCGGGCGCTGCAATAAAATGTTCGAAGGCTCCTTCCTGCCTCATTTCGTGCCCTTCTTGCTGCTTTGGGGGCTGGACGCCAGCAGCGCAGGTAGCTCGTTTCTCTCTCGCTCCTGCCCTCCCCAAGAGATCGGACAGCCCCAGTGCCGGGAGCCTGGGATTGGAACTGCCCTTGTCGCCTGCCCCCGGGGCAGGGAGATGCATGCCCCAGAGACCCCCCCCTCCTGTCGCCTGCCCCCGGGGCAGGGAGATGCATGCCCCAGAGCCACCGCTCCTGTCGCCTGCCCCCGGGGCAGGGAGATGCATGCCCCAGAACCACCGCTCCTGTCGCCTGCCCCCGGGGCAGGGAGATGCATGCCCCAGAGCCACCGCTCCTGTCGCCTGCCCCCGGGGCAGGGAGATGCATGCCCCAGAGCCACCGCTCCTGTCGCCTGCCCCCGGGGCAGGGAGATGCATGCCCCAGAACCACCGCTCCTGTCGCCTGCCCCCGGGGCAGGGAGATGCATGCCCCAGAGCCCCCGCTCCTGTCGCCTGCCCCCGGGGCAGGGAGATGCATGCCCCAGAGCCCCACCCCCCTGCTGTCGCCTGCCCCCGGGGCAGGGAGATGCATGTCCCAGAGCCTCCCGCCTGCCCCCGGGGCAGGGAGATGCATGTCCCAGAGCCCCTTTGTTGCATGCTCCCCCTGGGGCCCCCCCCCCCACCTTCTGCAAAGAGATCCATTTCCCCCCGGCTTTTGTTTTCTTTTCCTGTTCTGCTGCTGCTGCTGCTGTAACGCTTCATGTGGAAAGCTGCTGACTGTCCTTGGCTTCAGCTTTAACTTGCTCTGCTCTCGCCACCCCCCACTTCTCTCCCTGCGGATTTTTGATTTGGGGTTGGTGAAATGCGATGCGAGTGCCCGGGCTATGCGGGTCTCTGTCCGTCTACACAGACAAGGCGCTCGAGCATTTTGCTTGCCCCCCGCCCCCTCCCCCCTTTTTTTTACCTCCTAGTGTGTGTTGAAAAAACCTTTGGGAGAGAAATGAAACTCTCCTTCCCTGGCCCCATTGTTCAGGAACAGCGGAACTAGAGCTTGAACTGCGAGTGCTAAACCCGGCGCGACTCCGGAGTAGGGTGCGAGTGCGCGTGGGCTCTGTCGCTCCAGCGTGGAGGGATGGGTTGGGGCTTAGGGAGGAGGCGGCAGTTTCTCTCGTGGAAGGAAAATCGGCTCAGGATTTACAGTTCTGGGAAGCGGGGACCCTTTCTCCGTGTTAGAGGAGGCTGAGATTAGCCCCCTCTGGGCCCAACGTAACTCGCATGGGGTGGGAAATGGGGCTTATTGAGTCCCGTCGGCGGGTGGGGGACGCGCCTGTTTAGGGTTTTTTTTTCTGGCTACAGGGAAGCCGTGAGCTCAGAGAATGTCAGACGAGTTGGAAGGGAGAGGTCACCTAGTCCAACCCCCTGCTTGGATGCAGGATGACAGGATCCCCGGGTCTGTCCGCTGCATGGGGGGGCGAGCTTGCAGAGTCCCCAGCGTGGGTAGTCTGCAGGAACGTGTGTCCGAGCTACTGTGGGTTGAGTTCGGCCTCAATGCCGACTACATGGCCCTTGGGGAACCAACCACTGTCTAGTCCCCTCCCCCGTGAGGTGCCCCCCCTACCCTCGTCGGGTGGTTGTGAGGGGGTGGTTCCTTTGTGTGACCCCCGATGGGGTGGGGCTCCTTTGGGTGCCCCACACCTAGCCCCCCCCCGGGGTGATTGGGAGTGGCTCCTTTGGGTGCCCCACACCTAGCCCCCCCCAGGGGTGATTGGGAGTGGCTCCTTTGGGTGCCCCACACCTAGCCCCCCCCAGGGGTGATTGGGAGTGGCTCCTTTGGGTGCCCCACACCTAGCCCCCCCCAGGGGTGATTGGGAGTGGCTCCTTTGGGTGCCCCACACCTAGCCCCCCCCAGGGGTGATTGGGAGTGGCTCCTTTGGGTGCCCCACACCTAGCCCCCCCCAGGGGTGATTGGGAGTGGCTCCTTTGGGTGCCCCACACCTAGCCCCCCCCAGGGGTGATTGGGAGTGGCTCCTTTGGGTGCCCCACACCTAGCCCCCCCCAGGGGTGATTGGGAGTGGCTCCTTTGGGTGCCCCACACCTAGCCCCCCCCAGGGGTGATTGGGAGTGGCTCCTTTGGGTGCCCCACACCTAGCCCCCCCCAGGGG
>QEPC01012846.1:2895410-2914610 GCA_003113815.1 Sphenodon punctatus
GCCTGGGTGAGGCCTCTGCCGGGGATCCTGGAGGGTCTCGGGTAGTGCCTGGGGGAGGCCTCTGCCGGGGATCCTGGAGGGTCTCTGGTAGCGCCCCTGGGTGAAGCCTCTGCCGGGGATCCTGGAGGGTCTCGGGTAGCGCCCCTGGGTGAGGCCTCTGCCGGGGATCCTGGAGGGTCTCTGGTAGCACGCCTGGGGGAGGCCTCTGCTGGGGATCCTGGAGGGTCTCGGGTAGCACGCCTGGGGGAGGCCTCTGCTGGGGATCCTGGAGGGTCTCTGGTAACGTGCCTGGGTGAGGTCTCTGCCGGGGATCCTGGAGAGCCGGATTGAAACCCTGCTGCCGTGTCAGGTTGTGACAATACTAGGCTAAGATGGACCATTGGTTGGACTCAGTTAGGCAGCTCCTTGTATCCTTATGTCATATGCACACTCTCAATTTTAAGGGTTCATTTCCTCATGTAAGCAAGCCCCTGTTTCATTTTCTTCTTATGCATGTTCCTAATTGACTGAAGCTAAAATGGACAGAAAACGGCTTTAAGATGGATACTCCCAATTTCAAATTAAACCTTTTGTTAAATCACTGCAATGGTGTAAACTCTGGTTTTACTGAATTGTAGAGATTGCCGAGGAAACGGCCATTTTCACAACACAGACGTGACTTAGCAACCTTTCTTCTTAAAACGTTGCTGCTGGCACCGTCTAACCAGAGCTTAGAGCATTGTGCTTAGAATCGGGTGTTATTCCTTAATATAGGATTCTCCTTCTTATAAACAGGTCGGCAGTGGGGCCGCTTTCATGCATTACCTGAGGAGGCAGGGAAACGTCCGTCAGAGCAACTGCGGGATGGGAATGCGCTATTCCACTTCTATGCTCTCTCCCAGTGGAGGCCCGACTGGCCCCAGATCTTCCATCCTTTCGACGCATTTGTAAGACCTGGCTGTTCCTCCAGGCGTTTGGCGGGGGAGATTTATTTATTTATTTTATTTTCTGGATCTATACCCCGCCCCTCCTGAAGACAGCTCGGGGCGGCTTCCAGCAATAATACATAAAATACATCTAAAACAATTTTTAAAACATCAAAACCATTCAAAAATATTAAAACAGGGGAAAGAGATTTTTTAAAATCCTCCTTGTTGTACGTTGCTTTTCTACGTATTTTTTTTCTGTTGCTGGGAGCCACCCTGAGCTGCTGTGTCAGGAGGGGCGGAGTATTTTCAATAAATAAATATGCCACGAGAACGCCCATCATTGTAAAAGTTCACCTTGAGCTTCTGCCATTCAGGGTACTGGGCTAGATGTACTGCCAATCAGATTTGGTGTGGGGAAAAAGCTCAGCATTTCCTTGATACAGTAGAGGATTTTATTTGCTCATAGATCTATGAGATTTTGTGTCTCATCTGTTCTTACCCTGGATCAGTTCCAGCCTTGTAGCAACATTTGGCAGAGCTGTTCTTGACAGCTGCCTTCCAGCGCCTCATTGCTAGCACGGTTGGAGCTAGAGTGGAAGAACAGAGAAGACCGCCTTTGAGTGACGTCCATCTCACTGTCTGCTAGTGATAGTCTTGCCTCCCCCAGGTTTTAGCTCTATAAGTCTCGGGGAACCAAGAATGGCCTTCAGGTGACTTTAGGTGTCTAATGCTCTGCATTGCATGCTCCGGTGAGGTATTTCAAAATGCCTTCAACACTCTTGATTTGGTGAACTTGCTTTACAAGATGGGATGCCATTCATTCCATGTTTGCTTAATAGGCGAGCACTTCAAAGACAACACTGAAGGTGCCTTTGGTTCAGCGTATTGCGTTTTGATGGCATATATGTTAGCAGCCGAAGAACTGCTCAGTTTCAAGCAGGTTGTTGTCGACCCGAATAACGTCGATTAAAATGTTGTGCAAGCAACCCGTTTTTTAGTAATTTTGATTTGTTTGTTTTTGTCTATTCCTGGTTGTCCATTCATTTTCTCCAGGAATTTATTTATTTATTTATTTACATTTGGTAACCCGCACACCTCATGCCTCCAAAATGTCGTGGTGGCCAACAATAAAAGCATATAAAGAACAATATCTATAAATAAACATATAAGCAATATATAAATAACAATATGTAAAAATAGAAACCTAAAACCCAAAACATTAAAAACTGGAGCCCAACACCCACCGACCCCCGTGCCTCTAAACCCAGTCTCCCACCCACTACCCGTCTCTCCACCAAAAGCCCGGCAGAACAGTCAGATCTTGCACTGTCGACGGAAGGAGGAAAGATCTGGAAACAGATGAACCTCGACTGGGAGGGAGTTCCGCAGCCTCGGTGCGGTCATCGAGAACTCTCCCTCCAGGGTCA
The DNA here is from genome assembly GCA_003113815.1 of Sphenodon punctatus. NCBI lineage: Eukaryota > Metazoa > Chordata > Lepidosauria > Sphenodontia > Sphenodontidae > Sphenodon > Sphenodon punctatus. The sequence goes on from QEPC01012846.1 coordinate 2,897,746, forward strand.
CCACCGGGGGGACCTCTAGGACAGTGCCCCTGGCAGACTGCCGGGTGGTGTTCTCTTTGGGTGTTTGTGGAAGCCCATTGTAATGGAAAACAGTCTGCTCCATGGGTGTGCCCTCCCTGAGGTGTATGCCATTTGCATGCATGCCTGATTTGCATGCACTTCCAGGTGCATGATGCGACGCCACAGAGGGCAATTTGGGGGGCCCTTTGGACAATAGGGAATTATCTATTTAATAAGATTATATTAGATCGGGGTGGCTAACAAGGCATAAAATACACACCAGTGGCTGGCCCTGAATCCCGCACAGAGTTTGGCAGGCATTAAGAGATGAAGGAGCCCAGGCCCTGTCTAATGCATATTATTTGGAGAAATCTTCCACTCCTATAGAACTCCAGATACAGCTCCATCATAAGAACACAAGAGCATAAAAAATGCCATACTGGGTCAAACCAATGGTCCCATCAAGCCCAGCAAACTGTCTCCAAGAGTGGCCATTCTTGGTTGCTTCAGAAAAGTATTGGTGATAGGAAGAGTGGAACGGCAGACAGGACAACTCTTCAAACAAATCTGCTTAGTGATGGGGAATGTTTACAACTTTCACATTTACACTTTTAAAGCCACACTGGTGGTGGTGAGTCATGATGGGAGACTTCCCAAGCCGGCGTAGTCAAGGCCTTCGTGGCAAATAGGATAATGTATAGACACCGGAAGGAGGAGGATGCCAGTTGCAAAAGAGCGGATTAGTCGGTTAGCAGATGTTTTCTTGCATGAGTGATCTGTGTATATATAAAACGTTGGATAATTTAGAAAACGGCGAGTGAATGGGATCTTTTTCTTCATTATATTAAGAAATGAAGGCATGGAGATTGGGTTTTGTTATATGGGTGAGCGACCTTGAGTTGATCATGTATTGAATATTTGCTTCCTTTTATCTTCTATTTTGTTTTGGGGGTATTGGAAAGTGTAGACCTCTTTTAAAACTTTTTTGTTGTTTTAATTGAGTTGGCAGTTCAGTCACATGCCTTTTGAGGTTGAAATAATTCCAGTCTTGCTATTAATTGAACTGAGTGGTTCTGTCCGCTGTAATGTCCTGTCATACTAATTGTTAAATCCAAGGTAGATTAATAACTTCGATGACAGTTAGTGAATTTCTAAAGCTTGTACAGAGCTGAAGATAAGCCCCACACATGAAACCATCCCATCACTAATAACCAGCACATTTCAGGTGTTTGAAGAGAGCTAGGCTGCAAGTGTCTTGCTTCCCAGCAAGCCCAAGGCATGCTGGTATCTGATGGATTGATGTGACTAGACTAGTCATATGCTGTTACTTACATATTCTCCCAGAGATTGCCACTATCAGCACTACAGCGAGTAGCTAAGATTGTGAATTTTTCTCCCCCCTCCCCTCCCCCCCTCCCAAGTAAACCTTAATTGACAGGTCAGAAATGTTGTATTTAATTGGATTGATTTAAGAAAATTACACAGCACGAGGGCCTGGAAATGCCAGCGTTGGCTATGACAACGTGTGTTTGACTTCAGTAACTTCAAAACCTCTTCTCGTCCATGCTTGAATGTCCCCGTTCTTTAACTCGAGGATCAGTCAAGAAAAAGAATCTCTCTTCCCATGAAAAAATGTTGACATTTCAGAATCTGTGTCTGTTCCAAATCGGAAGCAGAAAGTTGGAAACGTTTGTGGAATGAAAAAAATAAAATAAATCAAAATGCCACTAATTGGAATAATTGAAGTGAGAAATTTGTCTTTTTTTGATTGACAACAGAACAGTTTAATGCACTGGAACAACATGTTTCTCAGTTGACAAGGTGGATTGAAAAAGCACCTTTTGTTCTGGTTTATCTGATTGGAAAACTGAAAAACATTGTTGGTCTTGCCATTTTATCATGGAGGATTTGGACATACACAGTTGCCAGTGTGAAGATAACCTCCTTCTCCAATCTTAGTCCAGTATTGTCACAACCTGACACGGCAGCAGGGTTTCAAATCCAGCCCTCCAGGGTCTCTAGCAGAGGCCTCACCCAGGCGTGCTACCAGAGATCCTGAATCAGAGATGCTTGGGATTGAACTTTAGACCTTATACATGCAAAGCATGCGCTCTACCATCTGACCCACAGCCCACCTCTGACTTTCAACCAGCTCAAACAGTAGGGATCAGGTTGGTGGTATACTTCTAAGCCATGCCCACCAAATTAGCTCTGTCTATATGAGTAACCAGAATGAGACCCAAAAAGTTGTGCAGGTCCATGACTCTGACGTTGAGTGGCTGGGTACCGTAACATGTAAATGTGCTCTGTGGTAGTATCCATGGTGACCTCTTGAGGGGGAAAAGTTTGACTAAGCAGGCGAGCGGCTCTGTGTAGGATGGCAGCGTAAATAGGAATAAATAGCTGGCAAGTCCCTACTGAAGTTGGCAAGCCAGCAAACCCTTGCCGTCGAGTCCGAAAGCCATGCGTTGAAATTGAGAAACAAACCCTAGTAAAATTGAGACGCTTGGAAGACGCCGCCCTCCCCCTTGAAATTGACTAGCAAGTTCCCGGTAAAATTGACACGCCCCACACTTGGTGACAAGGTGGTGACTGGAAAATGATCCTGGTTGATGTTTTTGCTTGCTCCAGGAGCCTCCTGTGAACTTACCCAAGTATTTTCCTGGCAAGAACCCCCCCGCCCCCCAAACATGTGTTCACTCTGTCACTGGCTTACTTCCAGTTTTGAGTGGGCAAATCTAACACGTGCTGCTGGAACGGTGGCAAGCGTTAGGTGTAAAGACACCCTTGTCTCCTTTATTTTATTTTTTTAGGAATTAAATAGTAAACAGTGTTGGCGTCTTAAATTGCCACGAGCAGATGATTAATGCCTCTCTGAGATGAATAGGTCAGTTCATCCACTTTAAAACCTTTTAAAGATGAGTTTGCTACAGAATCCTAGACTTCATTAGTCAATTCCACTTGCTGTAGGATGTTAAGGTTTTCTTCCAAACCACGCTAAAACGAAAACCCTGATAGAGCACAACCCTGGCTCTATTGAAGGCAATGGGTATTATTTAATCATTGACTTTAGTAGAGCCAGGATTTTCCCTTCTGGTTTCTTTTTTTTTTTCCCCTCAAGGAAAGCAGAGAGTTTGGGAAAATAAAATGTTAATTTCAAGAAAGCTATTCGTACGAGCGCAAACTGGCGACTCTAATTTATTCTGGAGTCAATAACTAGGTTAAAGCGCAATTTGTTAATCTGGTACCTTTTGGGAAGCTCCCAGTTTTCTGGTTCAAAGACTGACGTAAGACTTTGACTCACTCAAAGTTGTACGGCAGGCAGCAAAATCCGTTACCCTTACCAAACGTGCTCCCTGTGCAGTCATTAGAGAATAATGAGCAGGCCGAATTAAAAAAGAAAAGTTCAGCGTCCTTTGCAGGCAAGTTCGGTGATGACGTCCCTTAATCAGCCCAGTCCTGCAGTGGGGTAAATGGGGCTATTACCCCAGGTCCCAGGGAGTCCCAGTAGCCTAGGCTCATCGGGACATCAAAATCTCCTGCTTCAATTCTACTGGAATTGACTGTGCCTTCCTTGGTCATCCAGGAACCGGTGCTGTGTCTGTCAGCAGCTGCCCCCCCGCCCCCTGCACCCTCCAAGCCCCGGTCTGCTCCAGTGTCTTGCTCTTTGCCTTGCGTCTGGGTCCCTGTCCTTCTCTGCTCCCCATGTGCTAGCCTCTTCCCCCACCCGCCGGTGCCTGCTTCAGCCTCCCACTGTTCTGGCCTGCCTGCCCCCTTTCCTCTCATCCCAGTCGATGTGGGGGCCATTAACTTGATGTTATTAAATCTACCTATGCCACTGCTTGCAAGGTTTCTGTGTGCTGAACTCCAGTTAATGGCCTTGCAGGAACTGGGAGCTAGATTTGCTTCTTACCCATTGTGAAAGAGTAAACAGTTATGGAGAAGTTTTCTTATACACAGCGTTTTCCCCGGGCTTAGACTATTGGAATGCTTCAGCTCAACTGCCTTGGTTTTCCAGATTATTCTGAGGTGTCTGAGTTAGCGGTCGTGCTCAGCTTTCACGGGAAATGGGGTATTTGCCTGTTTGAGGGGGAGCTTGAGGTGTTCATCGGGCTAACGGAGAGCGAGGCTGTAGCAGTGGCAAGGGGTCCGGGGGTAAGTGTTGTCAGGATCTGCCCCAAGAACCCACATCACTCCCAAACTCCTCTTCTACGGTGTACTTTACTCAGTGGTCAAATCTAGGGCTGAAACGACAGTTTCTTTCTTGTGCAAATGTCGTGAGAATTGAGACCCGTTACCAAGATCTTGAGAATGGTCGGGAGCTTGATCGAGATTTTTCCTCGCTATACCGTTGACTGTTACTGTTGACTGTGTTCTTCCCGGTAATGCGCATGTGCACACTGGCCATCATGGCTGTTCTGCGGATGGGCAGCCCTCTTCCAAGATGGTGCCCACTGTGTTGCCACCGTTTGGGAAAAGCGTAGCCATTTTGCTCCTGCACATTTCTGGGATGAACATGGTCTATGGTAAACAGGAAATGGAATATCGAGAGAAATTCTCGACCTGAGAAAGTGTCAAGAACTGGGAATTTCTCAATTATTTGTTCTTGCAAAAAAATTGAGTTGAGAATCATGATGCCTGGTGAAAATCGTGAGAAGATAGGGATTGAGTTTCAACCCTAATCCCTCCGGTACCCAGATACAGTCTTAGTCCACCGTACGTATACATACAGAAATTGTTGGACAGGACTGGCTCACCTCCAGTCTTGAAGCCTTCCTCCTCTAGTTCCCAAACTCAGCCCCTCAGTCTTAGCTGCCTCAGCTTTCCCGCAGCGCTTCCTCACCCGCCACTTATTCAAAATATAGGTTTTCTGGGTTGCATTGGTGGCAGTGCATCCCTGCAGCATGCATCTTTCATAATTGGCTGGCAGCAATTTGCATATCGGGCAACCCTAGCCCCACTGAGCTCTCTGGACTCTGCTCATGAGGCTTCAGCTGCCCTGGCCTGACCCAGACCCTAATTAGCCACTTTACTGGCCCTCACCCTTGGACTTTTGGAGGGCCAGGGATCACAGGCACCCAGCCCTGCTACAGAGGCTGCTCAAGAATGGAATTTGTTGAGGTGGAGGATGGCTCAGTTGCTCTGAAGAAGGGGTGTTGCAGGCAATCCTCGTCCGGACAACGCTTGAGAGAGTCGTGCTAGATACAAACGTTCTTAGGGAGAAACCAAGCAGCCAAGAACTGACATTGATTCGGTCAAAAAACAGATAAACATATTGACATCTCCATTCTCCTAATTTTCTGTGTCGCCTTCTGCTCCAGAGCAGAGATGATGAGGTCTTCCCCATCCATCGTCTGGAGGAAAAGGGACTTTGCAATTCCAAAGCAAATGTGACAGAAAGACTTTCCAATGTTTTAAATTATTTTTGTGCATGTTGCCAGAAAGTTGGGATTAATGTTAGATGGTGATGAAACCAACTTTCTCTTGCATATTCTTGGCACCACAGAAAATGACTGGCACTATTTCAGTAGCTCTGGTGTGGTTTTTAGAACCACAGCACCAGATTTACAACCCTTCTAAATAATTAAAACCAATATAAAAAAACAAGGAGGGGGAAGCGTCCAAGCTACCTCCAACCTAGGAGGCTGGAACAAGGAATGTATGTAGTAAGGGGCACCAGGGAAAGAGTCTGGATTCCCTCACCCCCATCTCCAGAATGAACCCCGAAAAGCCCAATTTGTAGTTAAAGGCAGGAGTTCTGGCAGTTCAGAATCTCCAGTGCAGAGTAAAGATCATTGGGAATCCTGAAATAACGATAACTCTTTGTGCTTAAATGGCCCCTTCCAACTGAGGCTCTCACTACAATTTCATGATATTCATGAATGTACACCTCTAAAGTACACCTCTCTGTCCACCTCATTTTATGGACTGAGGAGAGGTACCAAGTGGGTGTAAAGTCCACACTTTCAAAAGTGGCCTCCTCTACCCTGCAAAATATTGACGGGAGCGGTATGTCCCAACTGCCACCGACTTCTGAAACATTCTAAGGGAACCAGAGAACTAAGTGCCATTTGAGTTGAGGTACCTTCTGGAGAGAGCGGCGGCGGCACCTGGCTTATGGAAAGACTGGTTGTTTTGGGGTGATGATTGATTTGGTGGATGTCTAGGGTTGCCACCTGTGGTGGTTTTTTACTTGGCACTCCCATAGGCCAAGATGGAAGCGTTGGGCAAAAAACAACTGAAGGGGACAACCTAAAGCAGCAGGAGTTGTGGGCAGTCAGCACCGCTGAACATGGGAGTCAAGATGGGTATTTGCATATAGGGCTTGTCTTCTGCCCATATGTCTGTTCCTATGAGCAGAGAGAAACGGGGATTAAATAGGGCCGCGTTCACATCTGCGGTGACGGCAGAGAGAGCGGCGCGGGAAGACGCGACGGTGGGGAGGAGCCAAATGACGGGAAAAGAGCCGGTGCGAACAGGGATCTGCCGCGGCTTCTCTCGCGCGTGTTAGGGCAGGATTTTGTTAGGGCGCTCTCTCTGCCGCCACCGCAGATGTGAATGAGGCCTAGCTCTTCTGTTCCCCTTCTCTCTCTGCTTGGAAAATGGAAGCAGTGGGTGGTGACGTGCCTCCCAATAGTCCCTATTTAGGCGAGACCATCCCTCTCTGGTCACTGAATCCCCCTGTCCCTCTTCGAGGAGAGAGAGGACAAAAAGACCAATATTCAAGCCTCAGGCACTTCTTTCCTGGTTGCTTTCCAGGAAAACTGTTGAGAGGACAATGTGGAGATTGTGGAATGCCGAGATACTAAGTGGAACGAGAATCAGGAGACCTTCTGTCCCTTTTGAAGCACTTGGGAAGCTGGAAGTGGTGTGCGTGTGTGCGCGCACACACATGCAAGTGGATGAAGGGGGTGGAGCTTATTCACTGAGGGGTGGAGCTTATTAGCCAAGCGGGCAGGACTTGTTCCTCTTTGCCTGCTGTAATGTGGAGCTATAATTCCTAAGCATTTCTCTTGGGGGGTGGGGAGAATCAGCAGGTCAAGGGTTCAGTCCTGGCCCGTGTAAGGAGCTGACGTCGTGATTCCTTTGTTTTCTTTTTAAGAGAATAACAAAAAAAAATCAGACCAACTTCTCTTGTTAGGCTACTGCCTAACACATGTGCAGGAGAAAATCCACACAGCGTCTCATCTGCCAGAGAATCCACACAGGAGGAGAATTGATTGAAATGGGGGCTGGGTGGGTGGAGAAAGCTTTATTGCCAGGGGGAGAGCCGTGTAAATTGCAAAGCTCGCTGGCCATGGTGGTGCAGAGGCCAAGCTGTTGATAGAAGTGCTGTGACCGACTTGGCCATAGAATAAAACCCTTCTCCTGCCAGTCTGTATCTCAGAGGTGGTGAGGGCGGGCGGGGGGGGGCTTTTCCCTCCCAGGGGTCACTTTGAAAATTAGAACAAGCTCCAAGGGCCAGTGCTTAAGGGATGCACTGAAGAAAATGAGGGTCCGGGTCATGGATTTATGCCAAGAATTTGTCCCCTCTCCTTGTGTGCATGTCCCCATCTCTGCTCCCTTGCCCTGAAATTGGTTTTTGATTGGTTGGAAGTAGGAGCTGGATCCAAAGGCCAGATTCAGGAGTTGGAAACACAATCATTTTCCATGGGCTGCATTTTGCCCCCGGGCCGGAGGTTCCCCGCCTGTGGCCTAGCTTATAAGAGTGGTTATTGAATAGGTATGTGTGTCCTTTAACTTTTTAAGACTGATTTTAATAAGAAAAAAGTGTTTTTCTTTCAGACCAGCCTTCTAGTTAAGAATGGGCTACTTTGAATGAGCACAAATATATGCATCTGCATCTGCAAGGTTTATGCAAATTATACCCCACATTTTGAGAGTTGTTGTCTGTCATTTCAGAATTCGGAGGTCGAGGGATATGCCGTGGGGAGATGTTCTTACTTAGAAATGGATGACTTAGTTCACATAAGAGTCTTCTTCTTTGCTGCTCGGGGATGGGCACATAATTTCTTTTCTGTTTTTGATTGATTCCATTCTGTAGTTCATCTAAACATTGGCCTGGATCGATCTGCGTGTGGGAATGATTGCAACTTGCAATAGCACTACAGTTTCCCTGCACACAGTCTGGTGTACTGAGAGATCAGGCAAAAATCAGGAAGTTTTGCTTCAGTTGCCTGGAAGCCCAGGCTCTGTAGCATAGAAACTAGAGACGAGATTCCTACTAAATTAGCAAGACCACCCCACGCTCTAATAGCTCTCTCTTCCCAGCGTTGCTCATTTCTCTATTGGAAACCGTTCTGTAGACATTAAATAGAAACGAAAGAGGTATCTAAATTTAGCCAAGAATCCTTTTTACAAAGTTGCTGAGCCAAATTCTGTCAATGGGATTGCCTGGGTGTAAGTGAGGACCGGGGTAGTCTGGCGCTGTGTGTGGGGACCCGTATAATTTATATGACATATGTAATGTAAATCATCAATCATGTTAACGCAGTCATCTGTTCCCTGTACGGCTTTCATATGTACGTGCAGAGGACCTGTTTTGATGTTTTCCCGGTTGGCATAGAACGCAGCGAATAACAAAATAGTGTCTAGTCTTGCTCTTTCCATACCAAGGCAGGAGGTGTTACATGCATGGCTACTGGAGGGAGAGAGGAATGGAGCCTTTTGTAAAGTTAACATATGCCTTTGTATGCTGCATTGAAGGCCAAGTCTAATTCAGCTGAATCCTGAATGCCCTATTGCGTTTAGCTGTCCTTCAAGGGTTAACCATCAAGTTTAATTACCAGGTAAAAGAAGTCCTATTTAAAACCAATTATTTTACAAAAATTGCAATTGTCTGTAACTCAGTACAACAGAAGGTCAAAGAACGGCTCCATAATAATTGACATAAAAGTATATTTTCAACACCTCCACTTTCATGCCGTTACTAACCTCTTATCTTATTTAAGCTTTAAAAACCGCACCTGTATGCCGGCAGGTCTGTTATAGCAATTGATGGAGCTGCTGTGATGTCAGAGAATGTTCAGAATCCTTCCAAACTCCACATGAGGAAAGGTCACATCCGGGTCACAGAATGTTCAGAATCATCGCAACTGCTCCAAGGGAAGGGGAAACTGAAGGGAAGATGGGTTGGTAGATACTGCTGTTTTAACAACAACAACAAAACTGGCTCGAATTCCAGCCCTCGTTTCCTTATCTTGTTTGTTTGGGATTTTTTTTCATCCAACTGGGATGATGAGAATAGAATATTACAGGGCCACTTTAATCTACAGGCATTTTTCTTTGTGGTTCTTGTGCTCTAGCAAATGCTGGCACCGAGTGTGGCAAGATACCACTGTTTAACTCGAAACCAGTGAACAGAATGTAGGAATGTAGGAATGGAAGCTGGCCCTGGGGTAATAAGGGCAAACCCAGCCCCTCTTCAGAATGAGGCACCCTTTACCCCCAATTCCTAGGATAGGAGGATGTCAGAGAAGATGATGATGATGATGTTCCTTCTTCCTCATTGCACCAGCACAACATGCTGAGGATCAGAACCTTTGGAGACCAAATAATTCTCTTCCTGGACTGGGAGGTAGGAGGGGACTTCAGTTCAAGTCTCGCCTTAGCCAGAAACTCACTGGGTGACCTTGGGGCAGTCACAATATTCTCTCAGCCTAACCTACCTCACAGGGTTATTGTGAGGATTAAAATCTGTGTTGTTTGTAAAGTGCTCTGAGTGCCATGGCAGGGAGGCACTATATAAAAATTAAAATGATGATTATTATTAACAAAACAAAAGCAAACAAAAAAACCCCAAACCACACAAAATATAGTGTTTTTTGCTTGTGTGATTACTGATTATTATTATTTTTTGTCAAATATTTTTGTTCACAAAATCTCCCCTTGGAGCTTACCCTTGCTGACTGCCCTTTTAATAATGCATGTTGATTTCTGGAAGGATTTTTTTTTTTTTCCCCATTGGAAGGAGCAATGTCGGCTCTCTGGAACCTGCTCTGAATCTCTTCAGAGATGGAGACAAAGTCGTTCCCATGATCTCTGTTATTGGCCCATCGCTGTTGGTGAGGGGATGCATGCTTGGGGCGACACAGGGCACTTCCTCAGGCAGGTAGCATAGCGAGTCAGAAAGAGAGAAACTGAGCAAATGCAGGACCGGTAGAAATGGAGAGGCAGTGACTCGAGGGGGAGTGGATTGGACAAAGTACCTAGAGTGGGGCTTGAAGAGGGGGAGAGAGGGGCAGGGAACTGAGATGCCAGACATTTTAAAAACAAAGCAGTAGAAAATATATAGGTGGTGGTAAGGATGGGACTAAAGCAAGCATGTGAGTAGGGGTATCTTTTCAGAACAGTTTGGGCAAATGTGCATTTGTGCCATGTGCAAAGTGATAATCCTTTACAATCAAGTTCTCTGCTATGGATTGAGTTACTGAGACAAGAACTCGGGTGCATCCGTGCTGGCCTCTACTTTCCATCTTCCTGATTAATTGATTCTCTTCAGAGGAAGCTTCCCTGTAGATCGTATAAGGACCACTTTAAGAGAGTTTATTTGGGCTGTAAAATCTCTCTTTTTTCCTTATCTAAAGCTCTGTTTGAAACCTTGTAAGGAGTCTTCGATGTCCTTGTGAGTTGTGGTTTCAGGTTGTAGATCCGCGCGGGGCACATTTGGCTTTCGCTGGGAATAAGACTAGTACTAATCCATTTTAAAATAGGATTTTTCTAAAGTGCTCACTGCTAGTATTGAACCGTCTCATTCAGGTATTACTTGCATCCTGTGTTCATTACCTAACTAGGTTTCTTGAGGCTGACCTCTCAGCAGCTGTAGTAATCTGTGCCAGGCCAGCATACTCGATGTGTTGTGTTAAGTGTTGGATGGGTGAGAACGTACACATGGGTAGGTGGTTAAGTGGACGTTTCTTGTGCACAGACAGGCAGGTCACATTGCGCCAAATGCAAAGTTAAAATCAGGAGAGTAGAAAATATGGGGGGGATGCATTTAAAAATATGGGGCTGTGTCCTTGCCTGATATATCACCGTATTGTTGACGTGGAGCAAGGTTGCTTTTATATCGGCCGAGGATGCAATTAGTGTTCCTACTTTTTCCGAATCTGTTGCTCGCCCAAGGCGATTTTAACATGGTCTGTTTTATTTCTGCAAAATAAACTATTCAAACATGCAACCTTCCTCACCCCTGAAAAATATTCCCAGAACTGTTCTACTGTCCAGGGCTTTTCTTTGTCAAGGCCAGCATTTAAACGTCCCAAGCATCTGGCGTTTCTACCCCTTCCTCCGAGAGCCCCATATCTCCAAAGTTTTGGGATCTTAATTTAAGAAGTTATTTCTGATGTTTGTAAAGTAGCTTTTATAAACGGTTGTGAGGAAGAGATTTGTTCTCAGAGATGTTAACAAATGAGAGTGGGGTCCCCTACCGGCCCGGCCCGGGAACCCATGGTTGCTCCTCCCCTTCCCGCCAGGCAGCTGCCACCCGCAGATTCCACAGAACCAAAACAGCCATGCGTTCTCCCTGCCAGCATCTGGCTGCGCATTCCCTTCCCCTCTCCATGATTAGAGTTGTGGTTGCTCTAGTTCGGTGCCTGCGACTCCATAGTGTTGAATGCACCTGCGTGCACCCCAACAGAGTGCCCCGTGGCTCCCCCAACACACAGGAGGCAGCCACAGGGCACCACGTTGTCTTGGGTTTGCCCACACAGCAGGCTCCGCATTTCCCGAGTTGATGCCCATGTGGGGCAGCCCCTGGGTGAACATGGGGCAGCCCCCATGACAAACGAGCAGGTGAATGGGCGTGAAAGTGGGGCAGCATCTTTTTAGTTAACCCCCAGAGACTTGTAAAGAAATTGATTTGTACTAATTTGTAGATTATAAGTGCACGCTCAGGCCAGAGGTTGACTTCAGTTTATACGCTGGAGCGTGTAAACCCTGCTGTAACGCAAATTTAAATACTCTCCACTTAAACCCCTAGCTATTCACAGATGAATCCTAAATCTTACTTCAGTGAAGTGGTGAGAGAGGAGGTGGAGGGATGGGGTGGTGGTGGAGGAGAATAGACAGCAAAACTATGTTTGCTCTACCAGAATCGACACCATGCCCGTAGATCAGACGCTAGAGTGACTCCTTATCTTTTCTCTTCTGGGGACAGGTTGGTTATATCCAGATTGGTTCAGAACAGATGCTCATACAACCCGTCAACAACTCTGAGACCTCGTTCATTGGGAAAGAGCACTTCATCAGGCGCAGGCGATCCACCAAACCAATCCAGACAGCCAAATCGCCGACTCCGGATGAGCACTGCAAAGTTGTCGCAGGTGGGTTTGAGACATGACTCGGTCGCATTCACAGAGGAGGAGTGTTTTACAGCTGGTGCTCTGCCGATATCACCTGTGTTCGTGTCTGAATCCGAGGGCAGGAAGAAGGGATAGTGGATCATGTTCCTATTGCAGATGGGGAATAGTTTACATCTGAATTACTTTGGTCATGGGAGTATAAGAAGACTTGTAAATGATGCAGGGTTGGGCATCTTTTAAACCCCGCGTTTGAATTAAAGGGAAATATAGTCTAGCCTTTGTTTAGCCAAGTTTCTTTGACTGAGGTAGCATTGTAGAGAGGAAAGATGTCTACTGCTTATAGCAGTGTCCCAAGAAACAGGATGCCTGGGTTTCTCCTCTGATCTTGGGTAGAGCTTGTCTTTGCTCCTCTCTCTCGCTCCCCATATCTGTAAATTGGCATGAACTGCACTTAGCTTCCTCACCGGCGTGTTGTGAATCTTAATTTCATGAAATAGGTTTGAAACCCTGATTAAAGGCACTCTGTACTGTGCCATTATTTACTAAAAGACTACTCTTGGCACTATTTTAGTCAATTGGAGTTTTGCCATTGGTGTCAGTGGGCAAAGGAATAAGGCCTGACTGAGTATACAACTTGTTATGCGTTCCTTGCTAGGTAAGTTATTTAGACAACGAAGAAGACTTGCAAATAGTACCTACAAAATGAGATCCCAGAGAGCTTATTTTCAGGGTGAAAGATCTCTCTTATCCAGAAAGGTGTCGCTTTGGGTCATTCCGTTATGACCTGTTGGGGACTTCTCCAAAGTGACCATGAGTGGTCCTTGTTGGACACAGGACGGTGAGCTCAATGGACCGTTGGTCTTAACCCAGTATGGCACTTTTGATGTCCAGAGTTCAGCCAACAGTGAGTTCTTTAGAGAATCCACCCCATAATATCCAATCCTGACTTTGGGTGCAGGAGAGAGGAGGAAAGAATAAATTTTCTGACCAGACTTTGTACATTTGTAAAAGTTCAGTTTCTGTTTCTATGTTTCAGTTGCCTCGTTCCAGACCTCTCAAAACAGTTTCTGTGGCAAATAGCATGCTGGCAGCTAGAGAGCAGAAGTAGTAACGTTAGTTTTTAATCGCGTTTGTGAACGTTCATCTGAATCTGAAATTGGCAAGTTTAATACAAATCTATATTTATTAGCCAAATTTTGTTTTGGCTTTAATTCTTTCTTTTTAAAAAAAATTTCAAGTGCCTTTTTTCTCAACAAATTCCGGCCCCTCTATTGTAGTAATAAGCATAATTTGTTCATTGATATCGACAAAAAATTGTTTTCCTTTGACTATTGTGGAAGAGGAGGCAGGATGGCACCTGTTGTCTTCTCCCTGACTTCGAGCTAGCATGACTTACCATCGTAGAGCTTTGGGATATTGTGTATGTGTGTATATATATTGGGTATAAGAAAGTATAAAAAAGGACACCAACCAATCTTTGTATGTTCACTATCTCCTCTGAAACTCCCATTGTACATGAGCCGACTCCATCAAAATAAAGATTATTTTTTTGCCTGTCAGGCGTGAATGTCGCATTTGGAGATATCTGATCTTTGACCTCCAGTCCTTATCCATAAAAATCCTGTGTCCGCTGCTGAGTCCGCGAGCATCGGACTCGTGCTGAATCCAACCGACTTCTCCGTAGGGCCCATTTGCGGTCCTATGTTGAGGCTGTGAGGATGGCAAAGAAAGAATTCTTTGCCGCCCTCATGGTGTCTGCAAAGTTGCGCCCAGCGGAGCTGTTCCTGGTGGTGCAGGGGCTGGTCAGTCTGGCCTCCCTCCACCTGGATGGGAACTTGTCCCAGGCCCGCTGTGAGGAGTTTGCTATCTACTTTGCAGACAAGATCATTCGGATCCAGAGCAACTTCGACGCTGGATTAGAAACCGTGGAGATGGAACATGAGGTGATAAAGGCTCCATCTAGTCCATCTTTCTGGGCTGAGTTTCAGGGAGTGATGCCAACCGATGCGGTGGATGTCCTGGGGTCTGTCAGAACTACCAGTTGTGAATTAGATCCTTGCCTGTCCTGGTTGGTGAAAGCCTCCAGGGAGACATTGGGGACGGTGCTGGCAGGGGTAATCCACACGTCCCTTTGGCAGGGGAGATTGTCCTCCGGTCTCAAGGAGGCTGTGGTGCGCCCCCTGCTGAAGAAACCATCCTTGGATGTGGATACACTCCCATTTCAATCTGGGTTCCGCGACAGCTATCATAAAGAGACGGTATTGGTGGCCTTGGTAGACAATCTCCACCGGTAGATGGACGCAGGACTTTCAACGCTTCTGGTCCTGCTAGATCTTTGGGCCACTTTTGATACAGTGGACCATGGGCTGCTGTTGAGACGATTGCGAGCCCTGGGAGGTCTGGACAGGACTGTCCTCGGATGGTTCCGATCATTCCTCTCAGGGAGAAGCCAGCGGGTTGTCCTGGGGGCTGAGTCTTCCAGCCCCCGGGCCCTGGATTGTGGCATTCCGCAAGGTTCCATTCTGTCTCCATTACTATTTAATGTATACGTGCAGCCCTTGGGGGAGATTGTGAGAGGGTTTGGTGTGCGTTGCCACCAATACGCTGATGACACCCAGCTTTACCTCTCCTTTTTAACTGACCCAGGTCCTGCCGTCTCAGTACTGTCCCAGTGTCTGAAGGCTGTTGCGGATTGGTTACGGCAGAGCAGACTGAAGCTCAATCCTGATAAGACGGAGGTGATGGCGGTGGGTAGGGCGGGGGAGGTGTTGGCTCCCCTCGTAGAGGGGGTCCACCCTCCCGTAGCCCAACAGGTTCGGAATCTGGGGGTGTTATTGGACTTGAGTCTCTGCCTGGATCAGCAGGTGGAGATGGTGGCGAAGGCTGCCTTCCACCAGCTGTATCTAGTGTGGAGGCTGCGTCCATACTTTTCCATACTCAACCTGGCCACCCTCATCCATGCCACCTTCACCTTGAGGCTGGACTACTGTAACGCGCTCTACGTGAGGCTTCCCTTGACGCTGGCTCAGAGGTTGCAGCTAGTGCAGAATGTGGCGGCTCGTCTCCTGACGGGGACAAGTCGGCGAGAGCATATTACTCTTGTACTCCACGTGCTGCACTGGCTGCCTATAATGTACCGAGCCAGATTCAAGGTATTGGTTTTGGTCTATAAAGCCCTACACGGTCTTGGTCCCGGATACCTCAGGGACCGCCTCACCCTCCGCGGGCCATAATGGAGAGGGCGTTCTCGGTGGCCAGGCCGCGATTATGGAACTTCCTCCCGGAGGAAGCCCATCTGGCCCCAAGTCTGTTGGCTTTCCGCCGACCCTGTAAGATTTGGCTGTTCTCCCAGGTCTTCGGAGGAGGGGAGGGGGTGGGTTTTTAGATGTTTTTAAATTGTTGTGTTGATGTTTTTATTGGTGTTGTTAGCCTCCCTGAGATGCCATGGGCATGAGGGGGCGGCAAATAAATGTAATAAAATAAATAAAAATACCCATATGACGTGTCAAGATGGGGCCAGGCTGTTATATCATTAGCAATTCCATCACTACTACTTCGTCTCTCGTTTGGCTGTGTAGATTTTGATAGGTGGAATGAATTAGTACAGTGAGAGGGTTGTACGTTTTGGAAGAGTTCTCATTGGTAGATTATTTGCACCAGTTGTGGTGTTGATATTTACCATATGGAATGCCTGTGGGAATAAAGTGGGTTTTTTTTAACCCATAACTTATTACAGGTTTGGATGAAAGAATGGTGTGCTTTTGCAGCCCCACATCCCTGGGGATGGTCTGTTAATGAGCATGGGGTAGTTTCAAGACATGCTGGTCTTCTGGAAAGCCCTGAGAACCCAGGTCCCTGACGGTGGAGATCAGAGCGCTCCTGGAGGGGGGCTGTAGATCCCAACAGCCATTTTTTCCCCAAACAACTTTCAGTGCCTTAATTCTGGGACCTGCTTGTGCAGTTTCATGAGTAAGTGGAGTCTGACCCAGCTGCTGTAACCAAGCACCCGAGACCCTCAAGGAGGGTAGTTTTGAAGTCTTGACTATCTCGGAGATGGGGAAACTTTCCCCTCCCACTGACCACTTTAAAAATCAGTACAAGTTCTGAGGGCCGCCTAGAAGTTGGGAGCAAGGGTATGCTAGGAAGAGGAGGGCCCAGATGATGATGGATCTGAGCCTTGTTCTTGTGTGCATGCTTTCCTTTCTGTTCGCTTTCAGCGCTTGGCGTAGTGGGCTGAATTTAGCTCTAGGGCCTGATGGTTCCCATCCCTGCTATATCTAGATAGTCCAATTAGAGTCTCTCTCTGGGAAATGATTCTTGAGCTGTCTGGGGATCAGGTTGTGTGAACCCAATTCTGAATCGTGCTCATCAACCCACTGTCTGGATTCCCTTAATATATCGGAGAGTAATTTCAGACGTGACGGGCCTTTTGGCCCACCATGCTAAACTCTGGACCGGGATCCGTCTCGGATTCTGGTCCGTGATCAGACTGGCTGTCCTTTAGACCTGCCGGGCGGATCTCTGAGGGTGATCGGGGAGGGGGAGGGGCTGCGTGGGGAGGGG
>QEPC01012846.1:2918388-2929636 GCA_003113815.1 Sphenodon punctatus
AGAGGCTGCACATGGTCAAAGCGACAGTCTAGGTGAATGATCCTGGCAGCAGAGTTTTGAACTGAGATGAGGGAAGAAAGGTGGGAGCGGGGAAGGCCAGCGAGGAGGAGGTTACAATAGTTGAGGCGTGAGATGACTAGGGCATTGACGAGAGTTTTGGCAGAGGAGACAGGACCGATCTTGGCAATGTTGTGGAGGGATTTGGCCACGGAGTCAATGTAGGGTTTGAAGGTGAGTTGTGAGTCGAAGATGAAGCCCAAACTATGGACTTGGGGGACAGGGAGGATGGAGACCCCGTCAATGGTGATTGACAGGGAAGAGGGAGAGGAAGGATTGGGAGGGAAGATCAGGAGTTCAGTTTTTTCCATGTTCAGTTTGAGTTGGCATTGAGACAGCCAGGCAGAGATATCAGAGAGAGAGTTGGTGAGACGAGCTTGAACAGAGGGGGAGAAGGAAGGAGTGGAGCGATAGAGTTGAGTGTCGTCAGCGTATAGGTGGTATTGGAAACTGTGGGATGCAATGAGTTTGCCTAGGGATTGGGTGTAGCTAGAGGAGAGGGCCAAGGACAGAGCCTTGGGGAACCCCGACCAAGAGGGGTAGGGAGGGGGAGGAGTTAGGAAGAGATACATTGAAGGAGCAGTCAGAAAGGTAGGCGGAGAACCAGTCGACGACAGAGTCCCGGAATCCCAAGGAGTGAAGCGATTCAAGCAGGAGTGAGTGGTCAACAGTGTTGAAGGCAGCAGATGCCACCGGAGAGCCAGTGTGGTGTAATGGCTAAGTGTGCAGTACTTGGACCGGGGGGGAAACCCTGTGGTTCTAGCCTCACCTTGGCCAAAAACTTCCTGGGTGGCTGTGGGCCAGTCACAAAGTTCTCTTGCCCTAACCTACCTCACAGGGTTGTTGTGCAGATTAAAAGTTGTGTTAAATTGTTATATGTATAGAGCTGTGAGTGCTATGATGGGGGGGGCTATATAAAAATAAAGATTATTTTATTTATTGGCCCTCGATCATACAGGAAACCTGTGAGAAAGTTAGGACAGAACCCAAGTCTTTTCCTTCATCCTTCCTCTCCAGCCAGGTCCTACTGGCTGCCATTTGGGGGTGGGGGTGGGCTGGTGATTGTCAACCTGTCTGGTGGGTGTGAAAGTGCCACTACACAAAGCAGAAGTCCTCTTGTTGGTTTGAGTCACCCTTGCCACAAGTAGAAAAGCAGTGAAATAACTTGAATTGCTCATGGGCCTTCCTGCTTTAAAAGCAAAATCTTGAATGTTTTTTTTTCATTGTTTCAAGAGAAAACTAAGTCATGGTATTTAATAGGCTTAGCACGCTAATGAACTAATTGACTCCTGCCTGGTTTGGATTAACATTAGCGCAAACGGAGTTTGGAAAGGGGGGGGGGGGGAAGAGATTAACTTGCTCTGACACACAAAAGGTCCATTCCTAGTGAAATGGCAGGGAAGTGGTAATCTAAGATCTCCCTTCCAAGGTTCCTCATGGGAACTGAAGACCTCATTACAGTGGTGCCCACCAGCACAACTAGAGAGAGCTAAGGAATTGCCCAGGTTTCCCTTAGGAGACCTTGGATTTCTCTCTGGACTGTAAAATCTCACCTCTGCAGAAGCTTGGCATGAAAGGCCAGTGGCTGCAAGCATTTGAGAAAAATCTAATGTTTAATATGCTATAAATGTTAGATATGCGGGGAGGGGTGCAAGCAATGCTGCATGTATGTGCCAAAAGTGTGACAAAAGTGGTCCACAGTGGGCTATCACGTCTGTTTCCGGGCCAGCCTACCGGCCTGGTTTCTGGGTCCCATGACCAGCTATCATTGGCCACCATGGCTGCCTGTTATGGTGGGGGGCAGGTGGGACTGGCTGACTATACGTTAGTAGCTCTCCTCACCCTCCCTGGGCCGTGTGGGCAGTGGGATGGCGTTCCACCTGTGAGCATGCTTGTTTGGTGGCCCGTACCGTGTCTGCCGTGGTTTTCCTCCCTGGGCCGGTTCAGGCTGCTGGCTCCTTTTCAACGAATCTCTTCCTTCCCGTCTAGTGAGACTTATCGGTAGCTTTCATACGAGTCTGTCAAAGCACAATCCTCCCTCCCTCAAAATGAATGGTTCAGCTCCCATTGACTTCAGCTGATGGAGAACTTGCGCCCCAAGTACGGTTGTAATGAGGCCTAGTGTGCCCTTGCGTGGCAGTTACCCAACTTCTGCTTTGCACTCTGCGCGATCGGCCCACGTGCTGCAAAGACTCACACGTGTTTAAGATTCTACCTCTCGCGTCGTCCCCTTGGGGCCCATAGAACGTAGTGGGCCAAACGTTTCCTGCAGTGAGCCAGCTGATGTACGACACATCCCTCTCTTAGATTGGATTTATATTGATTTACGCCCATTGGGAATCTGGCCAATGAATTTTATGTGGTATTTGAAATATATATATTTACTATGGAAAATTCAACGAATGGGAAGAGGATTTTTTTTCTCTATGTTTCTCAGAGAGGGTGGGCAGGAGCTCCGTTAAAAAAGATAGAAGCGACCCACACTATGAAAGCAAGCAATCTCTCTTAGCCAGGCCATAAAATGTGCCGTTGGTCTGGGAAATGTAAAGTTTTCTAATAACTTTGCCAAGGGTCTCAGGTGACGTATTAAACTCCCTTTACGTGGAGGGAATTTGATATAAATTACAGCCAGGAGCATGAAAGAGAGCAGATCATCTTTGGTGGAATGGTTATTTTTTAAAATGTTTATGACACAGATCTCATAAATTACTCCTTAATGCGAGGCTGCCTTAAAATCCATTGTTCATCTTAAATAAGCCACAGTTTTCATTGAATGCCTGTATCCAGAGAAGTCAATTGAGCAGAACAAAGAAAATCAACACTTTAAATCAAAGAAATGAGGTCTTTTGTCTCTAGCTTTTTGTGGCCTGGTTCAGCTATTGATCAGAGCTGGTAATAGTTGAATAAATGTTAGTTTACAAGGATCAACTGCAGAAAATCCCCACCCCCCCCTTCCCTTCCAAAACAGGTATAAATTCTAAACACATGTTAGTCAGACATTAACTTCTCCCTGTCTTTAATCATTGTCTCTTCGCCATGTTTTTTTTCCTGTAGGTTTAACTTGGCCTGGAATCGCAGTTGTTATAGCCAAAAAAATGTGTGCTAAAAATAGAAAGATGTAATGCCATCTGTATTAGCCCATATTAGGAAGCATCTGTTGAAGTATTAAAGAGAGGTGTAATTTAATCAAATATTTTCTGGCGTTAGGAAGATTGACCATATATTACAAGTCCAACTGCAAATCATGACTCATGGGAGGGTGCTTAATCAGGTGGGTGGTTTCTGAGACTTCTCTCTGGCTGTCGTTTTATAGCAGAATGTCAAATTGTACACTTCTTCCTGTTGGTAAATAACAGCCTATCCAATAATTGCCTTAGGAGCATGTTACCATTGACTTGAGAGTCTCTCATTCTGCCAGCTGTGCCACAGCATCCTTTTACTGACCCACGCTGCTTGAAGGATCCAACACGAGTAGGCTGTAGCAGTGATTGCTTTCTTGTTGTACTGGACCAAGTGCAGAAGAACAAACCAGTCCAAATAGGAGCGTTGCAACAAGTCTCTCCTCCCGTCCCCGCAGCCCAGGAACAATGGATGTCCTGTCCTTCTGTAGATGTCTTTGGGTGTCCTTTGTAAAGTAATAGAGTCTAACCTGACAGGTGTTAAGAAGTGAACACCTCTGGAAACACAGTCGTGTTGCTCCTATTTTTCCTGTTATTTTTCTGAAAAGCAAGGTTTCCGAGTGGTCCTCTTGGTGAGTGAGCATGTGCCATCAGCCCCTGGTGGCTGGCACCTTGCTCTGTGTCTGGGGGCTAAAAAGAACAAAGAGGAAACGGTGGAGATTGTGTGGTGCAATTCTGGAAAGTAACTCTTTACTCTGTGACCAGAAAACAGCATTTTATTCCACCAATGCATTTGCTTACATCGGGGATTTAAATAGCTGCTAATCTATGGCAATTAGTGGTCTGTTGGCAGCAGCATACCTGTCTGCAAGAGCTTGGGGGGTCTTCTCCAGATGGCACGCCACTGGAAGAATGCTTCAGTTCTGTATCAAGCCCAGACAGTCTGTGGTATCTGTGTAAGGTATGCCCACCAACGATGACAAGGCTGCAGAGATGGGACTTTGCCTTGGGTTTCAGCCTAGTCTTTCTAAATCCCCTTTCGGACGTGTATGTTTTTCCAAGGTAGGACAAGAAGTTCATTTTCAAAGCGCAGGATGAATCTGTAGAGCTGGCAGTTGTGGGAGACAAAGGTGCTGGCTGTCTTCTTTGAGAACGAAACAAGTCTCCAAAAGTTCTTTCATCCTTTGGTCCAGCAGCATCAGAACCTGTTTTGCGTGCTCCAGTTTCCATTTTGCTTTACCCTACACTTCATGTATAGCCTTTTGGGCTCTTCCACCCAATTCTGGTTTATTATCTGTCCGCTTCCTGCACGGTTTATCTCTGCTTGACAACCTTCTTCCTACAAGAGTGCATCATCCTTCACTAATGATTGTCCTCCATCCAGAAGATAAGAACATAAGAAGTGCCATACTGAGGCCACTTTCAGGATTTCCTGCTCTGTATCGCTGCGGGTGTTTGCTGGCAAAACCGCGCGCGTGTGTGTCTTTCAGACCAGTGACACCTTGCGTGGATCCTGGCTGCGTGTTCCATCCCGCAGCCAGAATATGCGCCGGGGGGGGTGTGGAGTCTGAAAGTGGCCTGAGTCAGACCAATGTTCCATCAAGCCTTGCATCCTGTCTCTGACAGTGGCCAATTCCGTCGCATGGGAGAAGTATCAGCAGTCACAATGGGCAATCCATTCCCTATTGATCACTCCCTGTTCTCAACAGTAAGAAGTTTCCATCTCGTAATCTACTTGGCTAATAGTCGTTAATGGACCTATTCTGCAAGAACTTATCCAGTCCTTTTCTAAAACGCAGCTCTACTAATGGCCCTGAAGATAATCCAAATAGTTGAATATAATTCCTTACTTATCACAATAACTGTCATTCCCCCCCTCCTTTTTTTTGCACTAGCCCTTTCTCTGAAAATCTCATTTCTGCTATCACAAGCAACCATCTATAACTTTTCATTTCAAAAGATAGGTGTCTTTGTAGCCTTTCTTAAGGGTCCAGATCTCTGCTGCAGACAGCAGGATTAAAAATAAATATTTCTTCTGCTGCCTGGTTTTTGTGTCTACAGAGAATGTCTTGTTATCCCGTCTTGTCTTCAAATCACTAAGACTGCATATGCTAACTCTATCCTCCTCATAGCAATCATTAGCCCATCTGATGAGGCTCCCCAGGTGGATGAAACTGTCCACCTTGTTGTTGTTGTTGTTATTATTATAAGCATTTATATAGTGCCAGCGATGTACCTGGTGCTTTACAAAAAAACAAGATAGACATGGTCCCTGTCCGAGAGCTTGTTGCAGAGTAATAACTTATTTGCAATCAGTAAGGACAAATGCAGCTGAAGGTTTAAAAACAGAACTTTACTTAAGCTTTCTCAGGCACAGATCCTTAGATACATCTAGCTAGTAGTAAGGCAAAATGGAGACTGAGACAATGAGAGAGAAGGGAAGAAGGAGTGGTTACACAAAGGAATTAACCTGCAAAACCCCATCTCCCTTCCATGTACACTTAAACTTAGCAGCACCATCTGGTGGCTCTGTAATCAATTACTATTCCTAATACAGCGGGCATTAACTTATGGATGTTGCATATACCAACAGAACTTACCCGCTCTTTTGATATCTGCACTGTTCTCTTCCTTTCTTCTGCAAAATACCATCCTTTGGTCTTGTCTAGAGCTGGAACTTGATCTTGATATTCTCGCAGATCTCATCGAGAACCGGGTTCTCAACAAGATTTCTGAGAATGAGTCGAGAATGGGTCAGTTCTCGGCCCATTCTTGCGAGATTCTCAACAAAGTAAATAAATAATTGTCTGTGCACGTGCAAAATGACCACCATGGCTGTTCTTTGCATCCACAGCTCTTTCCTAAGATGGTGTGGGCTGTATGGGCGCCATTTTGGAACAGGGCAGTCGGTTCGGTGGTAAATTGACAAGGCAAAGTTCCCCTCTGGTGAAACTGACAAGCACAATGTTTCACTGATGAACAGATGTTGATTGTGTGATGTGTTTTCAACTGCCCTGCAAACCTGCTGACAAGATGCTCTGATATGTTCCGAGAAACAAATCTCTGCAAACCCATCTTCGTTCTGTTGCTCTGGGGTTTCTGTGACCAACCATAATGTTTGCCCCAATGTCAGGTGGATGGAATGGTGGTAGTTGTCATGTGTAGAGAAATCCCCATGCTCCTGAAGAGGGCACCAACCACCTCTCCCGGCTGAATGAGAAGCTATGCGTTGGGTCAAGAACACACAGTTGTTCAAACTCCCTTATGCGGGATTTTTCCAATGACTTGAAAAGAGCCGTGTGGCTGAACCAGATTTTAAAAGCAAACTTAAGATCCTTGCCTGTGAGGCAGTCTATGCCGAGTGTGCATAAGGCAGAGGTGATGACGGCTCGGTGTTCTGGTAGCCAGTGATGAGGCGGGAAAGGCAGTGTTAGTCCGGTTGGCTCTTGCAAGTG
Organism: Sphenodon punctatus; assembly: GCA_003113815.1. Taxonomy (NCBI): domain Eukaryota; kingdom Metazoa; phylum Chordata; class Lepidosauria; order Sphenodontia; family Sphenodontidae; genus Sphenodon; species Sphenodon punctatus. The sequence continues at coordinate 2,925,020 of QEPC01012846.1, forward strand.
TCTAATTTTTCTGAATTGTCTGCATCCAAGAGGGTTGCTACACTTCCCTCTCCCAGCAGGAGGAATGGTGCCAAGAAAGCAACTGTCAGAAATGGGGGCAGGGAACAAAATCACTAAGTTTAGTGTCTCTTTGCTGTGAGATTTCTCTCTGTGTGTTAAAGATTTATTTTTAAAAACTAACTCGGTTACCCTGTTTGCATGAAAACAGCAGCTGAAAAATAGGTGATCTTGTTATGACCTGGCCCAAAGTCAATGGGAATCTTTCCCTTGGCTGCCACAGTCTTTGGATCAGTCCCCTTGTGTACGGGAACGTCTGCAGTGAAATCCCATCTGTGATTCATTGAGGACTGTAACGGCCTCCCTATGGGTCCTCCTTATAACCAGAACATCTACTTTCTTCCATTCAGTGTCTTGACTGAATGTGAATTCTTAGTCAACTAAGACAGGTAGTTTGAAAGCCTAATGTGGAGGCTGAAGAAGCCAGTAAACACTAGCAGCTTGATATTGGAGCTGGAGGAACAGAAAGGGTATATACTAGGGGTGGGACATGGTTGTGTTCTTTTTGGTTTTCAGATCCCTGGTTTTCAGATCCAGTTTTGGTCCTCTTCCCATTGATTTCAGTGGGAAGGCAACCAAAGCCAACCCTCACCCTTAAACCAGGGGTCCAAAAAAATAAAAAAAACCCAACCTTCCGCATCCCCATTGGGAATGAGGTTCCCCTTCCCATTGAAGTCAATGGGAATATTTCCTATTAACTTCAGTGGGCAGACTCCGATCCAAAAATTGGGAACCGAGATCACCCAATTTTCGGACCCCTCGGTTTTAAACCAAAATAGTCATTTTCGCACTTACAAGCTTAAACCCCATCAAACCTATGCTTTAAAACAGCAAACATTGTACTGTGTTTAGAATTAACTGTCCACAGGTGTTAAAATTAAAAATTGATCACACTTTCCCCCCCAAATGCATTTTGTTCATCTATTGTCTTTTTTAGACAATAAATATGAAAGTGGGCTCGTCTATCTAATTTCACCACTTGACCCTTCTGAACCATATGGTATTGCATTGTTTGGGTAGCAAAAATGGCAGGGAAAGGTAAAAACCAAATAAACGCCCCCTTTCTTTTTATGTAAATGTTTTTTGTTTTTTTTAAAAAAAACCTGTGTATTCAGGCCATGTTTTATTATTAATATTAGATCTAGAACTTTAGGACCAGCTGGTCTGAGTCCCATTTAAAATGAATTCATTGCATATACTGTTTTCTTAATTCAATACGGATCGTCTCTTAAACAAGAAGTTGAATTTCCATTTCTCCCCTTTTGTGTAAAGGGGATGTGGGATCCTGTGCTCAGAGCCAATAAGAGGTGGTGGCAACATGGCATCCTGCTTTCTTTCCTAGTAAACTGTGTGCGCACGCACCTCCCCCATACACGGTGGATAACCATGCTTTTGGAATACCAGGTGGGATTTCGCTACAGAGGTTTCTGTACACTACAAGCTCACGCTGTTCCATGGTTGTATCCCAGCAGTGGTGAGTTTGAATGGTGATCCACATGAGGATTTGAAGTCCTTATTTTTCAGACTCTTGGGATAAGCTTCCCTGTACAGGGAGAATGTGTAACACACTGACTGAAGAATCAGCAAAGAAGCAATATTTCTCTTGCATCGTCGTCCTTGGAATATAGACCATATTTTTAGGCTGATTTTTTTCTCAGATCCTATTTCATGTGAATTTAGCAGACCTCCTAAGTCTTGAACACCTGACCCCTAAACTTGCATGTACTTTTGTTATGTACAATGCACTCAACATAAACCTCTCTGACAGCCTCCTGCATGTCTTTTACTGCCATCCCACTAACACTTAACATCTGCACCATCCACCTTTGCAATACTAGTTTGTTCAAAGAAAGATTCTTTTGAGTATTTAATCCTGTTTCAGTGGCTGCTGTTTGTTGTAGTTTGGGGTTTCATATATTCAGGAAGGGAGAATCCACCCCCGAGTTCATAAATCAGAGAGGCAGGAGTTTTGCCTCTATCAGAGTTGGGCGATTTTCAGATATCTCCCGCTCGCATTGGGTTAAAGATGCTCACAAACACTTTCATCTTTGCCCAGTGTACGTAGCCTGGATTGCCCGGCGAGTATAATGCTCTTTATAGACTGCATTCTCTTGTTTCTTCCATGGTGTGGGTTCCTAGAGCTCTCTAAACAGCAGGTGAGAGCAGGAGGTTCTGTGAAGGATTCCCTAACTTGGACCAGGTGGACTGAACTTCTGAGGGAGCCCAAGTCGGTGAAGCTAGTCTCTAGTTTTGGGGTAGAAAGCCCGTGTGAAACGTGACCAGCCTGTAACTCCAAGTGAACTTTGTGGGGAGGGCTGTGGTGGTGGCGTATAAACCAAGACTGCCAAAAAGTTTGCCGGAACCCCCCTGAGCCGCACCCTCCACGTTTTCCACAGCTGCAGCTTCATGACCTCGTACAAGGAGGCACTGAGTAAGCTGGGCCAAACCTGGCCAATTTATGAACTTATTCCCAAGGGGAGACCACCCAGGCCAACAACAGCTGAGCGAGCGCCTGCCCCAGTGCCTCCTCAGACCCTAGCCACCTTCCCCAGGCTCCAAATGCAGTCGGTGTATTTTCCCCCCCCTTGACCTACAAGTGGCTTCTTTTCCCAACCTAAGAGAGAAAGCAAAGCGAAAACTGGCTGCCGTGGCTTTGTTTTTCTTTGGCTCCGGCATTTTTCACAGCTCCGTCATTGCCAGGCACAGACTTCTTGACTGGAGTCCAACCTCCTGCTTTAATAGCAGTCACTCTGGGTTATGAAGGCGGGAATGGGCCATTTCTGAAAGGAAGGACTTCAGGAACAGCAAATAGGGAGGGGGAAGGGAAGCACTTTGAAAGAACATTTCCAGATGCCACCAAAGTTGCATCATTGTTGTGTAACTCCCCGAGGATAGGCCTGCACTGGTACCGCCAGGCGACAACGTAGGCCCTGCAACATGTATTTCTCCTTTGGAAAGTGCCTAGGTGGCCACCCTACCGAAAGAACAAGTGGGTATTGGATGCCCAGGCCCTTGGATGCCAGCTCCCAGCATGCAAAGCCTATTCCAGCTCCTCCAGGGGTCCTGCAGGGCGGGTTGCCTTGCCTTGTCAGCCTGCAAGCTTGCTCCTGCCTTGCTCTCACGGGTGCTAGGAAAACCTTTGGAAGCCAGCACCTCTGCCAGCTCTGCATTTCTCTCCGCCTGGCTGCTGTACAATAGTTTGTAGCCGCTGGCCCAGATGAGCAGAGTGTGTGTGTGGGGACGTGGAGGCCAGGGCGTTTGTGTGGGGGGAGTGGAGGCCAGGGCAGCTGTAAATGTGTGTGGTGCTGCTGGGAAGGGCCTTGAACAATGTCCCTGTCTTTTCATTAGCAGCTTCCATTTGGCGTGACTTACCCACCAGTCAGACTCGCTTTGGGGAAATGTAAATTCTACCTGCTTGTGCCATCGGGTGTGTGTGACTCCTGTCAGCTTTGTTCTGCTTCTCTAGCTTCAAATATACCTAATGTAGGGGGTCCAATAGGGACCATGTGCTTTTTTTTTTTTTTTCTTGCTGTGTCCATCCAAGGGCCTTTACTACTGGAATACTGTTGCTAGAGGAATCGCTGAGATGGAGAGATCCTAAAAAGATGACAGAAGGGACCCGAGTCGGAACCCTTCTTCCTGAGGTGGGGCAGAATCCAGTTGCAGGAAACTAGGGATGGGCGAACAGAATGCGGTTCGGATGTTCGGTCGTTCGGTTCGAAACCCAAGTTTGGGTTCGATGGTTCGGTTCAGCCAAGTTCGGGTTGGCCCAACTTGGCCGAACAGTCAAAAATAGCACTATCGAAACCAAAACGAAACCGAAACTTAGTCTAACCGAAACTTAATTTTTCCCCCCTGAAAAGACGTTTTTCCTGCCCCCAAAGTCATCCGAACACAACCGAACTGTTCGGTCATTCGAGAGTTCGGTTCGGACATTCGGTTTGGACGTCTGAACAGACCCAAGTTCGGCCCGAACTCCGAACATCCAAACCGCATTTGCCCATCCCTACAGGAAACTACTCCCCAGTCTCTGTGTCCTCCTTGCATTTCAGATAGCCCCCTCTCCCCATGTGTCAGGCTCCAGGGGCGGAGCCAGGGAAAGGGAAGGGGTAGTGGGTAGACAGGAGGGGGGAATGAGGTGTAGGGAATCTGGGATGTCCCTTAGTACACACGGGTACTTAGTACACATGCTCTCCGATACCAAGAAGCTAGGGTGTTCAGCATGGATCCCAGCACTGCTGGTCTAAGAATGCCTACGGCTCATCATTGAGGTCAAGGGACAGGGAATCCAGAAGTGAGGGATCAAGGAACTAGAGGCAGGGTTAAAGGAACCAGAGGCAGGGGAGCGAGGGATCAGGGGTAAGGAACACTGAACTAGGGGAAAGGGAACGAGGGATATGGGGTAAAGAACAAGGAAACAAGGAACCAAAGGCAGGGGAGTGAGGGATCAGGGGTAAGAAACACTGAACCAGGGGAAAGGGAACGAGGGATATGGGGTAAAGAACAAGGAACCAAAGGCAGGGGAGCAAGGGGTCAGGGGTAAGGAACAAGGAGCCAGGG
>QEPC01012846.1:2931151-2947203 GCA_003113815.1 Sphenodon punctatus
ACCGGCGGCTGCGGGGACACCGTGGCCGCTGGTGCTGGGGGGTGGGCTCTTTTTTTAAACAAAAATCCAGGCTGGGCAGGGTGGGTGGGGGGTGTCCCCCCTTCCACCCGCGCAGCCTGGACTCGGGGAGGTTTTTGGTTTTTTTTTACTTTTTGGTGGGGCTTTCATTGCTTACATTGCAGCCATTCATTTAAATGGTTGCAATGTAAAAAAATCCGGTACCCGGAATCCGGTAACCAGACCGGATTACCGGGTTGAATCCGATAATGCCGGTATGCCCAGTACCGGCATTATCGGATTCCGGATTTACTGGTATTCCCACCCCTACTAAATACTCCACAGAGCCAATCAGACCATGGCAGGTGTGGCCACGCCCACCACCAGGTGTACACGGTGAGCAAGGCAAGAGAAAGAGAGGGAGGATGCCACAAACAGGGAGAACCACCCCCTGCAGCATATTGCAAATAGCGCAGGCTGCAGAGAGCACCTCCCCGAAGCCCCAAGGCCAGGGGTTCAAGGCCTGGCCGTGACACCATGTATTGTAGTGCAAGGTGTATTAGGTGTCTAAGCAGGTAAATTTCAGGTGCATGTCAATGATCTGAATTTCTGCCTTTGGCCATTTTTAGATAGAGGCTGGGGGGTGGGGAGGAGCAGGTGGATCCATGTGCATATTATTTAATAATAAAGTTATTATTATTATTTATTTATTTTTCACATGTTCAATCCGGAGCAGGGAGCATGCTGCAGTGAGGGAGCTCAGAGCAGCAGTGGTGCTTCAGTCAAGCCCACTGAGGCCTATAAATACTACTCGGGAGCCCCAGGGAATTGGGGTGTGGGAGTTTGGACCCACTGCCCCAGCACTAGGGATGGAAGGACGAATCAATTTCCCATTGACTTTAATGCGAAAAATCCAAATCCGGACTTGTAATTATTATACTCGTATCCTCACCACACGGACCAACCAGCCATTGTTCTCGATGTAACCAAGCCAAGCGCCTGCACCTGGGACCTCACATCCTCGTGAATGCTACACTCCTTGTCTCTCCCTCGGTTCCCCTTCCTTCGTCTCCCCCCTGCCCTCTCCCATCTCTCAGATTGTAAGTCCTAGGGGCAGGGACCGTGTCTATTCAATTACTTTGTAAAGCACCAGGTACATTGCTGGCGCTATATAAATGCTTGCTAATAATAATAACAATTAAATACGGAAATCCCAGGGAAATGGAAAAACCCCAACAAAACACAATTTCCCCTGGTGGACCACCCCTAGTTTTTACCCATTGAGAGGCCTTGGGCAAGATGCTGTCTCATCCTTGGATCCCCATACTGAATGTTGTGAGTATTAATGAGAGAAATGATTGTAAGTGTGTTGCGTACTTAGAATATTATTACTGTTTAACATCTGGAGTGTAGCTAGGTGGCAGGGGGCCCTGGGGCAAAAGCTGGGATGGGCCATCTGCTGGGTTGCTCCACTCCAGTGTGCATGTTTATTTTATTTTATTTATTTATTAAAGTTTCTATCCCACCCATCCTGCCACAGGCAGCTCTGGGTGGCACATAACAATAACAATAAAAACAACTTGGGGTGGGGGGACATAGCTCAAGTGGTAAGAGCGTGTGCTTTGCATGTAGAAGGTCCCAGGTTCAATCCTCGACATCTCCACCTCAGGATCCCTGGCAGCACGCCTGACCTGGGGGAGGTCCCTGGAGGGGTCCCAGGCAGCACGCCAGGACAGCCTCCACTGGAGACTCTGGAAGAGCCAAATTTGAAACCCCTGCTGCCGTGTCAGGTTGTGACAATACTGGGCTCAGATGGACCATTGGTCTGACTCAGTTAGGCAGTTTAATTTAAAACTCTGAAACAATCACCAGGGAGGAATTTAAAAATATCCCTCTTCTTGCCACCCTAACCCATTTCCCCCCCCCCTCCCCATCAAAAGCCAGGCAGAACAGTCACATTTTACAACAATGTCGAAATGAGGGGAGATCCAGGGTCAAACGGGCCTCCACCGGCAGGGAGTTCCACAGCCGCGGAGCGGCCACCGAGAAGGCCCTCCCCATCATGGCCCCCTGCAGACTCGGGGGATCTCGAGGAGAACACCCCCCGATGACTGCAGAGGCTGATTCAGGCCTCGGGGGGGTGAGACAGTCCCACAAATAGGTCGGGCTAAGACCATTTAGGGCTTTATAGGCAGCACCAACACTTTGAAACGGGCCCGGAAGGCTATAGGCAGCCAGTGCAGAGACCAATTTTATGTGTGTGTGGGCCTCCCATGTGGGCCCCAATGCAGCTACGTCTATTCTAGCTACGCCCCTGGCTAATATCCATGTGACAAATGAACCATATAATCTACCAATAAAGGATTCTGAGATGTCTGCAGCCCCCTCCCTCTATTGATTTGTTCCAGCCTATAACATGCAAATTAGTTAGTGGTGGAGTTTCTCTTGATGTTACTAGTCCAAGATGCTAACTCAACAGTTGCATGAGATACTGACTTGGCCCTGTCAACAGGTGATACCATTTCTAAAATCAGTCCCGCTAATGTGAAGATGTTCAGCTATTCAGCAAAGCTATCCATTCGACACAAGGGTAGTTCACATGGGTGGAGTAATGCTGGAGACAGTAGATCCACAGAAAGTTTAGCTTGTTATAGTTGACTCGACCCATTTAAGATAATAGACATATGCCAGTTCATGCCAACTGATGATGTGTCCTTTGAATTTCTTTGGGAACCAGAGGTTTTCTTTCCTTTAGGAAAGTGCTGTTGCTTCTCAGTGGCTGTTTTTAGATAAGACGGTACCGCGTGTGTCCATCCAGTGGACACGTGTCGTACCGTCTGTCTAAACGTGGTGGTGGGTGGGTGCGCGCTCCTGTAACCCACATACCTCACCCATCTCCCCGCATGGAGAAACGGACAAAAACCTGGGTTGTTCTGTGCGGGGGCATAGGTGGCTGGTGGTTGGATCGGGGCGTGCTGAGTGCACGCCCGTCTGCCACAGTCTAAATCCTTCCCTGCTCACTGGACCCACCCTCCTCCACCCCCCACCCCCCAAAGCATCTGTCTGAAAACCGCCAGTGACATGGCCACCACCGGTGGAGAGGATCAGGAACTGCCAACTACAACTTAAATCTTTTTCTGAATCAAGCAAACCTCCTTCATCCCAGCCTGTGGGTTTATTTTTTTATTTCGCTATTCTTTTACCCCGCACCCTCCCGCTCACAGAGCAGCTCGGGGCGGCTTACAAAATATACAACAATAATAACAATAAAAGAAACGCAGAATATACAGTTTTAAATGCTAAACGTATACAAAGTGCAGGAACCCGCCCTCCTCCCCTCCCCACCCCACCCTACCCGTCTCCCTCTCCAAAGGCCCGGCGGAACAGCCAGGTCTTACACTGTCTTCGGAAAGAGGGGAGGTCTGGGGTCAAGTGCGCCTCCGTCGGGAGGGAATTCCACAGCCTAAGGGCGTCCCTGGCCGACCTCAGGGGCCGTAATATGATCCAGGGCCTGAGCCAGGCCCAGGCTGTTTAGGGCTTTGTAGGTCATTACCAGCACCTTGAATTGGGCCCAGAATATAATAGGCAGCCAGTGCAGAGAACAGAGCAATGGTATAATGTGCTCACAGTGACCAGTCCCCATTAAGAGACGGGCCGCCGCATTCTGCACCAGCTGAAACCTCCAGACCATCCCCAAGAGAAGCCCCACGTAGAGTGCGTTACAGTAGTCTAATTGAGAGGTAATAAAAGCATGGATGATGGTAGCCAGATCCGAGTCCGAAACATGGCCTCAGCCGTCGTACCAGTTGTAACTGGTGAAATGCTCCCCTCACCACAGCCTTCACCTGGAGATCCAGGCGGAGCTGTGGGTCGAGGCGCACCCCCAGACTATGGACCTATGTAGCCAAAGGAGGGCAAATTCTGTCAATGACGGGAGCCCCCCCCCAGCCCTACCTACCAACATCACCTCTGTCTTGTTGGTACTCAACTTCAGATGACTCACCCTCATCCAGTCCCCCACCGCTGCCAGGCATCGGGTAAACCCCGAGACTAGCTCTCTTTTTCTGCAGACCCAGACCCAGCAGAGTTGTGTGTCATCGGCGTACTGATGACCACGCACGCCGAACCCTCTTACGGCCTCGTCCAAAGGCTGTATATACACATTGAACAGGAGGGGGGACAGAATAAAATGCTGCGGGACTCCACACGTGAGGTCCCGGGGAGATGAAGTACATTTCCCGAGAACCACACGCTGAGTTCTCCCGGCCAGGAATGAGCAGAACCATTCACGAACAATTCCGCCCACCCTGGCCCGGTCCCGCAGCCAAGCCACCAACATCTCTTAGTCAACAATATCAAATGCAGCTGACAGATCGAATAAAATTAACATACAAGATCTGCCCCGATCTAATTCACGGTGCAGGTCGTCAACCAAAGCCACAAGTGCAGTCTCTGTGCCAAACCCAGAACGAAAACCGGACTGCGAGGGATCAAGAAAACTGACCCTGCTGAGCCACCACACGTTCAATAACTTTCCCTAAAAATGGAAGGATAGAGACTGGCCGATAGCTGGCCGAGGAGTCAATGTCATGAGATGGTTTCTTGAGCAGAGGCCGTACCACCGCCTCTTTGAGTCGGCTTGGCACCCTGTCCTCCTTAAGGGAGGCATTCACAACCCTTGCCAGCAATGGCCCTAATGTCTCCCGGCAGGCCTTAACCAGCCAAGACCGGCACGGATCTAATTCATAACAGGTGGCCCTTACAGCCCCAAGGACACCAGCCGCATCAGTGGGCGACACCCACTGAAATTGATCCCATGAAGTCAGACAAGGCGGGTCCTCCACTATCTCAGGTTCTCCCACTGTTATAAGTGCAGCATCAAAGTCACAGTGAATCTGAGCGAATTTATCCACAAAAAAGTCAACAAACATGTCACAGCGGTCACTGGAAGATTCCAGTTCCAGGCGGAGAGAGGCCAGACTGACCAGCTGCTGTACCACCCGGAAAAGCTCAGCTGGACGTGACTTTGCAGATGCTATGAGGGCAGCAAAGAAAGAGTTCTTTGCTGCCCGCACTGCTACAGCATAAGCTTTTAAACTAGCTTTATGCTGTAATTGGTCGGTTTCAGCACGAGTCCGGCGCCACAGTTGCTCCTACCGCTGTCCTTCCTGCTTCATCCAGTGCAGGTCCTCTGTAAACCAAGGGGACCTGCATCATTGGCATTCTGGAAGCGGACGCTTGGGAGACGTTCGGTCAATGGCCTCAGTCAACAAGTTGTTCCAGAAGACAATGAGGTCATCGAGAGAACGGTCATCGAGATTGGGAGGTAATTTCCCTAGAGCATTCCGGAACCTTTCTGGTTCCATAAGTTTTGGGGGCAGATGTGCGCCAGGAGACCGGCCTGGAGGAGATAATGATCCATCCATGACAAGGGCATAGTTAATACATCCCCCCCACTACCGGATCCCCCGCCTCAAGGCCAGTGCAGAATATCAGGTCAAGGGTATGTCCTCCATCATGTGTCGGGTCCACAACCCTCTGAGACAATCCCATGGTTGTCATGACGGCCATGAACTCACGCTCTGCTCCGCCAAGATTGGCGTCAGTGTGGATATTGAACTCCCCCAGGACTAAAGTCCTTGGAGATCGCAAGACCACCTCCGACACCAATTCAGCTAGGGCATGTAGGGATGCTGCCGTCCAGGAAGGTGTGCCCCAATGTGCAGCAGCCCCAATCTGTCTCCAGCCAAATCAATCACCAGATGGATCCCCTCCATGCCCAAGATAGTCTGCACTGGATACCTCCTCACAGACCAGGTGTCCTTAAAAATAACAGCAACACCTCCTCCCTGCCCCTCTGGTCTAGGCTGGTGCTGTACGGAGTACCCGGCCAGAACAAGGTCAGCCAAAATTGGCCCCAACTCCATGTCCAGCCAGGTCTCTGTAATACACACGAGGTTGGCTGCTTGAACCAAGATCAACTCCCAGATTGTTGTGGATTTATTAAGTCCCGACCTCGCATTAATTAGCAGCAGTCCTGGACCATGGACCCTCCCATTCTCGATCACTGCACTACCTGTCTGGGGGCCTGTGAGAGGGACAGGCACCAAGTACATGTCCCTTTATTACCATTGTTACCCACCTCCCAGAAGGACCAGTGGTGCAAGACTAGTGACTTTAAAAACTAGTGGTGCAAGGAGCGCAGTATAGGATGAGTGACTTTGTTGACGGAGGGAAGAGAACGCAGACTTATTCATGGAGGCCTGGTGAAGTCATCTCCATAGCTGGTGCCGTGAAGATCCAATTGGCATTTCTGCCCTATAGGAGTCACAGTCTGTTTTTTATTTAATTTCCTTCACACAGACACTCAAGGATTTACAGTTCTCCTCCTCCAAAGATGGCTTTGTAAATTGTGCAGAGCAGCAGACTCGGAAAGGGTTTGATATCTCCTCCTAGACACCAGCACGTACATCCCTTCTGTTGTTCACAACTACCTGAATCTGTAACGAACCCTTCCAGCTATCCATCTAGCTTCTTATCTCCAGCAGGGTATTTCCAAAAAATGGTTTCTTGGAGGAGAAAAACATCTTCTTCTTCTTTTTTTTTTTCTTGGTTGTTTTCTCAGTTCCAAAAAAAATGTAAAAATTGTACAAAGTGATGACAGTTGATGCCTAAGGCTCAAAATCACATGCAGAGCCATACCGGAATGCCTGCCAGACAGCTAAAGCTCAAGTCAAGATGGCCTCAGATTTGTGTGAATGCACATATTGACGAGGCAGAATATGAATGAACAGAAGGGCAGGTGTCCATTTCAGGTGGGCATCAAGAATTTCACAACCGTTGAGAGTCGGACAGCTTGAAGAAAGGAGATTTCATTCATGTGGATGCTAGTGCGCTTGGCTTACCGGCTTGTTAATGTAGGGTAATTCAGGCGGAGTTACACAAGAGAGCATGTAAACAGACTGTGGAAAAGCAGGATTCTGGAATAAACACTGTAAACTGAGACCTGGACGCTGCAGGATGTTGCTTTTCTAATCTGGAACCTCAATACTATAGTTTAAAGGAAGCCTTTTTCTATGAACAACTGAACAGCAATAACCCACAGCTTTTCGGTAGCAGGACAGCATATTGTTGTAGAACGATTTTCCCCTTCATTTTACAGAGACTTAAAGTGTTCAACGTACCCAAGCCGCATAGGAGCCCTAGCGTAGTATTTAGAGTCACCGGAAGCCCAATCTTCCAAATGCTGTGCCAGATTTGTTAAACTGAATGGGGCTTGCATTGGTAGACCGAGGATTGGGCCCATAGGCATTTAGGAGTCGACCCTGAGCCTTGTTGTAACTTAGGCACCATTGACATTTTACTCTGCGTCTCTTACATTTTCCCTGTAAAAACAATGGTACGATCTATGCCTTCATTCCTGTTTTCAGTAATGACTTAGTTGCCTACATTCCACTGAGACTTTAGGTGATTCCCAAATTTTTTCCGGTTAGACCCCACATTGAAACTTAAATATAATCCCAAGTCCTCAGACGGCAACAAAGGAATACAAAATATATCCAATATTAATCGACACCATGACTCCTGCAAATCAAGTGACCCCACTTGGGGAGGGTTCATAACCTATAGTTTGGGAACCTTTTCTTTAGATATTTCTAATGTTTTACCCTTGTTCCTGTGCCATTATGTTAAGTGACCTCTTACTCCATGACCTGTTTCATTTGAAAATTGAGTCTGCTCGTAGAATAAGGCCGTGCTTAATGGGAACATGGACCTTTAGAATCTGGCTTATAACAATGACTACAGTGTGTTAGCAATTTCAAGATCCCTTTTGATTTGGTATCTTCTTGCAGAACAAATTGGCTTTAGCTGCTCAATGGATTTTCTTATATTTTACAGCTGAATACATTCATGGATTTTTCTTTTATGAGGAGTCTAGATTTACATTTAGATCAGTGCTCCATTTGCCCCGTATTTCGATCTATAGATGTTTTGTACGTCCGTCACTGGGCCATTAAATGCATTAAACTTCTGAACGTTGAATGAGATAAATTAACATTTTGGGCAAGGAAGTTAAGCTTAACATGTGACCTGATGACCATCGCATCTGACCAGGCACATTCATAAATTAACAACATTTGGCATTGTTTCCTAGCTAATCATTTCATTTCTGTGCTGCTTAAGTGATTCTTTTTTCATGGATTGCTGAAGCCATTCTGATGATAGGGACTTGCTGCCACAGACATTTCTTAGCTATCCCTTGTTTAAAGTGAACATGTACAGATTTATGAGCTGGATTTACTGTTTCTGGAGGTCCAGCAGAAGTGTTCTTTCTTTTTCAACTCAACTGCACAGTTACATTATGGATCCCAATGTTATTGACTGCATTAATGGATGGATTATGTGGATAGCTTAATTTTCAATAAAGGTCATTCCACAGTGTATTATTAGGGAAGTCTTGGCTACTTTATGACAAGACCGTAGAAGTGTGTTGTTGTTATAAGCATTTATATAGCGCCAGCGATTTACCTGGCGCTTTACAGAGAATAAAATAGACACGGTCCCTGCCCGAGAACTTCTCATCTAGAAGGTGCTTTCAATATATGCTTCACTTTCTAGAAAAGAAGAAGCAAAAGAAAACCAAGTCGACGAATGACTGGAGGGAGCGGAGGAATGCCATTCGACTCACCAATGAATATACAGTGGAAACGCTTGTGGTGGCTGATGCGGATATGGTCCAATACCATGGGGCGGAGGCCGCTCAGCGATTCATCCTCACTGTCATGAACATGGTATGTGTGTGCTTTTGCAGTCCAATGTTTGGATCCTGATTGGGTTGAGTCTTGGGTTTGGCTTTGAAGCTGTACTGTCTGGTTTGGATCTTCTGATAATTTTCTTCTCCTTTGGGCGACACCTGAGCTAGAATGAGGAATAAGCATCCATCATTCTGTTTTAATTGTCTCCTGAATTCTAAAGTCGGGAGAGTAGATCTAGGCTTTCTCGTTTTTAACGTTGCCTCGTGCCCTTAGTCCTGTGAAATTTGAATCTGGTTCGGGAAATTAGTTCTGAATGAAACAGACTCTTCCAGAGCATTTTTCATGAGAGCTGCTGTGTTGGCACTTTAAAAAAAATAATAATTCTGTAACCTGTTCTACTGAGAGCATTTTGCTCCTCATGTATGGCCCGTGGCTCTGATCCGAGGTCCGCAGTACGCACCAAGTGTGTGCGTGCACTACATGTGCACTTTGCATACACAATGCATGTGGATGGCGCACACACAGAGTATGCGATGCATGCAAAGGTTGTGTTTGTGCAGCACACGCAGCACGCATGCGTGGGCCTTGAATGGGACCCAAGTCTCTTGCATCCTTTTTTGTATCCATAGCCCCTTTAAAATTGTCTTGTCTCTGTATGCTTCTGCAAGTGAAGCGCTAGTCCTTTTGCTTCGTAATCAGTTGGCATGTCATCAGAGGGGATCCTGACTTCAAATAGGGCGAAAGGAGTTGGGGAGCTTTTTCTTTATTTTTTTAGTAAAAAAGATGGTTGCTATTGCCTGAATTTAAGTCTCGCAAACCTTTGAAGAGTTTGGTCCTAAAAACAAACTTCTAAGATCTCTCTTGTTACTGCAAGGGTCCAGACTAATTAGGCCACTTTCAGACATGCCTCCCCATGCATATTTGGGGTGTGGGGGGAATAGGCAGCCCAGAGATGTGCTAGGATCGGCTGGTCTGAAAGGCCCCTCCCCACGTGGCTTTGCCGGCAAAGCCACGTGGGATGCATAGCTGGTAAATCGAGCTCTGCATCGCCTGCAAAGCCGCATGTGGGGGGGGGACCTTTCAGACTGGCCGATCCCCGCGCATCTTCGGGCTGCGCATTCCCCTTCGCAGCCCAAATGTGTGTGCGCGCACACGGGGGGGGGGGGGGGGGGGGGGCATGTCTGAAAGTGGCCTAAACGTAGGAATCCAAGCAGTTCCAAACTTTAGCAACCTTTTGGATTGGAAGTGCAAGTCCTACGCCTATCTGAAAGAAATACAAATGGAAATGGGGGTTTCCCCTCTGGGAATTCCTGTTATGGAGGGTTTCCATCTTCTTCTGAGGTCTGTGATCCTGGCCACTATGGAAGGTAGGGTCTCTAGTCTGCTAGTCTATATTGGGATGAGGCTTCCTAGCACCCTGAAGGTCCCCATGGACCAGGAGCTGAGAAGACTGGCTTAGAGCATAACCACCTCTCTGAAGTTCTCCTGCTAAAGGGCTAGATTACCAGCTGGTGGAAACAGCAGAGTTCCATTACAGTCAAGAGAGCTGCTAATGACTCTACTTTTATATGGACACGCTACTTCTTGGCAGCCATAGCAGAGAGTTGATGACTAAGTGGGTGTGGTGGTTGAAGTGTCCTCACAGATGGCAGTGGTCCTGGTAGGTCCAAGGTTCAGACATGTTGACAGGGAAGTTGTTGTCATTGCTGTTGCTGCCAGTCATGTAGACAAGAGGAAACGTCATTCACTCAGGCTGTCAGCCTGTTGCTTTTTCTGTTAGTTGAACTGGCATGGAAGAATGAAAGCAAGATCGCGATGGTAATCCACAAGATGTAACCTGAAAAACAAACAACCAAGTGAGACGCTGCTTAGTGCATAACCTCACTGTGTAACAATGAGCTTTTTAAAAACTCTTTAAAGATCCGGTCTCTTGTTCCTGTAATGTGCTTGTTCAAGAGGACCCTGTTGTGCTGTGAAATCTCCTTCTGCTTGAGCACAAAGGGAATGTAACAAACCCATTTCTTTACCAGCTGACTCCTCTATTTTATTTCACCAAACGTGCTCCAAGAATACTCGCGCCGCAGGCCCTCGGCGTGTTCCTTTACGGATTTGGCGCCATTCTTTCCCCAGTTCTGTTCTCTTGACTATTCCTTTGTTTTGAAAGTGCTTAGTTGCATTTTGGAACACATTCTGCTTGCTGCTTGGAAAGTTTATTCTTCTGGATGCCATATTCCCACCTGCAATCCTGGTCATAAGTGAGCAAAAAAAGAAAATAACGGAGCCATTCCTCATTGTGACCGTTATGCTATACAAGCCGAATCCCTTCGCTAGTGAGCACGTTAAACACCTGAAAGGGAGAATCAGCAGCAGCTGGCTGCCCCAGAAACACCTAATGCCACCTTCCCCATATCCCACTCCAATCCCCCTCGCAACCCTACCCCAAACCCCTCAGCAAACCCCCATCCCTTATCCCTGCCCATCAAATGCCTTTACGAAGAGAAAGGTCTTATGCCGCCTCTGGAAGACACTCGGGCACGGAGTTCCAGAGCATCGGGGCAGCAACTGACAACGCCCCCCCCTGTGAGCCCTCACTGTACGAGCAAGACTAACCGATGGTACCCATAGGGCCGCGATGGGGCACGGAAAGGTCCGGCAGTCTCCATATAATAACAGGAGAGCTTCTTTGTGCTGTCATCTTATCGGATGAGGATAGTGGGGGCTGGGGGGGCTTTACTGTGAGATCAGCTTACTTGTGTCTCATTCCTAAAAGCAGGAAGAGTGATGGAAGCTTGTGCCCGTAGCTAAGGCACCAGACTGTCATGCAGGAGACCGTGGTGTTGGCTCCTTTACGGACTCGTTAGGTGACCTTGGCAAATCTGGTAGTTTCCCTTTACCTCTCTGCTTCCCGTTTGTAAATTGGGGAGGATTCTACTTTTCTTCCTCATGGCGGCATGTCTGTGTGTTCTGGTAAGGTGAGCGGCTATTGGTACCTATGGGCTAAATCTTAGACCCTTTTTAGATGGGCGGAGGGTGGGGGAGGGACGGGGTCAGTGTGCGGCAGGTGGAGCACCGCGGGGAGGGTACAGACGGGGGCACCCCATCTCCACGCATGGAGTAACCTGCCTTTTCACCAGTTGCTCCATGCATGGGGGGTGGGTGGAGGTGGGTGGGGCGTGGGAGCGTGCCCGCCCACACACCATGGCGGTCACATGGGCAGCCCCAAGCCATGCATGTACAGCAGGTCTGTGCGTGCATGTGTAGGTCCGTCTTGTCTAAAAAGGGCCTTAGTAAGAATGTTCTAACCATAACCATAGTTAGGTAGCAGAACGCCTTACCTAGGGGAGGCTGTAGAATCCCCATTGCTAGAATAACACAACAGCCGGTTAGATACACCTTTTCCAGGGATGGGTTAGGTACAGTTGGTTCTTGGGCAGGCGGATGGTCTAGATAATATTTTAAAGTAAGTTCCAGCTCTCAGACTTTATGATTTTTCTATAAAATAATAGGACGGATCAAAGCTTTGAAGCACAGAGGGTTACACAGAGCTCTGTGTTCCACTCCCATCTGTAGCAAAGCCGTCTAGTTTCCATTTCTTTGTACATTGAGGCCTTTTGTAGGTGTTGGTAGGGAATAGAACTTGCCACACAGACAGCATCCAGCTTCCACACTGTTAGCTACGCTGCAGGATGCCAGGATGCCTCTAAAAGAAACCAGAATGTTAATTTTGGCATTGCCACTAGTATTTAAGCAAATAGAATGACTAGTCAGGGGTTTATTAATTTAACTCCTCACTGTAAGGCCTTACACTTACTGTCAAACCACAAAACCAGCATTAGGATGGACTATTACTGCATGCTACATTTATAGATAACTTTAAATTAAAATAAAGTGATCTGACTGAAAAGTAGTTAGTGTCTATTTGTTTTACAAGGGTTTGGCATTACAAAATAGTGTTGTTTATTTTTTTGCTCCAGCTGTTGAAGGAGGATCTTGCAAATGCAAAATAGTAACAACCAAAATAAAATCCCTTCTGCAGGGCAAATGCCGGGCCGCCCTTCCCAAGGCTAGTCCTCTGCTTTTATTGGTGCTTTGCGGCTTGGATCCTGCACCGTTTTGAAGAACGACTGCTTACAGTATTTAGACACGAAGAGTTGAAGTTTTAAAACCGCTTCCTCCAAAATAATGGAAGATTCCTTATTTCGGACACTCTCCTGAAGCCCCAGTGACTTCTCATTTTTCCCCCCTTTTGCTTTATTTTAAAAGGAGATAAATATTTTAGCATGTAAATTTTTCAAAGCCCCACACCTTCCCTACACAAGGAACTGACCCAAAGGATGTTAATAGCCGGCCAGCTATTGGCCTGTCTCTAAGTTTCCCTTTTTAGTGATGGTTATTGAATGGGTTGGTTGCCCAACAGCTCCAGGCTCATCTTGACGCCGTCGGATTCCTGGACCCGTTTCAGTTGGGCTTCTGTCCTGGAGGTGGCATGGAGACTGCGCTTGTGGCCTTAGTTGATGACCTGCACCTGGAGATTGACAAGGGGAAGTCTACCCCATTGATTCTGTTAGATCTTTTGGTGGCCTTTGATACAGTTGACCACGAGGTGTTGTTGACGTGACTGCAGGACCTGGCGGGGGTGCGCGGGCGGCGGGACCACTCTTGAATGATTCCACTCCTTCCTGGCAGGGAGGTTCCAGAGAGCGGTGGTGGGGCTTGCTCATCATCCTCTTGGGATCGTACCTGTGGGGTCCTGCAGGGTTCTAGTCTGTCTCCCCTCTTGTTCAACATGTACATGTGACCACTGGGCTGGTTATTTGGAGGTTTGGGGTGAAGTGCCGCCAGTATGCTGATGACACTTGGCTCTACCTCTTCTTTTTTTTTTATCCGACCCGGGCCATGCAGTCTCGGTGCTCACCCGATGCCTGGCTGCTGTTGGCGACTGGATGAGGATGAGCCAATTGAAGCTGAATCCACACAAGACTAGGGCTGTAGCGGAATGTCGCAGCGGTAGCTATTTCCGCCGGAAACAGCATTTCCGCAATTAGTGGTACGGCATGGCAGAGGCTTTCATTCCGCTAATTTCATTCCGCTACTTCCACAGGCTTCGCAAACAGCGGAAACATGACATTTTCGCTATTTCCGCCATTCCGCCAGCGCCACAAAATAGCGGAACAGCGGTTTTCCAACAGTTTCCGCAACTTTTCAGCAATTTCGCAATTTGCAGAATGCCAGCGGAATTAGCAGAATGTCTGCAGAAATGCCGTGGTGTGGCGCGGGCAATTCCGAAATGGCGGAATGGAATCGTGGTGCGGTAACAGCTGCTGCCGCATCAGCCCTAGACAAGACTGAGGTGGTGATGACTGGCCGGCCTTGTGATCTGGAGGGGATTGGGACTCCTGTTATTGACAGAGTCCGACCCCCTCTGGTTGGTCAGGTTTGCAGCCTTGGAGTGCTTTTGAACTCCTTGTTGCAGCAGCAGTCAGGAGCGCTTTTCACCAACTCCACATGGGAAGGAGGCTGCGGCCTTTTCTTTCCGATTTGGATCTGGCCATTGTCATCCATGCTTTCATCACCTCGAGGCTAGACTCTTGCAATGTGCTCTATGTGGGGCTGCCTTTGATGACTGTTCGGAAGCTGCAGCAGGTGCAGAATGCGGCGGCTTGCCTATGTTTGGGAGTGGGACGCCGGGAGCACATGACACCGGTGCTCTGTAGTCTTCACTGGCTTTGCAGGCACAATTCAAGGTGCTGGTTTTGACCTTTAAAGCCCTAAATGGTCTGGGCCCCACATATCTGAGAGACCGCCAGACCTTCCGTGCCCCACTGCGACCTCTGTGATCAGCCGGGAGTGCCTCCCCGTGGGGACTGTCTATTAATCTTGTTATTACCTTGAGGGCTTGCAGGGAGACGTTCTCGGTTGCTGCCCTAGTGCTATAGAACTCCCTTCCCCCAGAGGTTGGTTTGAGCCCGCGCTTGGGCATCGCCTGGAAGTGGTGTAAGACCTTTCTATTTGTTAGGGCATTTGGCAGGCAGGGATATGGAAGCAGGGCCGGGGGGGTGGGTTGGTGGTGGTTTGGGGTAGGGGTGTGAGTGGGTTGCTGGGAAGGGTTTTGTGCGGTTGTGATGGGGTTGGGGAGGGGTGAAGGAGAAGGTTTGGGGGCTTTGGTTTTGTATGTTTTATGTATATTGTTTTTATTTGTAAACAATAGAATAAATAAATAGATCTCTGAAAATGTTTAGAGCATAACTTCATAAAATATGGCAATGTAGGACCCAACATCACACCACACCTTGTCATGCTGGTGAATGCAATGAAGTCTTCCCTTTAATTCCTAGAAGAGCATTTGTTTTAGCTTCAGATGTCACCATGTATGGATTTAGCTCAGACAATGGATAAAACCAGACGTGCAGCTGGTGGGACCGCTCCCCTGGGCTGCCCCAGAGTGGAAAATCCTGAGTTAAGTTGGGGCACCGAGCTGATGGGACCGCGGCCGAGACGTTCTCCTGCTGGCTGCGCATCCCAGTTACGGCCGACAGCAAACGTGGGTGGCAGTCTGTGCGGTGCTATGCTCCCAGTGCCCCGCCCCCTGCCATGATGGGGGTGGGGCCAGTGAGGCACCAGTCATGACGGTGCCCAGGCTGGGTATGCAGCAGCCGCACAGACAGGCTAGCTGTTTTGGTCTGGTCAGGTTGCCGTAACTGGACGGTGACCTCGGAGATTGTCTGGAAATTACAACCTGGGCTAATCGCCAACACCGCTTGGGGCAATTCTGGGCCAACATCTGGCGGTATGTGTTTACATGTGTCGCCGGGTCTTGGGCCAAAGTGGGCTCAAATCACATCTGTTTTTATCCACTGTGTTTTGAGACTCTCTTGTGAGGAAGATGGTATAAGGATTGCGGGGTGAGGGGCATCTGGGCGATGGACAGACATGGGGGGGCTTGGGGTACAGGGTCAGGATTAGAGAACCAGGACAGGAAAGGGGGATCAAGACACTGGGAAGCAAGGTACATAAGAACATAAGAAGTGCCATACTGGGTCAGACCAATGGTCCATCGAGCCCAGCATCCTGTCTCCGACAGTGGCCAGTCACGGGGGCCTGGGAGAAGCACCCAACAGGTCACCATGCTATCCATTCCCTGTGGGTCATCCCCAGGCTCCCGACAGTAAAGGGTTTTGTTCCCCGATCCTGTCTGGCTAATAGCTGCTAATGGACCTATCTTCCAGAAACTTGTCCAAACCTCTTTTAAACTCAGCTATACTGCTGGCCTTGACCACCTCCCCTGGCAGTAAATTCCAC